>JAPDHL010001910.1:3176375-3256374 GCA_032847665.1 Solanum chilense | reverse complement strand
CAATGTTTATAATAAGTTTCACTTACGAGAAATAAAATGGCTTCATAGTGACTGGTATCTCCTTTGTTTCCTTAACCATAAAGTACAATCACTTAGGTAAGAAAATTACTTTAGCATCACTTTAACATCAGTTGCTATTAGAATACCAAATTATTCAAATATTTTTTGAACTTAATTTATGAGAAGAGCTTAGACAAATGGAAAGTTCATTTCGAGTACAACAAACAGCAAATATTAAGGAATCAAATGCCAACACAGTTTCCAGATTAAAGGGACGCTGCTCTCTGTAATAATGCCAAATCAGAGGTGAGGGTAATATAGTCCAACAAAAGGAGTTAACCATTCAATCATTTTGTCAAACCCTTTTGGAAAATGTCACAAGATTCTGTTAACATACACTAATAATAGCAAGATATTATGCCACTTCATTATTATTACTATTTTAACTCGCATTGCTCTTGAGTTTTGTTACTGTTATTACTATATAGAAGTGAAGAAAAAGCTATATGATATCGGACAAAATGTTCCTTGTTTTTCAAAAACCAAGTATTAAAGACATGAGATAACATATGATACCAACATGTTCCTCCAAAAATTTACTAGACACCCACATTTTCAGCTCTTTAATCTAACAAAGCTAATGAGAACATTCAGGTTGGATGTGTGTAACAAATTATTTATTTCCCTTCTAATGATAGTTAACCTAAGGGTAAAATGGTAGAAATTCAGAAATTTGTTCAATTCCGTTTCCTTTTATTCTACATGTTGAATACCAGTGGTCATTCAATTCAACAGAGGAAGGACTTGGTATACTACCTCGATGACCATCAAAGATTGCAAAGATGTGAATATCCTTTTCATCACACAACTGAGGCATAAGGAAGTGTCTATCTTCCATTGTTTCCCTTCTCCCACATGATGCAAAGGAACCCCAAGACAGAACTGGACTATAGATATGATCATCTGAAGAATCCAGCCATGTGCTAGCAGCAAGGGCAGTAGGAACTCTTTTCATAAAGTCTTTACCTTGACTGAACCAGCTAATATTCTCCTGATAGGTTTGGAAATTTGCAGCATCAACGCCATTTGAAGAAATAAAAGCTTCCCCTGAGGCCTTCTCCATACAGCCCCTTCCAACATCATGTTCCAGAATGAAATCAAGTTCCACGACAATATCATCGAAAGAAGGCCTATTTTGTGGATCTTTATCCCAACATCTTTCTATCAAAGAGACTAAACTTGCTGGAGCGCTGGATTGAATGTCAGCTAGAACGGGTCGTAAGCCTTCAGATACAACGGCTGCAGTAAGTTGCTGCTCAGTGTAGTTCATTTCAAGCACCGTATGGGCCTGCCACACGTAGATATAGGAACTAGAAAGCATCTAAGATATATGACAGACAAAATCAACTGCTCGTGACCTCTTTCCAAATGTAAAAAAAAGATGATGCATTCGAAAAACAGTTTCTTGAAATAAAAACCAACTCCCATCTTGTATGTGAAGGAGAAAAACTGCAAGTTCTCTGTCATTTCAAAAGGAGAACCGCATTGTATAAATCTTTATAACCATAAAATTGGTTCTATCTAGTGAGTGTTTGGATTTACTTATTTTCAATGGATTTTGGCTTTTAAGCTCTTTTTTAGTTTTGGAAGTGTTTGGGTAAGCAGTTTCTTAAGGCTGAAAAAGTACAAAAAATAAGCCAAAAGTCAAAAATTGGGCGTCTCCAACTTATGACTTTCAGCTTTTGGCTTATAAGTCACTTAAAAAAGCCATACAAACACCCTCTAGTATAATGATCAGATATACAAGATTAGAAAATGCACAACTAGAATGAGCATGCGTTTGATTGGCTTCAAAATATTAGTCTATTGTAGCAATAAATATTCATTTAACATCTTCATGAAGAGGAAATGGAAGTTAAAACATATAACCTATTCTTAAGAAAATATCTTTTTCTATAGGATCATCTCATTGGTTCATTTACATTCCTAGTATAGTAGACGCTATGACACATACAATCATACTTACATGCTTCTTCTTTGACCCTTTCCACTGCTATAATAGCTAATGGATAAAAGATTGCAGTTAAAGCTATAGGTGAGACTCACCTTCTTCCCTCATTACTATTACTTGAGTCCTACAGCCCAGAGTGTTCATAAAACTTAACATATATTAGTACATAAATCAAGAACATGTTGGGCTAACGTAGTCAGTTTGTCTATTCCTGTGTAGAACCTACGTAAGGGACAATATTGACAGTTTATATTGAATAGCCACCAGCTTTTTATTGCTCAAGGTAGTTTAGATTAATGTGTTGACGTGTCATCCCTTTATGGTTTTACAAAAATCATGGTACCCTTTGGGGTGACCCAGTGGTTTAGGCTTGGGACTTTCATGATGGAGGTCTCAGGTTCGAAGCCCCTTACCAGCGAAAGCAACGGGTTTGCCTTCTGGGTCGAGCTCGTCGCACCGGGCTTGGCTAGTGTAGGTTACCTCTCCTATGTGGCTTGCGAGCTATTGCATATGAGCAGGGGTTTTACCTGTCGGCTGCGGGTTCCCCTTGTCATAAAAAAAAAATGATGGTTTCGCCATTTCAGCACTGTTGTCAGGCAATTCAACATACTTTCAGGTGAAGCAACTCGTTCAGTATTTCAAATACATTCTTTTCATGGCAAGCCCATTTTCTTGATCATTTATATTGATAATATTTTCATAATAGAAGATCATGGAAAGATCACCCCAGTTAAACAATATCTCCAGTTATTATAAAACTAAGGATTTTTGGAACTGGAAACATTTTTGAGGCACCGAAAAGGCACAACTCGGTAGTGGTTTTGTTATTTCATAATGAAAATAGCGTCACATATAATGGAAGAAACTGGTATGAGAGACTGCACACCTACTGATACGCCAAATGTTTAACTAGTACCTGGAGAAGGAGCCTCTGAAGGATAGGTTGATACAGGAGACTTGTTAACTAACTCATCTCATAATTACACAAACTGACATCTCATTCAATTTTACTGTGCTAAGTCAGTTTCTCCAAGCTCCTTGCAATAGTAAATGGAGTGTTGTAATTTGAATTATCAGAGGTCTCCTGGAAGGACGGTTATATGAGAACAATGCACATGTAAAGATTGTTAAGTAATTTCTATGCAAAGTGGCAGGATCTGCTTTAAATAGATTATCCACCTCAGTATATTGCATTTAAATGGTGGTAATCTAATATCTTGGTAAAGTATGGCCGGATCAAGTGTAAGGCATCTAGTCGTAGATTTCGTCATACGTAAGCCTATAGGATCAAACCATTCTATCAAGAATCGCTGAAGGAAAGAATCAATAGCACTGATTTGTAGACAATCAAACAACATTATATGATAATTCGCCACAATTGTATGCATCAAAAAAATTGATTTCCAAATAGTGAACAGGAAGTGAAAAAACACCAACCTGTGTCTCAGCACGAAGATCAGTGTATGGAACTATGCCAGTAAGAAGTTCACTGCAACATGATAAATCCACAAGCTCTTAGAATGTAGAAATACAAAAATACATTTCAAAAGAAGTTTAAAAAAAAGAGTTAGTCCATGCATGTTTTAGGCTTTTAGCATCAATTACAAATTGAGGACAGTTTAATCCTTGCTACTGCTAGCAGCGCCATCAACGTATTTTCCAACATAGCATCACTAACAAAAGAAAAACAGATATGCCAGTAGATTGGATACAGTCACACAAAATTAGCTCATTATGGGAACAACCTGGTCTTTGTCATGATCCATTAAAAAGAAGATAATAATAGAAAATAAGCAATGCTGCTGCGAGCTTCGAGCCAAGGATCTAATGAGTAATAGAAAACAGAAGCAATGCTGCTGCAAACATCGAGCCGAAGGTCTAAAGAAACAGTCTCTCTACCTTCTCAAGGTAGGGGTAAGGTCTTCATACACTCTACTCTCCCCAGACTACCCGTGGGATTACACTGGATTTGTTGTTGTTGTCTATGCAAATAGCAATGTGTCTCAAATTATTATCATGGGACACATAAAAGTTTCTGAAAACCACACTTCCTGAAATAAATTCTGAGGCCTTAAGAGGTCACACAATCCTCTTCTTGCATGAGTAGCCCATACAGAGTTCTTAAATTCTTATCACAATATTGTAAAGGTGGTAAGAGGTATGTCACCTAGAAAAGCTAATATGTTTGTTTCGATAATTAAAACTGAAACACAGGACTTGGCAGTTACCCATGAAACATCTTGCATGAAAAGTCTGAAGAAGTCATTTGTATCCAAGTTGGGGAAAACAATGCCCAAACCACTTTTTACAACTCAGAAAGCCTTTCTGTGAGCAATCTTCTATCTGATAATAATTAGAGCAGTCAAAAAAAAGAAATGAGAATACACAGTAGCTGATTAACTTGCTTCTACACAAGAATCTCGACGGATCCATGTGGATGCAGAGATAGGATTTCAAGATAATGACTTAAAGTAGCTGACGGCTACAGAAGCTGCATTAATCACTGCATCAACATCATTGAATGTTTTCAGCTTGTTACGTAACCAACTATTTTTGGAAGACAACAAGTTCATATAATTTCCAAAGTTTAGAAGAGCTACATGGTGGACAAGTAATCAATTCAGCTTTGCTAAGCAAGCAGGAGCATCAAATTACCAGAGCTATTATCCATACATTTACCACTCTTTGTGACATATATCAAAAGAGAAATATCTACCTTGCAGCATCACTGAATCAATGATTCTTCAACTAAAGAAACTTTGATGAAGTCAAAGCTAAGGCGCTCCATTTAAATTTTCTGGAGCATTTTTTTTTATTTGTTCTGTTAACCGTGGTCTCCAGCCAGCTTGTGCACCTCGACTACTTCCCCGATACTTCTACCTCCCACTAGCAACATGCACCAAGTAACTCTATCCACCAAGGCTAGAACATAGAGGAAATAATCACCTAGGGTTGTTTGGTGTGAAGGATAACACACCAAATAGTCATGGGGATTAAATTATAGTGCCACTTAATTTGTTGTTTGATTGGTATGTCTGGGATAACTTATTCCAGGATTAATAATTAGTACCGTAATAAGTTTATCCCTCCCTGGGGTAGTATAGTAATTCTAGGATAACTTATCCAGGATAAAATAGGTAAATGACGAAGATATTTTAAACAAATAACTTGTTCTTAAAATTCAGGCATCGTATATTATTTTGAATACAACAAACCAAAGACTCAATAAAAAATAAACTCAACATAACTTATCCATCATAACTAATCCCAGCATAACTTATTTCATCATAACTTGTATTCAAATCAAACTACTCCGTAGTGTTTTATCTCTGTTGCGATTTGAACCTGAGACCTCGGGATGCTCAACCTACTTCATTGACCACTAGGCTACACCCTTGGGTACAATTTTCTTGAGCATTTTTAGCTTCAATTTGTTGTATTTATCCATGTTTATATTTCAGACATCAACATTCAGTTCATGTGGGAGTTTTCTGTATGAAGGTTGAGGGTTAATGTATTTACAAGATATCTCTAGACTGTGAATGTCTATTAGTTTCCAGTATTTGTAAGATGAACATATGAGACGGTTTAAGGTAGACAAGAACGTGTTTTGGAATGTGAATGGATGAGTTTTCACTTGCTAGGGATGAAAAATTGTTTTACCCTATATGGAGCATGTATCATGTTTATGCTGATCTTTTTCCTCTAGAATTTATATAACAATAACAATATACCCAGTGAAATCCCACCAAGTGGGGTCTGGTTAGAGTTTATATACAACTAAATTATTTATTTGGATTTAGTTCGAAACCCCTTGCCAGCGAAAGCAAAGGGTTTGCCTTCTGGGTCGAGCTCATCGCACCAAGCTTGCCTAGTGCAGGTTAACTCTCTTATGTGGTTTGCGAGCTATTGCATCGGAACTGGGAATTTACCCTGTGCGCACCCAAAGGGTAAAGATTGAGGGTTTCCCTTGTCATCAAAAGAAAAATTATTTATTTGGATTCAATTCATTGAACTTCTTATAGAAATACTCAGCCCTTTGTTCTTCCAGCCTTCTCACCACTCCATATGCATGGAGAAATCACAGCCCTGAATTATGACAACAAATCAATGATTCTATATAGGAAGAAACTTGTTTAGAAGCAAAACAACATTCAAACAGCACATATATACATTGAAATCAGGCATAACAAGTTAGTAGCAGGTATGTGAACTTGCGAATCACTTCCATTTATTATTGTGATGCAATGCAGCTGGTGACTACAATACTTACTTCACTGTAATTCCAAAGCTATATACATCAGACTTTACAGTATGGACCTCTTTCGTCAGCACCTCTGGTGCCATGTAAATAAGCGTACCAACCATATTCCTTTTATGGAAACCTCCAGTAGGCTTGCCAGTCGATTTCCAGTTTTCAGTGGAAACTAGTTTGAGATTTTTTTTGTATTCGGCCAAACCAAAGTCCGCGAGATGTGGTTGTAGCTGTCTATCAAGCTGCAGTATAGCGAAAAAAATTAATGGAAGTCTAGAGATAATTGGGAGAGGGACTCATTTAAAGTGGACAATAATATGCATAAACACTGCAAAAAGAATCAGGGAGATCAAAGACATTACGAGAATGTTTGCTGGTTTCACATCTCTGTGCACAATCCCAAGGTTATGTAGGTACTGTAAGGCCTTTGCTGTAAAAGGCGAGAGAACTGTAAATTTGCTAACATTGAATTGTTTTGTTTTTATTAACAGAGGAATAAAGGAGAGAAAACAAAGTAGGCTAAACAATTCAATATATTTCCTATGTAGCCAAAAAAGTAGGGTAGCTGATGTGCTTTGATATCAAAAGTGTTAGGAGAAAGAATTGCCATTTAAGCAAACATCTTGTATGCTTAAAGCCATTTGGAAAGATAAGGGAAAACTTGAGGAAGGAGGAAAAGTGTGGGATATACTTAACTTTAGTAGGAAAAAACATCTTAGCTAGAAGATTACTCTTTCATCTGCAAATGTAACTAGGACTCAACAAGATGTGATGGCATTTCCTGAAACATCCTGGTATTCGCTTCACCTCCTTCAAATTTTCTATTGCACTCCCACCACCAATGATTTTTCTTTCTATATATTTCATCATGGCTAAATAAATTCTCAGTAGTTGATATAAAGATTAAACTACAAAATCTCATAGCAGTCCAGGTGTCTAGTAGTGATTCAAGTGCCATCCAATGCCCTTCCTTTCCCTTTTTATTTTTAGTCCATATGTGTCATCTACTATCAATGACAAGCTGATATTGTAGTCTTCCAATAGAAGCTTAATTGCTTTTTATTTTTTTATAACCACGGTGTCTGCGTCAGCTTGCGCACCTCAACTAAATCCATGGGGGCATCAGCTACCTCCCACAAGCACATGTCTATCCACCAAATCTTAGACAGATGGAAATAAATCACCAACTGTTTTTTTTTTTTGCCTTGGCTAGGAATTGAATTTGCCATCTCATGGATCTTAACTCGCCTCATTAATGAATATTGGCCTAAGCACACTCAATAGCATAGCATTCTCAATGCAAGTTTCACAAGATTGATCGCTTACATGATCCTTCGTGGAAAATGTTATAAGTTCTTTGGAATTACATGACATCATTAACCTTATTTGATAGGTTAAACAATTCCCACACCGAAAAAAAAAAGAAGTTTGTATTATCCATGTTTACGTGGAAAAGACAAGCAGTTGAAAAATGCACATGCATAACACACCTAAACGAGCTGCGATTTCAAGTGCCTCTCTGATACTTGGATTCCATTCATCCACGTGTAATTTCCCGGCAAGATTTCCAGACTCATAGTATTCAAAGAAAAACATGTAATTTGGCGGCTTGGCGTGTGCCCCCACTAGCTTTGCTATCCCCCAATGATCCAATGTGCTATATCCAAAAGACATTTTAACAAAACTTAACAAACAAATATATTAACTAACCTCAAATACATAACAATAACTGATGATATTCTTGTAGGGAAACACAACAACAAGAAGTAGGGAGTATCCTCATATGGCTTAAAAGGTAGATATTCTAGTTTTGTCAATCAGAAATTGTAATTTTGTATACAGAAATACACGGAGAAGGGCCAAAAATGCCCTCAACTATTTGAATTAGTACAAGACAATCCTCTGTCCTCCTTTTCGCTCCCCAAATACCCTAAACATCAATATTTTGGCTCAATGATACCCCTGACCTCAATCTTTTGGCTAGAAAATATCCTTATGTCTAATGGTTCACACTCCTAAGGTGGATGAAGGGAAATATTGTACCAAATCTCATAGTTTAGGAGTATATTAGGTCCTTCTCCGTTAAAAGAATTTGAAATTAATCAATATATGGACTTATATGATTGACCTGATTTTGAGTTCCATAGCCCACCCCCTTCACTTCCACTCTCTTCCACTTTTCTCTTTTGGGATCTTTTCAATCATTTTAAATTTAATTTTCTTAAACTTGTGGCATTCATACAAGAAATAATTTGTTCCAAGAGGTACTATTTGGGGCCAAAAGGTTAACGTCAGGGTATTTGGAGCCGAAAGGTACATGGAGGATAGTAGAGAGGCATTTCAGGCCAGTCTTTGTTTTGTATATCGTTCTTTTACTTATCCAAGTGACAGAATTTGCTACTTCCTGTATTTCAAAAAAAAAGTGTTCTTATTGTTTGTCTCAACTCAGTGACATTAAATACTTAAGCTTCTAACTAGAATTTACATAATCAAAAACTAACAAAAAGTACAATAAATACCAATTTTGGTTATAAACTTTTATCTTATAAAAAAAAAAAATTGTTTGAGTAAGTACATTTCACTTTAGGGACACTCGAAACTTCATTATTTTTTTAGAATTGTTGGTTTATGAGGTAAATTCAGTCAAAGCAATTTAGCAAACCTAAATCAAAACCCCAATTCACAAACAATTTGCTCATAGGTAAGGACAAAGTAAGAACTACTTACTTTGCTGTTCCATGATATCTACTTTGCTATATAGAAAACACATTTTCATTAATCAAACAAAATAAGGAAGGAAATTCACCACAATAATTGCAGTTCTTTATGGAATTTATCAATATCTTCAGATGTGGACAAGATGGGTTTTTTAACAGCAACTTTTTTACCATCAAGAATGGCTTCATACACCACACTTTCAGCCCCTGCAACCAAATAAAGATTAGTAACAAATTGGTATATAGCTGCATGTCTGTAAAGATTTTGAAGTGTAAAATAAATAAGACCTCGAGCAATAGGGTGAGAGAGAGAATAAGAAGGAGGAGGGAGATGAATGGGGATTCTTCGGCTGGTACAACACCCACGAATGCAGGTGTTAGGTTCCAACATTTCCAGGCCCATGTTCAACAATTCACTGTCTTCTCTTCCTCGTGAAATTGTATAAGAAATGGGCAGCTGAACAAGTGATCAGATTCTTCACTTGAATGTGGACCTGGTAACCCAATTGGAGGACCTTTCCGCGGTTGGAAAACAACTTCGTCCACCATTGGCCCACCATACACATTTTTTGCCACATAATTCTTTTTGATAAAATATATTTTTGAAAAATGAGATAAGAATTAAAAATACACCTAAATTATCTTCTTCTTTTTTTCATGCCTAAATTATTATTATTTTTAGTTTGAGAAACACACCTCAGTGATGACCGTAATGCACTTTTTTTTTTATTTGAAAAAATCTTGACACATAACATTCTACATGACTAAAATATTTTACCTTGATAAAAATTAAATAATAAACTATTAATATTAATTAAAGATTAAAGTATTACTATCATTAAAAAATAAATTTATAAGATTCAAATTTGGATTATTTTTAACTCACTCCATCACCTCCTCCACGTAACACCCCCCTTAAAAAAATTGAAATATTATTTTATTTTTAAAAATTAAAAGTTCTACAGCATCATATTTTACCCTCTACTCCTATTTTTTTTTTTTTACATTTTTCTCATTTTTGTTAGATATGTACGTACATATATTTTTAGAAAAATAATTTATACTAGTGTACGAATATAACATAAATAAATGAAAAATGAAAAAGTCTCGCAACGGCAAGTAAAAAATATTTTCAATATGTATACATGTAACACAAAATGAGAAAAAAAATTGCAAGCGAAAGATTAGGTGAGGTGGGTAGAATTATTTTTTCAAAATTAAAATAATATCTAAATTAGTATTTGGGGGTGGGGGTGGCGGGGGAGGAGATGAAGTGGTATAAAAGAGAGATGTGTGTTTCTCAAACTAACAAGTAATAGTTTAGGTATGAAACTCACACTCTCAAATTTAGGTATGAAATAAAAAAAAAATGAGATAATTTAGGTATGTTTTTTATGCTTATCTCTTTATTATTTAGAAAGAGTTGTTCGTTGGTATATAAATCCAAAGCAAATCAATTCAATATTTGAAATAGGAGTTGTTTAGTATTACTAATTGAAAAGGCAAATATATGACAACACGATGTTTGTGATCATAATTGAATGTATTATTGGTTGATATATATGTAAATTTTTTTATTTTTGTATTTTGAACAATTTATAAAATTTCACGCATATCAAAATACAACTTGATATATTTATGTGTAAAACTTTAGATGATTTATTCAATTTTTCTATTATTTACCATCTTTGCAGTTTTAAGAGTATATGGTCTACATTTTTTTAAAAAAATGAAAATTGATGTTTTTTGAGTAATCAATTTATTGAGATGACAATTATTTACTCACTATAACACCTCAGATTTTGAAAAGAGAAAAGGTTGAATAAATTGTAACTACTGGTTCGGGTCTAGAAGACCAGTCTATGGGTCGTAAAAATTTCTATTGGTTGTAGACCAGTCTCATAGAAATGGGATAATATTTTTTGAAAAATCAAGTTCTAGTATCTCATCCTACGGTTGACCAGGACGATCTGTCTAATGATCTATGGATCGTATATAGGTTCCTTATAAGTAATCTTGACTTACTAAAATTTTGGGTTTAAGGTTGAGTTCTACGAGTAGGGTCAACGAACCGTAGAAAGAAATTCAAAGTATACCCTAGTAGTAACATGGCGTATAAATTTTTGAAAGCTCCTACACAAACCACTTAGTATACACCATACAAAATAATGGAAATAAAGATTTCAAATGAAACAATCTTATATTATAAAAGAGTTTGACAAAGTGAGAGTCTAACATAAGTCTCAACTATCGATATGCTAACTCAAAGGAAGCGGTTGGAATGTAACCCATCCACTACGTACAAATGTCTGAAAACTAGAATGATAGAAACCTATAAAAGCGTTTCGGCCCTCAAAACTTGAGAATTCAACAATCTTTAAATGTTAAATGGATCAACTAGCCACGAGTATGAGAGGTAGGAGCATCGAACCCTACATTATGAAACAATGCAGGCACAAGTAGTATGCATTAGTGATATACCGTGGTTTCATGGTATAATTAATACTTTTTCCTTAAGTTTAGTGTGTCCGAAAGTCTTTTTGTGCTAGTTTTTATATAAGTTTCTCTTTGTTTTGCAGGAAATCTTTCCATAGTTGAATGCGGAGATTTTGAGCGAAGAAATGCAGAAGAGACCACCTACGGAGCTTATGATGGTCCGTCGTGCTTGTGACGTTCCAGAGGTGGCAGCGTAGTAAAGCTGTTGAAGGAAGATGGGGAAGTCTGACCAAGTGTGGGGTTACGAAGCTTGTGACGGTCCGTCGTGGCTATGACGGTCCGTCCTGCAGGTTCGTCATGAAGTTCAGAGAAGTGATCCCAGTACCCAGATTCCAAGAGTTGAAGTGTTTTGGAACGAAGACCCTCGACGGACCGTTGTGCCTATGACGGTCCGTCATACTTGCCGTCGAGGGTGGTGAAGAGAGCAGCAGAAGAAATCGCATATGTATGGGACGACGGAGTCCATGACGGTCCGTCGTGACCACGACGATCCGTCGCGTGGTCCGTCGATCCAGCCCCGTTTTGGCAAATTTCCAGCAAACACGGTCTTTGTTTAATTAGGTTTTTATTTTTTATAAATAGTTCGAAAAACCTCGTTTTTGAGGTTAGACTCTTAGATTGTAAAATTCCTTATTGGAAAACATTGTATTGTGAGATTCTTGATAATCATTAGACTTTTTGTGAGATTATTGATTACTTTGAGATTCTTGCAAGTGAATGTTGATGATTAATCAAGCAAACTTTTGGATTTTACTCTTTCTCATTGAAGTAAGTACATGAACTCTTATTTAATATATTTGAATATTGTGTTTATGGCCATGAGTAACTAAACTCCATAACTAGGGTTGTGGGAACCATAGGCAAATAATGAGATAAACCCTAACTAAAATAACAATTCTAGAATAGTGTCTTGCATGTATTAATAATTCTTTCGCTTAGAAGTTTTTTTAACGGATGTCCAACGTTAGAACTCGCCTTAATGCTACTTGCCGGACCAAGGAGGTAGATAAAAGGAAAAGAATTATTAACATAGATTTAGTGTATACTATCTAATAGGCTAGTATTGATTGGTACGAGGTAATAACTTAGTCAAATATCGAATACGATGCTTAATATGAGGTAAGGATAAGGGTTAGGATAGCAACACACGTAGCCGGACCAAGGTACGGAGTGAGATTTTCTAGATGCCGGACCAAGGATTTAGAAATACATAACTTATCACTTTGCATGCAAGATACTAGGAAAAAATTGTTATAGTTAGAGTTATCAAGTTATGAACCTGTGGGGAACACGTAAACCCTAGTTACTTTGATTAATTGATTAAAATCCAACATTCAAAGTTGTTAAGTGTCTCTGTCAAGTTTGTTAATTAATTTTACTCATTTAGAAATAGAAACCCCCCTTTATTGTTTTTACTTTCCAAGGAAGTAATTGACCAAACAATAGTAATAACAGGTTGAAGTTAAGTCTAGACTATTTTCCTCGTGGGAACGATCCCAACCTCACTAGTTGGGTTATTTACTTGACACGACCGTTTTACTTCTTATTTGAGAAGTAAGTTTGAGCGTATCAAATTTTGGCGCCGCTGCCGGGGAATCTAGCTTTTAGATTAACTTGAACTTATTACTATAGTTTAGTTGATATTTTCTTGATTTTACTTTGTTTTATTGTTTTTGATTTCTGTTCAGAACTATCCTCCTTGTATGCCAAATACACGGAGAGGAAGAGAACCCTTGTTTCCCTACGATCACGAGTTAGAGCGTACATTGCGCAATATGAATCGAAACTTGGGAATAAATGATGAAGATCCAAACCAGAACATCCAAGCTCCGGTTGATGTTCATGGTCAGATGTTACCCGATGCTCCGGGTGAACATCAACAGAGGGGACAAAATCCCGTTCCACGGCCCCAAGCATACTACAGAGGGTATGATAACATAGCAGACTCGGATGGGCCACTTGTCTTGCCCCCTGTACCCACAGGCCACACCTTTGTGGTAACTACTAGCCTGATGCAAATGCTCACTGCCAGAGTTTTGTTTTCAGGGCTACCTTCTGAGGATCCACATGCCCATATAGCTAAGGTAAGGCAGTGCGTAAAAGTTGTGTGGGGAGGCCTAATTTGGATCTACATGTAATAGGGCTCAGAGTGTTTCCTCTCTCACTGACGGGAGAGGCTGATATATAGTTCACTGAGCTCCCATACAACTCAATCTTCACTTGGAACCAATTAAGAGATGTTTTCTTAGCACGCTACTATCTGGTCTCCAAGAAACTAAACCACAAAGACAGAGTGAACAACTTTGTGGCACTACCAGGAGAGTCAGTTAGTAGTTCTTGGGATAGATTCACCTCATTCTTGAGAAGTGTTCCAAATCACCGTATAGATGATGAGTCACTGAAGGAATACTTCTATCAAGGACAGGATGATAACAATAAAGCGGTGTTGGACACTATAGCAGGTGGATCTTATGGGGAGTGTTCTTATGCTGAGATCGCTGAAAAATTAGAGAAAATCTCCCGGAATAACAAAGCTTGGAGTACTAGGAAGTCTGATACAGGGAGAAACACCTTCGCAGTACAGTCCTCTCACAACCCAGCCACAGATGAGATTCGTGAAGAAATGGCTCAGATGAGAACTGAGCTTGGGTTGGTACTAAAACTTGTCACAGGGGGTGCATAAAAGATAAATACAGTCAACTACTTGGCTAAATCACCACCTCCTAATGGTGAGTGCTATTATGCGGAGGACACTTATGAAGTAAATGGGCAGACAGGGGGTTTCCGACCAAGCGCCCAAGGCTCAAATCAGGATAATTGGCGCCAAGGTCAAGGGAACCAAGGTCAGAACTATGGTAACTACAATTGTGAGGGTCATTATGTCCGAGATGGAAACTACAACCGCGACAACAACTTTAACAGGGGTAACTATGCTAATAGAAACGACAGGAATGGGCCCTATGTCCCTCCTCAAAATTGTGAAGTTACTCCTAGGGATGGTGGAGATAGTATGGCGTGAGTTGAGGATATGTTGCACAAAATGATGAGGAGGTTCGATGCTAGTGATGAGCACATTAAAGAGTTAAGGGGTGATTTATCTAGTATTGGGCAAAAAGCTAATACACATGCAATTTTGATTAAACAGATCGAATTTTAAGTGGCCCAATTATGTACGACAGTGAACACACGGCAACCGGGCACTCTTCCTAGCAATACTGTCCAAAATCCAAAGAATGATGCGCACTGTATGGCAATCACTACTCGGGGTGGTAAGCAAACCATTGACCCACCTATGCCATCTACTGAGGAAAATGTGAGAAAGGATAATGATAATGTGGTAAAGGGTAGTGGTAAAGCAGAGGAAAGTATTGGAAAAGATGCAGAAGTACCTATCAAGGTAATTCCCATGCCTAGGCCACCACCACCCTTCCCTCAGAGATTATTGAAAAAGACCGAGGATGGTTAATACCGGCGTTTCATAACAATGTTGAAGCAGCTTTCTATCAATGTCCCTATGGTAGAAGCTCTAGAACAAATGCCCGGTTATGCCAAATTTATGAAAGATCTGGTCACCAAGAAAAGATCAGTCACTTTCGAGGATGATGATAGACTGCAGCATTGTAGTGCTATTGCTACAAGATCCCTCGTACAAAAGAAAGAATATCCTAATGCATTCACTATTCCTTGTACAGTTGGGTCATTACATTTTGCGAAAGCATTATGTGATCTGGGGGCAAGCATAAATCTCATGCCCCTATCGATTTACAAGAAATTGGGTTTGGGGGATCCAAAACCCACTGCGATGCGGCTACTGATGGCTGATCGGACAGTGAAACGACCCATAATGATACTCCATGATGTGCTAGTAAAAGTGGAGTCATTCATCTTTCCGGCTGATTTTGTTATTCTTGATTGTGAGGTCGATTTTGAAGTGCCTATTATTCTTGGGAGGCCATTCCTTGCTACAGGTAGAGCATTAGTTGATATGGAGAAGGGACAGATGACATTTCGGTTGAATAATGAAGAAGCGACCTTCAACATTTGTAGGACCATGAGGCAAAGTGGTGAGTTCCAATCAATATCTGCCATATCCCACAAAGAAAAGATGAAGAAGGAGACTGAACAGAAAAATGCAAAACAAGAGTTTGTGGTTGGGGATTTGGTGCTTGTAGACAGTTCTGGGGTGCCTTGTCTTCCGGGAAAGCTCAAGTCCAAATGGATTGGCCCTTACTTGATTACCCAAGTATTCCCTTATGGAGCAGTTGAGTTAAAAGGCAAGGAGGGAGTGCGGTTTAAGAGAAATAGACATAGAATAAAACTCTAATTTGGGCATAAAGCATCGGGGAATGAAGTGATAGAGGCATACCATCTTGATGAAGTCTGAGTAATCAAGTGTCCCCAGTCGTGCCGCGACATTAAATCAGGCGCTTGTTGGGAGGCAACCCAATACTTGTCATTTTTTTTGTAGTAATGGTAGCATTTTTCTACTAATGGGTTTTTAAATTTGCAGGCACATTAACAGGAAATTCTGCAGAAAATTACTCTGCAGCAGTCACTGACGAATACATCGACGGACCGTTGCGCCCGCGACAGATCGTCGTATGCATCCGTCGTGCCAGGTATGTTTTTTGTTATTTTCAAACTAGGGCACACACGACGGAACCAACGACGGATCGTCACAAGTGCGACGGACCGTCGTCGGGGAATCGTCACGTGATTAATGAGGCATACCCGACCCGACCCGGTTGGAGTTTAATATAAACTTTCACCATTTAAACTCTCCAACCCCTCATTTCACCCCCATTACTTCATTATTTCTCCATTACTCTTTCCTTCTCAACTTCCACAATCTATTCCTCTATCAACCACCGATCATTGCCCCCCCCACTATTCTCCAAAGCCCTAAAGTGTTAATCTACTAGTGGGAACTGTTGATGTGGGTGTCTGCCTGGCGTCCGAGCACTTGTCTATTTATTTTTCTCCATTTCTAAGGTATGTGTCTCTAATTTCTACTCTTTTATCTTGCATTTTTGTTTATTAGTTAGTATTAGCTTAGTTCTTCATCGTATGTTGTTTCCTTTATTAGATTCTGTCTAAACTAGGTTCAAAATGTTCGAATTTGCCATGTTTACAACCCTAGACATAGGTGCCTTTGCATTGCTAGTTTCCTAGGCAGTTGGGATAGACAAATGTAGGTCCAAAACACTACAAGTTTGATGTGGGTTCATCGGGGATGCATAGGGTACCCTCAGTTCTATCACTGTTATTCCAAACGAGACCCCGATGACGGACCGTCGTACCCACGACAGACCGTCATAGGGTCCGTTGCAAAAGACCTAGCACCCTGTCCCAACGGACACATGTGACGGACCGTCGCCTGCACAACCGTTCCGGTTGTCAGAGACCCTGTTTCTAAGGGTCTCTCATTTTTTCCCAAGTGTTCCTCAACGGACACATGTGACGGACCGTTGTCTTCATGACGGTCCGTCCTGCAACCGTTCTGGTTGTCAGAGACCCTGTTTCTAAGGGTCTCTCATTTTTTTCCCAAGTGTCCTTCAACGGACACATGTGACGGACCGTCATACCCATGATGGTCCGTCCTGCACGACCGTCATGACGGTCAGAGACCCCTCCCCTAAGGGTCTCCATATTTTTTTTCAAGTGTTCTGCGACGGACACCTACGACGGACCGTCGTACCTGTGACGGTCCGTCCTGCACAGACCGTCATGCTAGGCAGAGACTCTCCTTCAGGGTTCTCTATATATACACAGTCCAAGTAATACACGACGGACCTCATGACGGTCCGTCATAGTCACGATGGGCCGTCACCAGGCCCATCGTTTGCCACTGTTTCTATAGCAATTACCTACTATTTTCAATGTTTTGTTAAGTATGGTTTTGCTTGTCTTGTTTGCCACTACTCGTACTAATATTGATCCTTTACAGGTACTATCTACTATGGCACCCAAGCAAGACCGCATCTAGGCATGCGGGCGATCGAAGTCTGTCGCCCCGTCTGCCCACATGGTCATCGGCTCTGATGATGAGCGTGACCCTGAGTACATGCCCTCAGGGACTTCCACCCCTTCCCGTGCTACGCGTGCTCCCAGAGCCACACCCAAAAAGGTGGCGTCCGACGTAGTCACTGCCTCCCAGTCTGATGAGGAGCGCACACTGACAGGCACACCCTCTGGGTCAGCCACAAATGAGGAAGGAGCGTCTGGCTCCTTAGGAGTATCATGGTCCTAGGAAGCCTCCGGCTCTGCTGAGGTTCCCGCACCCGCCACCGCTACAGCGTCGGCCTCGTCTGATGAGGCTGACAGTTCAGACTCTACATCAGGCTCGCCAGTTCAGGTCCCCACCCCATCCACTGACCAGCCCAACCGGTGGTGTGTCGACGGGCAATTCCAAGTCTACTCCGACGCCAAGTTCCTGACTGATAAAGGAGTGATGAATCGAACACTCACCTTGGAGCGGCGGGTGCTTACAGGGAGTCTCCCGACGATGCCTGAGATCCACAATCGCTTCATCAGGCATCGCTTGGAGTGGACATCACGTCCGTTGGGACGATACAATGAAGAATTGGTCCGAGAGTTCTATGCATTTTACATAGCGACTCTCCGATCACAGATAGATAGACGGGCTGCCCCTTCTAAACAGGCCCTACTGGAGCAGGTCTGAGTACGGGGCATACAGGTTGACATTTCCCTGCCAGCCATCCACCGGTTTCTATACGGCGAGAGTGTTGATGATTCTCGGACCCCCCTCACTGCCGAGTTTGACTACCGCTGGCAGATAGTTAAGGATGGCCAGTTCTTGCGTGAGCCATCACTGAGAGAGACCACCAAGAGGTGGATGGCCCTGCACCTGTCAGTAGATGGAGAGGGTGCCGATTGGGTGACTGAGCCGAAGGGGACTATCAAGAAGGCCAACCTCACGTTCACAGCAAAGTTCTTGTGGCTGCTTGTCCGTCATTGCCTTTCCCCCACAGCTGCTGATAATATCGTTACCTAGGATCGAGCAGTGTTGATGGCGGCGATGATAGCCAGATTCGAGGTGGACTTCGCATGGCTTCTCCTGGCGGTCATGCACGAGAGGGCATTCAAGGTCACTACTACCTACCCTTTCCCGTGCATGATCTTTGCCCTCTGCAGGTCCACAGGTGTGCCCATATGGCACGTAGATCAGCTTAAGACCCCGCAGGGAACTGTTGACGTCGACCTCATCAGAGACGAGGCCAATGAGTTGGCTCCACGCAGAGGGCCCCGTCCGGAGCTGCCCCCACTTGCTGATGATCTTGCTGATACGGTAGCCCAGGCCCGCACAGCTACACAGGCGGCGTCCACTGACACTACCCCGGTCGAGTCTATCCTGGGTAGTAGCACTGCCCCAAGCTCCTCTCGTACAGCCCCTCTACCGGCACTGTTCCCGCTTACTAGGGTCCAAAAACTAGAGGCACAAATGGCCACTCTTCTGCATCATATCCAGCCGTGGATGCAGAATTCGATTACTAAGTCCGAAGAGCGCCTAGAGAGGAAAATGGTGCATTTTACAGAGCGGAAGATCGCTGAGGTTAACCAGCGCTTGGACGCCTTTGAGTTGAGGGTGCTAGCCCGACCAGCCCCTCTGGTGGATGTGTCGACCCTTTAGGCTGCAGTCGACAGTCTTCGTGCAGATATCAACACGATCTTTGAGGCTAGGGTGCCGGATTCTGAGGCCCCTTCTGTCGAGCCTGCTGAGGACACAGTGTTGGCGGCCCTTTTTGCTACTTCTTAAATTCCACCACCTCCCCCTCGAGAGAGTGCCAAGAGGCGTAGGGGTCTAGTAGAGGACGAGACGCGAGCACGGAAGAAAGAGCACCGAGAGATAGAGGCTGCGAGGAGAGCCTCACTTGCTGAGGAGGCGGCGCACCAGATGAGAGCATCAGAGTTAGCGGCTGGGGCGTCTAGCTCCCACACTGTAGAGATAGAAGGAGGCACTACTGATGGTGTGGTTGTTGCTGAGGACACCACTGAGGGTGTCCAGATTGCAGAGGACGTGGGTTCCAGGGAACCGGACCTACTAGCTTGCTGATCGACGGCGCTTTGCGCCATAGGTTTGCTTCACCTACCACTCTAGTATTTTAATTTTTATGCATTGGGGACAATTGCATGTTTTTTTGTTGGCGGTGGGGTAAATGGAAAGTGAGTGTTAGGGTGAAGTCTGAGTAACCCAGTTCACTATCCTCTTTTGGGGTTTTCTTGCCTGTGTTCTTTTCCCCCAAAAGACTGATTACTTTTTTTGTTGAACCGGCATGTTTATATCTTTTGTACATAGTTTAATTCTGGAGCATGATGGCTAAAATGATATCTTGATAAACTGGAAAATAATGCATGACTAGGCATAGTAACTGATAACTGTGGCTCTAAGCATGAAATAGAGTTACACCATTGCATTACCCTAAGTCTTAAATTCGAACTAGGTGTCTGATAATGTGGTATAGTGATGAGATGTCAAGTGAGTGTGAGGAAATTTGAATAGTCCATTATTGGTACTGAGCTAGAACTTGCCTGGTTAGTCCTGCTAAAAGTAAGCTATAATAGACAATTAGGAAAGGATCATAGGCCCTTATTCAATATAGCCCATTTCTAGCCTAAATAAAAGAAACCAAATGAAATTTATCCTTCTTTGATCCAAATAATCTGAGCTTAAAATTAGACCTTTCTCTTTTCACCCCAACTGATCTTTTTTGGGAACAATGTGTTGGCCCTGGTCCCTCCTTGGACATGTGCACCTCATCTTATGCCAAAAGCATAAGTTGAGGGTGGCTAATGCATAAACAACCTTCGTTATGGCCCTGACCCAACTTTGGGTATTGTGTACCTTGACTCATGGCAAAGCCATGAATTGAGGGTGGCTACTATGAAGAATGCTCTGGAAAGTGGGGTTGAAAGAACAAAGAGAGAGAAAGAAAAAAAGTAAAGTAACTCAAGAATTAGTTGAAAATAAAAGTAAAGAAAAAGAAAAATACACAAGAAATATAAGCAAGAAAAGAAGAGAGTCACTAACACAAATGAAGAAAGAAGAGAAAATAGCAAGGTGAAAGAATATGAGAAACTAGGCGAGATAAAATGATAGAAAGTGGAAGGTTTAGCCGATATGTAAAGGAGGGCAAAAAGTCACTAAAGTATACCGAAATATACCCTACCTGACCCTGAGCCTATGTTACTAGCTAAGAAAGTCCTATCGTGATCCTAAGGGTTGTATAGCGAACTTAAGGCAGTGAAAATAAGGCAAGCTTATGGCAATAGGTATGAATGAGTGTGACTTTGTTTGAGAGTGAGTGTTGAAAAAATAATCCTTATACTCAAACTAAAATCATTGTGTGAAAAATGAGGATTTTGTTTTAAAGTGAGGACACTAGTTGAAATACCGGAATTGTTAGCACCTCATTGAGAAATTGAAGAGGATAGGTGTTAGTGCATGGTGAGTTTGTGTCATGTTCTAATCCCACAAAATTCAAGTCTAATAGTGATACCATGTATAGATTTGATGAGATTAATCGGATTGATAGCCAAATGATTGCAAAGGATAAAACATGGATGCTATTGTAAAAAGATTGTGTAGTGAGTCATAGTGCGTCGCTTGAGGACAAACAATGAATTTAAGTTGAGGGTGTTGATATACCGTGGTTTCATGGTATAATTAATACTTTTTCCTTAAGTTTAGTGTGTCCGAAAGTCTTTTTGTGCTAGTTTTTATATAAGTTTCTCTTTGTTTTGCAGGAAATCTTTCCAAAGTTGAATGCGGAGATTTTGAGCGAAGAAATGCAGAAGAGACCACCTACGGAGCTTATGACGGTCCGTCGTGCTTGTGACGTTCCAGAGGTGGCAGCGTAGTAAAGCTGTTGAAGGAAGATGGGGAAGTCTGACCAAGTGTGGGGTTACGAAGCTTGTGACGGTCCGTCGTGGCTATGACGGTCCGTCCTGTAGGTTCGTCATGAAGTTCAGAGAAGTGATCCCAGTACCCAGATTCCAAGAGTTGAAGTGTTTTGGAACGAAGACCCTCAACGGACCGTTGTGCCTATGACGGTCCGTCATACTTGCCGTCGAGGGTGGTGAAGAGAGCAGCAGAAGAAATGGCATAAGTATGGGACGATGGAGCCCATGACGGTCCGTCATGACCACGACAATCCGTCGCGTGGTCCGTCGTGACAACGACGATCCATCGCGTGGTCTGTCGATCCAGCCGCGTTTTGGTAGATTTCTAGCAAACAGAGTCCTTGTTTAATTAGGTTTTTATTTTTATAAATAGTTCGAAAAACCTCATTTTTGAGGTTAGACTCTTAGATTGTAAAATTCCTTATTGGAAAACATTATATTGTGAGATTCTTGATAATCATGAGACTTTTTGTGAGATTATTGATTACTTTGAGATTCTTGCAAGTGAATATTGTGATTAATCAAGCAAACTTTTGGATTTTACTCTTTCTCATTGAAGTAAGTACATAAAATCTTATTTAATATATTTGAATATTGTGTTTATGGCCATGAGTAACTAAACTCCATAACTAGGGTTGTGGGAACCATAGGCAAATAATGAGATAAACCCTAACTAAAATAAAAATTCTAGAATAGTGTCTTGCATGTATTATTAATTTTTTCGCTTAGAAGTTTTTTTAACGGATGTCCAACGTTAGAACTCGCCTTAATGCTACTTGCCGGACCAAGGAGGTAGATAATAGGAAAAGAATTATTAACACAGATTTAGTGTATACTCTCTAATAGGCTAGTATTGATTGGTACGAGGTAATAACTTAGTCAAATATCGAATAGGATGCTTAATATGAGGTAAGGATAAGGGTTAGGATAGCAACACACGTAGCCAGACCATGGTGCGGAGTGAGATTTTCTTGATGCCGGACCAAGGATTTAGAAATACATAACTTATATCTTTGCATGCATGATACTAGGAAAGAATTGTTATAGTTAGAGTTATCAAGTTATGAACCTATGGGGAACACATAAACCCTAGTTACTTTGATTAATTGATTAATATCCAACATTCAAAGTTGTTAAGTGTCTCTGTCAAGTTTGTTAATTAATTTTACTCATTTAGAAATAGAAACCCCCTTTATTGTTTTTACTTTCCAAGGAAGTCATTGACCAAACAATAGTAATAACAGGTTGAAGTTAAGTCTAGACTATTTTCCTCGTGGGAACGATCCCAACCTCACTAGTTGGGTTATTTACTTGATACGACCGCTTTACTTCTTATTTGAGAAGTAAGTTTGAGCGTATCAATTAGTACATGTAATGTACTATGTATGATAGCAATGTGTAAGAGTTATAAAATCATGCTAAAAGGAGACTTTACATGACATTCAATGACCAAGCTAAATCATAAGATAAAATGTAAAAAACATAAATCATAATCATACTCAATGCAAGTTTAGCATCGTCAAAATAATTTCTGAGATGTTTAAAAGTAACCTTAGTTCATTATTGTGAGAATTAACCGGCATAAACCATAAGAGTTATAACATGGAATCCAGTGTACTACTCCCACACTAAAAATCCTACTTGCCAAGGTAAGGACTATGAATGTGAAGAAAGGTGGATCCCCTAGCTAATGTCTATTTGTGACCACATCCTATGGTGGCACATAGTTAGGGACAAGGAGATTAGAAACTCGACCTCTACTATGGAAGAGTCTCCATCTCAATGTCCTCTCGGTGCTAAGTAAAATCTCACAGAATTGTCATTAATCATATTCATATTATGATCCATGGAAATGATAATTTGGTTAACTAATTCAAACTAGAAACAACATACAGTAGCTTGATTAACATTGTAATGACACCTCATTTAATTCTAAGTATCGACAATCATTAGTCACTATAATAACCCAACCAATTGAGTTGGGATCATTCCAACAAAGAATAGTGTTCATAGAATTCAAATACGAATGGATAACGAGGACACTTGCAGCTGCAATATATAACACTTCAAGAGTTTCACAAACAAATTTCAACATATCGTTAGTTCGTTACTGATCCACTTCAGTTTATCAACACATAATTCGGGAACACTTGGGGAATTGAGTAATCAATTGTTGAATTCAACTAAATGGGTGTAAATCATTACCGATAATGCTAATCGTTGTGAGTAGAATGAAATCTACGTAAAATAACTTTATCTTGAACAATTGTCTTATTTCGGTTGAATTTTGTTAAACCTCAACACCTTTCACGAGATAAGCAGCCCGTGTTCTCATCAAATCCTCTCTCTGAATCTAGATACGAAAGCTGAGTTTTGGGTTTCACTTTCTCAAGCTAAAACCGTCAAGACCCACTACTAAGGATACCAAAATACTATGTCGATTCTATATTTCTCTCTCGAGCAAGCACAAAACTCTGAACTGTATCACATCTAAGGTGCAATAATGAGATTAAACCACCATAATAATGTAGAACTACTTTAGATTAATACCATAAATCATTAATTGCTCACACCTAATTAATGAGAATGCAACAATTGGTCACATACAAACCTTTAAAGTAAGGGTTTTAGCCAATCATGATGAAAAGATGAAAATCGGCACCGGCCACATTTACTATAGATGACTAAGTTAAATTAAAGAGTAAAAACTACTAGAACTTTTTATATTACAACAATGCGATAAAAATCTCTTCAAAATCTCTTAAAATCCACAATGATAGTGTTTTTCTTCTCAATCTCCTGTTTCCCTCCTTTCTCAATGCCTTCTCTCACTTCCAAAAGTCCATTTATGTAAGTCTAATGTGTGATTGTCTAGGATTGTTCACGAGGTAAGACGAGCTTCGCCGACCGTTGGGCGATCCACCAATTTTACTTCATCTCATATTCATTTCTCACCTCATCACAATCATATTAGGCGAGCAAGGTCGGGATCGCCGTGTGATTTCGCGAAATACCACTTTTCCCTCCTTATCACGTATCAACATTTGTTTGGATCTTCATCAGGACTTTTGGCAACTTCTTTTTCCCTTGCCAAAATGATCGACGATTCGCCGAGTGGGACTGATGCTCACCGAAGTTACCCCCCACTTCAGCTCCAATATTTTGTAACTTTTGACGGTAGAGTGGTACTTTGGTGAGTCTCAGAATGACGTTGGCGATCAACATGCCTTCTTTTCTTCGTTCTTTCAGTTTTCTTGTTCCTCTTTTTCTTATTACTGTTCATGCTTTGTTTCTCAATACAAATACCTAAAAAATCATGAATTTACATCAGTTATTGGCACAAAATGTGCATTTGAAGACACTGAATCTATCCAAATAAACTTCTAAATGAGTCCAAATCGTGGACCTATTAACACCCCTAACTTAAACGTTTACTTGTCTTCAAGTAAAACTGAAGTTCAACAACTAAAAAAGGATGTCTCAAAAGTGCTACATAAGACTCAATCATGAATGCACACAAAAAGACTCAATTTACTCATGCAAGGATCAATGTGTACTTAAAGATTCAAGTTGTCACTCACCATTATCAAAAATTCTCAATTTCATAATACTTGCTTCAAATTCAAGTTCAAGCTCAACAAAGGTACTCAAACGCCCTCACACAAAGAATGATTCAATATTCACACACAATGGTTCAATAATTTATAGTTCCGAAATCACAATCAACACTCACACTCACAAAGATAAACACATGCATGAATCTATTCATAGTTTTGCCCTTATTTTTCAATCAACACTTGTTTCAACTCACTGAAGATCAAAAGGACTATCAAGGCTTGTAACGAGGTTTAGTGTAAAAATATGTTCAAAAGGCACAATAACTTCTATCCTCATAAATGTGGTGTGAGCAACATTTTCTTTCCTTTTCTTCATCATTCTCATTTGTGCTCATAAGTCAACCCATTAATCACTTTCCATGAAATGCCGTACACCGCATTTTCTTTGCACTTTCACAAACTTTTTCATTCTTCTATTCTTTTTTTTATATATATATAGAGTCCTTCCATCTTTGTCAAAACCATGGGTCAAAGTGGACTTCGTTGTACTTCTTGATTTACCTTCTCTTTTTACCACACCACCAACTTAAGGCTTTTGTCCTAAGTTGTCTTTTCAAACAAATTACAAATCATGAGAATTATGGGTAATGATTAAAGAAAGGTCACAATTTCATCAAGTTTCTTCGAAGAAAATGATAAGCCTCAAAGAGTGTTCAAGCTAGGATCAAACACTCACAAGGTTGACCAAAAAAGAGGTATAATGTCAAATTATTTCACACTCTTCAAATTTACCTAAGATCATATCAAGAGATTGTATCACTTAGTCAACCTGTCTAACAGGGCGAATTCTAAGTGTCATCATACATGATTCACAGTAAGCTCGTTATATAAAGCATTGACACAAAAATGTCAAACAAGACTCCACATTTTCACTAGTGTGTAATATACATCACAACAGACTCAATTTGATAATTTGCTAGTCACAATGAGATGCAAAAAGTTCACATATTGTCTATGCAACTTCATTTGTCCTCATGGTAGCCACACATTCATTTTTGTTCGATTATAAGAACTATTTATGTCATCGGCATTGATCAAAATCGAAACTCAAAATTGTAAGAGAACGAACAGCCACAATTAAATATACTCAAGAGGTTTCAATTACACAGAGAAATGCACTAACGAGTGCCACCCTCCCCCAAAAGTATTAAACATTGTCCACAATGTGATTAGAGAATGGGCGAATAAAATTAAATAAAAAGAAAGCTAAAATAATCAAAGAACACTAGTAGATAACGACATCATTTTAGTATGTAAACATACAGAGCAACGAGACAAAAAATCTTCACTAGACGCAGTCAACGAGGTAATGAACTAGTCGCCGAATGATTTAATGGTGCACCCAAAAAGTAAATATCAAACTTATTTCTAGTGAGTGGTTTCCTATAGAAAGGTGCAATTTAGCGGAGATGTAGAAGGTCACCGAACAAGTTGGCGAATCACATAATGGACTTGAAACATCACCAAACAATCATTAAGTTACACTGTCAGAGCTGAAGTAGAAAGGGCAATGAAGATCTGGTCACCTAATCACATAGGAAATTGACCATGTGATACAAGTTTCCCACCAAATATTTCCAAAATCTCATCCCCTTCTTTATGATACGCTCAAAATACACCTACTTAAAGAAGCATAAATGATCATTATGAAGTAAAAAAACCAACTTGTAGGTTGAAATTGATCCACGAGGAATATAGTTTAGACTTAAACTTAACTCACTATTACATTTGTTTAGCAAAATTATTTTCGATACAAGTACGTAAAAAAGGATTTTTTTGTGTAACAAATAATAGATTGTTGTTTAGAGAACAAGTGAGCATGTTACAACCCTCAAAATGAACTAGGATAAACTAGAGCTTCACATGAGTTTTATGAGTTAATAACTTGCTAAATTAATTAGAAATATATTCTAAGGTCTGGCTTGAGTGATTTTGAAGTCAAACATCAAGGAACAACCAAGACGTTGGAAAACTAGTCTTTTGGGTACTAGTGTGTTCTAGTGTGTTTTTCATGTTTTGGTGGGTCGTTTGGAGTCTAAATGATGCGAGGTGACCCTAGAATCTATATGGTCATGTTTATGGTCAAAACATATATGTGCGAATCCCCAATTACAACCTTAAGAGTCCTAGAGGAGGACCCAAACATTTGCCAAAAAGTTGTCAAAATAGCAGCCACTAACAAGCACCATTGATGGACCATCAATGCATTGATGGGGCGTCAATGGAATCCATAGGCTGACACTTAGAACTTTGGATATTATATCCATGCGACCACTCTCATTAACCATTGATGGATTGCCAGTACGGGGCGTCAATGGATTGATGGATCGTTAATGGTGGCCGTCAATGGTCACCTGCAAAATTGCCTAAGTCTTCGATCAAGACAAGGGTGGTTTGGTAAATTCCATCCTTGGCTAAATAAATGGGGGGACTGTTATTTTAGGATATTTTATATTAAAACAACTAAACCATCACTTAGACTCAAACATCAAAATCAAACCCTTCCCTCCCAAATAGATTCTCTTAAGAACACCATTGAAGGTCTAGGGAAAATTCAAGCTAGGAGAAAGGATTTCAAGTGATTTATTCTTCAAGTTTAATGCATTTTTCAATACTAAGGTATGGTGATCCTTTATCTAGAGTTATATTTCAAGTCAATTCTCAAATAGTTTTCAAGTTTCTTAATGATGATCAAAACCCCAATTCTTCCTCAAACTCATGGGTTCTTGCATTAAATGATTTCAAATGAATTGTTATGAATATATATAAATATATATTATGGTTAATTGATGATTTCAAGTGAAAAACTTCATGAACCCATGATCCCTCAAATTCCTTGATTTTGGCTTACAAAGTGAATTTGATGAATGTGATTAGATATTGTTAGAATTGTTCTTATACAATTTTTTATTGTTGTTATCTATTTCTATCAATGCCTAATTATGATGATTTTTTGGAGAATTCAGAAAAAGTTATCATGGCTTGGATGAATGGTAAGTTGACCTAAATTGTTCTAGTTCTTATTGAATTGTTATTGTGTGATATGGTGGCGGTGTTTATCCATTGTATATGTATAAGTAGGTGCATGGTGATCATGGACTTGAAGGCATTGAATGTTAACTAAAGTAATGTTATGATGCATATGTATAGAGATGTATTATGAAGTTATACATGTGATTCTTTAAGATAGTATGATTATCGGAGTATAAGTGAATGTGAAGTATGTTTGTTTGTGGATTATGATGAATATTGTATGATCATTTTTAAAAGACAGTGTCATGAATTATGGTGGTTATATGAAAGGCTTTCTCACTTATACACACACATGAAAGAATGAATGAAGCTAATGAAAATGTAATGAATGTGGGTTTATTGAAAAGTTTTCTCAATAGAACTCTAATGAATTAATGGGGTTTATTGGGATGGGAACTTTCCCCTGTGTAGAGGTGGAGTGCCTAGAAGCAATCTCAATATTCCTAAAGAGTTTTCCAATTAATGAATGATACGTTAGGATAAGTATTCTTCCGTCAGTAGAGGTAGAGCACTTAGTAGCAATCCCATAACCTATATTTAATGAATGTAATGAAAGTCTAATTCTCTGTGGGGATTAACGCTTAGTACCGAGAGGATATGAAATGGGGTGGATACTCTCCGTGAGTAGAGGTGTAGTATCTAAAAGAAACCTCTTGAGATGGGTACTCTCCGCGAGTAGTGGTGTAGTATCTACAACAATTTCCATATCCCTTAACTATGTGCGCATATAGGATTAGCTAGTGGTTTTCCATGTAAACGCTAAATGAATAACCCTACCTTAGGGAAGTGGGGATCCCTCATACAGTAGAGGTTAATATCAGGATTCCATGTTAAGCTCCCATGGTCTATGTCGGCTAAATCTTACCCCCTCAAAAAAATGTAATGAAATAGGTATGTACTACTTAGGGTAGGTGGTGAAATGGGACGCCATCTATGCATTGCACAATTAGGCATTTGAAGGGAGTCTTGGTGTGCCCATATAATTATAATGAATGAATGGGCTTTTTATATGATGTTAATGGAGTATGTTGATTGTATATATGATGTTAATGAAGTATATTGGTCTTATTTCTATTGTTAATGAAGGTTATATGACTTGTTGAATGTGATTTACCTACTCTAGGGTGATTCTAAAGGAGTACTAAGTGGGAGTAGTAGAATGGGATGTTATTTTCACATTTCACTAGTGTAACTTAGATTTATTCTAGGGGTTGGTCCTTATGTGATTTTCCTTAAGTGTATGAACGTTTCCTTTAGTGTCTCTAGTAATGATTGTTGACTTGTTGAGTTGTGTTGGAAAGAAAATATCCTTATCTTTGCTAGTCTTAAGGAACACTTAGGTGTGTATTGAAGAGGTTGTATGGGCGGTCTCTTCATGTCTTACTTAGATGGGTCTTAGGATAACCTTGGATGGAGGGTCTAAATGGTTAAATGGGTTACTTATTGAATATGGTCATATCTTGTGATTATAGGAGTATTACCTTTTATGTTGATGATTGACTTGTATGATGTATTTTACACTTGGTTCATAAATCTTTATGAAAATAGTATGAAAAACATATTTAAACTAAAATGTCATCGTTAAACAATGTTATTGCATTATTGCCATACTTAGTTCTTAATTGTACTAATTTCATATTTTCCTCTATTATCTACAAAGTGTAGGTGTTGGCAAGTGAGGATATCTTTAGAGTTGAAGCTTGGGAAGTAAAAATTCTCTCAAGATTTGGGTATGTCCTCATATGTCGAGGACAAGACTCCTTATTGCTAGTTTTCCTTTATTAAAGACATTTGTATAAGACTTGTATCTTTCTTTCAATGTAAAGGGCCAAGTCCCTATGATAATGATATGAATCTAAGATGGCCTCTATCGAGACTTAGTTCTTGTTACGTTTTATAAAAGAGTTTCCACTTATTGAATTTACTGTGAAATGTTTGATTCCGCACTACTTTTCATACCTATGTAATGAATGAATGCTATGAGGCTTGTATAAGACCTCTTCGAGGTCGAACATGCCGGTTATGACTGGGGGGTGTTCTCGGTCTTGAAAAAGCAGGATTCAAACTTTGTTGTTATAAATAAGAGAAAGTAACAAGGGTGTATGTGTTACATATTTTCCTCTCATTTTCTACAAATTTAGGTGTTGTCAAGTGAGATGATCTTTAGAGTTAAAGCTTGGAAAGTAGAAATTCTCTCAAGATTTGGATATGTCCTCATAAGTCGAGGACAAGACTCCTTATTGCTAGTTTTCCTTTATTAGAGACATTTGCATAAGACTTGTATCTTTATTTCAATGTAAAGGGTTGAGTCCCTATGATAATGAGATGTGTCTAAGATGGCTTGTGTCGAGACTTAGTTTTTCTTACGTTTTATAAAAGAGTTTCCACTTATTGACTTTACTATGAAATGTTTTGATTCCGTACTACTTTTCATACCTATGTGATGAATGAATGCTATGAGGCTTGTATGAGACCTCTTCGAGGTCGAATACGCCGGTTACGGCTAGGGGGTGCTCTCGGGTCGTGGCAGAGCAGGATCCAAACTTTGTTGTTATCAATAAGAGAAAGTAACTAGGGTGTACATTTTCCCCATAAGCTCATAACGTGGTAATTTTAGTAATAGCAATCCTTTTCTAGTGGATTACATGTAAAGTGATAAGTTATGTATCTCTAATTCCTTGGTCCGGCAACTAGGAGTTTCACCCCGCACCTTTGTCCGGCTACATGTATATAATTTACTAACCCTTACTTTTACCTCATATTAGACATCACATTAATGTCTGACTTTGTTTTTACCCTGGCACCAATGGACACTAGACTATTAGATAGTATCACACTAAATCTATATTGATGATTCTTTTCTCATTAACTACCTTAATCCAACAAGTAGCAACAAGGTGAGTTTTAACGTTTGCAACCGCTAAAAGGACTTTTGAACGAAAGAATTATCAATGCATGTAATAACAATATTCAAGAATTACTTTGTTACTATTCATACTTTGGTAATCTCTCGTGGTTCCCACAACCCTAGTTGTGAATTTAATTATCCATAATAGCAAGAACACAATTCTTATTTTTATATGAAAAAATCATGAACTTACATAATTAATAGAAGAAACCCAGAATCTCACTTGAATTTCAAAGTTAAAATCTTCAAAATGAACTTCGAAAATCAAGAATTGCTAAAGTTGCAAGTTAATCTCCAAAGCCAAAAACTAGAACTTAAATAATAATCTCTAACCCCAAAAAATAAGGCTTACATACTCTATATACAAAAAAAAGTTCTCAATGAAAAAGGAAACTAAATAATGAAATAAAGTTTCTAGACGCGGTTGTCATTGACGAGACTGGCCTAGGTACCGTGACTTGACCTACGTTTCGTATGTTCCTTTCGTGGTTTGTGATGGGAAAATTTACAAAAGCATGGATCTCCAACTCTCAGTAACAAATAACAGTTGTACCAACAAGAATAGTGACTTGATCCACGGTCCGTGGATCTCCTCCATGGTCTCATACTTAGTTTCTTCAAATCAGGTACTGGAACACCTCCTTTGAATTATTTGACGGACTTTCAGGATGGTCCGTAGGCCGAACTACAATTTATCAATAATAGTCGTGGCTCCACACTTGGTTAAGAACTCCTCGATTTTCTCTTCAATCTTTGCCCATCAATCTACGCCCTCGGACCGTGAATGGACCTACGGTCCATAGATCATGTTTGTATGTGATTTTTTCTACAATATTTCTTCAATTGTATCCTAACTCCCACATCCAAACTTATTTCCCGCAAACAAGATAAAAATAGATTAATACCAATACAAAATGGACCTAGACACACACAACTCTTAAGCAAAAGTATTAAAAATATCATAAACTCATGGAATATTATTTTACAATCCAAAGAGCGGGCTATGTCGAACTCGCTGACGGGGTTGAAGTCGCCAATAGTGTCTTCTTCACCTACAAAATCAACACACATTATTTTAAAGACACTAACACTTCGATTTCCTTCCAAGAAGCGCCTTATTGAATATCGTCAAGCATTTCTAGGTACACCAACTCAATCAGAGAGATCTCTTGGCACTCGCCAAAGTGTAACTTCAAACGTTGCGTATTCACCGTAAATGTAGGTCCTTCTTGACCTTCAACTTTGATGGAACCATTTGTCAACACTCGTGTTACTCTAAATGGTCCTAACCATTTGGATTTGAGCTTTCCTAGAAAGAGTCGAAGTCGAGAGTTGTATAGTAACATCCAATCTCCCACTCTGAACTCCCACTTAAGGATTTTAGCATCATGCCAATTTTTCATTTTTTCTTAGTAAAAAGCTAAGCTTTGAATCTGAATTTTTCCAACTCATTCAAATTCTCTACTCACTCTTTTGAAGTCTTTGTCAAGTCCATGTTAAGAGTATTCAATGCCCACAATGCTTTGTGTTCTAATACAACAGGTAGATGGCATGACTTACCAAAAACTTTTTGATACAGATACATACCAATTGGTGGTTTGTATGCGGTACGATATGCCCATAGTGTGTCATCAAGATTTCGAAACTAATCATTCCTATTAGCATTCACTGTCTTGTCTAAGATGCTATTGATCTCTCGGTTTGACACTTCAACTTGACCTCTAGTTTGGGAATGATACGGAGTTGCTACTTTGTGATTCACTCCATACTTACTCAATGTGCCTGAGAACCACTTATTGGAAAAGTGGGATCCACCATCACTAATGATAGCTCGAGGAGTACCAAATCTAACAAAGATGTAGTGTTTCAGGAATTGAACCACACTTTTAACTTCATTGTTTGGAAGTGCAACAACTTACACCCATTTAGAAACATAATCTACTGCCACCAAGATATACTTATTACCCAATGAACTCACAAATGGGCCCATGAAATCTATTCCCCAAACATCAAATAATTCAACTTCTAAAATAGGGGTACAGGGTAACTCGTCTCTCTTGGAAACTCCACCTTGATTTTGACACCGAGCACATTTCTTAACAAATTCGTGTGCATATTTATAAAGGGATGACCAGTAGTAGCCACTTTGGAGAACCTTAACAGTTGTAGGCACCACCACTATGATGACCCCCAATCGCTGAAGCATGATAAACATGGAGAATTTCTACAACTTCTTCTTCCGGGAAACACCTTCTAATGATATGGTCTTTACACTCTCTGAACACAATGGGTTCATCCCAAAAGTACTTCTTAACATCGAACAAGAATTTCTTTTGTAGATAGAAATTCAGTTCTTCCGACATTAATCTACGCACTACATAATTGGCAAAATCAACATACCAAGAAGGTTGTTTGGGAGTTACCATGAAGACCTTTTCATCGGGAAAACATCATTTATGTCGATTTCTAGCTCATCGTTCTCCTTGCCTTCCAATCATTATAAATGGTCCGCCACCTAATTTTCACAACCTCTTCTATCTTTGACCTCAAAGTTGAATTCTTGCAATAAAAGCACCCACCTTATCAATTGCGACTTGACATCCTTCTTTGACATTAGGTAACGAAGTGTAGTATGATCGCTTTGAACAATCAGTTTAGTATTGAGGAAGTATGCCCAAATTTTTTCGAATGCATACACTATCACAAGTAACTCTTATGTAATTGTATAATTGTGTTGGGCGTTGTTTAGAGTTTTGCTTGCATAGTAAGAGGGTGGAAAAGATTGTTGTGTTTTTTCCCTAACACAACACCTAGTGTCGTGCCACTTGAATCACACATTACTTCAAAAGATTCAGACTAATCAAGACTAATAATGATCGAAGTGGAAACCAATTTTTTCTTTCAAGCACTTAAGTTGCCTTGTAACTGTCATCAAAGTGGAATTTCACCTCCATCTCCAAGACTTTGCACAACGAATGTGCAATGTTTGAGAAATATTTGATGAACCTCTAGTAGAAACCGACATGTCGCAAGAAGCTACAGATCCCTTCACAGAAATTGGAGGTGGTAACTTCTCAATCACTTCAATCTTTGCTTGTCAACCTCCAGCCCCTTTTGCGACATCTTGTGACCAAGAACTATACCTTCCTTAACCGTGAAATGTAATTTTTTCCAATTTAGGACTAAATTTTTCTACACACATCTTTGGAGAACTTGGCCTAAGTACTCTTAACACGCTTCAAAAGTGTCAACCACAACTAAGAGGTCATCCATAAATACTTCCATTGAATCCTCCACCATGTCGGCTAAAAATGGATAACATGCAACGTTGAAATGTTGTTGGAGCATTGCATAACCCAAACGACATCCGTTTGAAGGCAAAAGTATCATATGGGAACATAAACATTGTTTTCTCTTAATCTTCCAAAGCAATCAAGATTTGGTTATAACTAGAGTATCCATCCGAAAAAAATACCAGTCGATCAAGCATTTGATCCATAAAGGGCATGTGAAAATGATCCTTTTCAGTCCACAAATTTAGCTTCCGGTAATCCATGCATACTCTATATCCAGTCACTTATCTCATAGATACAAGTTCCCACTTTTGGTACAACTGTGAAGCCTTCATTTTTTGATAAATATTGCACTAGACTTATCCATTTGATATCTACAATAGGGTAATATCACACACACACACACACATCTAACCACTTTATTATATCCTTTTCATCACCTCTTGTATTGGTGGGTTTAATCTTCTTTGATGTTCCGCACTCGGTTTACAATTATTATCAAGCTAAATTTTGTGAGTGCAAATGACTGGGAAATTCTCACTATGACAGCGATAGTCCAACCTATAGCCTTTATATACCTTTTCAATATATTAAGGAGCAGTTTTACTTGCCATTTGAGTAAGTCAGCTGCAATAATCACCGACAAGTTTAATTGCTCCTAAGAAGGCGTATTAGAGATGAGAGGGTAGTACATTTAACTCAATATTTGGTGGTTTTTCAATTGATGGCTTTTCAGAGGGCTTTCTCGGTTTTTTTAGTCAATGTACAACTTCATTGGAGACTTTGAATATCCCCCCATGCCTGAAAGAGAGGCTACTACCTCATCATAGCCTTGAATCTCAAACTCATCATAGTTAGCAAACACAACTTCAAGTGGTTCACTCGTGCACGTAAAATGGCTCACATAAGCCACTGCCTTATCAATCACATCAACAGTAGACACCAAATGAATATTACTCAGGTATTTCATTGATTTACAAACATCAAAGGTAACTTCATTTTCATTTACCCAAAATATTATATCTCCACTCGCAACATCCACCATTTCTCTCCCAGTTTCCAAGAATGGCCTTCCCAAAATAATAAGGATTTTAGCATCTATTTCATAGTTGAGTATGACAAAATTAGCCAAAAAAATGAATCGGTAAACTCTAACCAAGATGTCATAGAGTATTCCGACTAGATGTTTGACTGATCGGTCCACCATCCAGAGTTTCATAGTTGTAGCTTTTGGTTCGCCTAAACTGAGTTGTTTATAGATTGATACTTGCTCCAAATTAGCATAAGGCTTAGGAGAATTGGTGCATCTCTATGGTGCATGGGATGATGAACGCTCTGGGATATTTTTTTTTATAAAACTCTTTAGTCATAATTTTACAACAACTGTGAGACACCTTGTTCGTCTCATAATCCAAGCTCTTTTTTTGTGAATAACTCCTTCATAAACTTGGTATAACCCGACATTTCCAAGAATGCTTCCACTAGAGGGAGATTAATCGGAAGGTCTTGAATACCAATAAAAACTTCTTGAACTTCTCATCGTCATTTTTCTTCTTAAGGTGTTGGGGAAATGAAGGAGATATTTTAGGTAAAGGCTGCTTGACTTTTGGGCATGGCTTGTGTTTGTCCATATCACTTCGCAGCTCCTTGGCAATGTCTTGAGGGATGGATATTTCTCCTTCTTCTATACCATTGCCTTCTTCCCGCTTGTGCACTTTTTCATTTCCTACCACATCATGTATTGCCTCTTTTCCACTACGAGTGACCACAACCAACCATCTATATATATCGTCCATTATAATTTTTGGTTTCAATTGTGTTGAAAGTAAACTCAATTGACCTTCAAGTACCTTGATTGCATCTGCATAAGGGTTTACTTTAGTGTTCAATGATGAGAAGTCAACTTTCATCCCTTTCAAAAATCATTTGAGCCTTCAACTTTATCAAGAATGTGTGAAAGCAAACATTCACTCGGAGACTACTTGCACTCCCTCTCGATTTTGGGCTCTCACTTGAGTAAGTGTTGTCCTCTTCATAATCATCCTCCCTCTCCAATAATCACTCTGCTCGGACCAATCTTGGCAGGATTTCCTTTGCTCTTGTCCATTGAGATGGTTCTAACCTTGATTCCCACCTCACTATAAATAGCGTGGGTTGGAACCCTCCTAACATCTCTTGGAGTTCTAGTCTTAATTCTACATAGGTTTTGAAAAGCTTGAGGAAGAACCCCCTTAACACTTAACACTCCAATTGTCCCATATGGTTTTCTCACATTCTTCATCAAATGCTCTTGTAAAAGCTCCATTTGTGTCAACATTTTCTTAATGTTTGCATCCCTTTCTATTTCCTTATCAATTTTTTATTCTGTCATTCCAAAACAGAAAGGAGAGACTTGACCCTCTTGGGTGTACCAAGCTTGACTTATTTTTGTCATATCATGAAGAAGAAATAAAGTAACCTCAAATGATTGTAGCATTAACCTTCTTGTACCAATTGATCAGTTAATCTTTTATTAACCAAACCAATACTCTGGTAAAAATATTGGAGTAGCAGCTCATTTGGTAGTATGTGCAACGGGCATTTAAACAAGAGTTTCTTAAACCTCACCCACGTTTCATTATATGGGTTCACCTTCCCATCGCTTGAAACCTTTAATATCGTCTCTAGGTTTATCATACTTGATGGAGGAAAGAACCTTGCATTGAATGTTGTAATCAACTACTCCCATGATGTGATGGAGTTATTTGGCGACTCGGACAGCCACTTACTAGCATCCCTCGTCAAAGAGAATGGAAATAGCCGAAGTTGGATTGACTCTTATGACACTTTTTTTAATGAAAACGGGCTTCCCACCTTTATAAAATTCCTTCAACGCTCATGTGGGTCTTCGTGCTCTAGTCATCCATAGAATCCCCTCATTTTGAGGAGGTGAAGGGTCGTGCTAATGACCTCAAATATTCCATTCTCATCGGCCTGTGGTTGCAAATTGCACCATTTCACTAGGTTGAGATGGGTTGTAAACACTATTTATTCATTGATACCATCCCTCTGACCTGCTCGACTAAGATTCACCCTTTCCTCGCTCATTTTTTACTTCTATGTAGCCCAACCAGTACTACACTATGAAGCCTAAGCCAATTCAACCACAACCAACCAGTACAAAAGTCAAATCTTCTATCAAAGAGTTCTAAGTAATGTTACTTTCCAGCAGTGGCGCCATTTTGAATAACATTTCAATGACACTTCATCTAATTCTAAGTATCGATGATCGTCAGTTAGTATAATAACTCAACCAATTGATCTGGAATCATTCCCATAGAGAATAGCATTCTTCGAATTTGAATACGCAAGTATGATGAGGACACTTGTAGTTGCACAATATAATACTTCAAAGTTTCACAAACAAATTTCAAGATATCGTTACCGATTCACTTCAGTTTATCAACAAGAAACAAACAGATAATTTAGGAACACTTGGGGTATTGACTAACCAACTACAAAATTCAACTAAATGGGTGTAAATCATTATCGATAATCCAAATCATTGTGGGTAGAATGAGCTCTAAATAAAACAACTTTCTCTTCGAACAATTTTCTTATTTCTGTTGAGTTCGCATGAACCTCAACACCTTCCACAAGCTAATCAACCCATGTTCTCACAAAATCCACTCTCTCAAGCTAGATACAAAGGCCGAGTATTGATTTTCACTTTTTCAGGCTGAAACCGTAAAGACTACCCACTACTAAGGATGCCAAAATACTATGTTAATCATGTAATTCTCTCTCAAGTAAGCACAAAACTCTAAACTTTATCACACCCAAGATGCTATAATGAGATTAAATCACCATAATAATTTAGACCCACTTCATATTAACACCATAAATCACTAATTGATCACACACATTTAATGAGAATGCAACAATTGGTCATGTAGTCAAACCTCTAAGGTAAGGGTTTTAGCCAATCCTGATGAGAAGATGAAAGTTAACACCAGCCAAGTTTACCATAGATGGGTAAGTGAAATTCAAGAGTTGGAAACTACTAGAATCTTTTCTATTACAAGATTGCAATAAAAATCTCTTCAAAATCCATAATGATAGTAATTTTCCTCTCAACCTCCTATTTCCCTCCTTTCTCAATGCCTTCTCCCACTTCCAAAAGTCCATTTAAACAAGTCTGATGTGTGACTAACTAGGACCAATAGGCAAGGTAAGTCGGGCTTCGCCGACCATCCTGCGATTCGTCAATTTTTATTCATCTTGCCTTCACTTCTCACCTCTTCTTAGTCCAGCCTTTGTAATGTTAAGCGATCAAGGTCGAGATCATCTATTGATTCCGCGACACACCCTTTTTCCCTTGTTCTATCTCATGAGCACTTGTCTGGATCTTCATCAGGACTTCTGGCGACTTAGTTTTCCCTCGCCGAAATGATCAGCGAATTATCGAGTGGTACTGATGCTCACCGAAGTTACCCCCCGCTTCAGCTTCAACATTCTGTAACTTCTTGTGGTAGAGTGGCACTTTGGCGAATCGCCGAGTAACATTGGCAATCAACAAACATTCTCTTTTTCGTTCTTTCAGTTGCCTTGTTCCTCTTTTGCCCATTAGTATCCATGCTTTGTTCCTCAATCCAAATACTTGAAAAATGAAGCATTTACATTAGCTATTGGCAAAAAATATGCATTTGATGACACTATATATTTCCAAAATATACCCCTAAATGAGTCAAAATTATGGACTCATCATAGCTACTTAAATCATGCATGATAAAACCTTTCACCATCGATGGTATTTCCATATTAACTTCAAAGACTCCACTACAACAAAAATAACTTTTAGCGATAATAAATAGACACATTAATAAAGAGTGTTAAAGTCTTTACTGGCATAAGTTAAGTGTCATTAGATCCAATGTCGCTAAAGACTTTTGGGACATATACAAAGAGCGCTAATTGCCGCTAAAAATACATATTTATTGGCAATTGCTAATTAATTTTGCCGCTAATGCTCAATTTTGATGTAGTGTCATAAACATTAACTTCATACTAAAAGTGTTATACTACTAATTATATTAGTTTTAGAAAGTTGGTGCATGATCATTGATGACATATTTGAATATCATACTAATCAAAATATAATATAGAAAAATAGTTAAAAACATTTATGGTAACTTTAGATGGCATTCATGTCATGTAGCCAAGCAGAGGATTGTAGATCTTGTTATTGGTGAGGTCGGCGGTTATTTTTAAGAAGGGTTTTTAAGTCTTATCCTAATTATTTCAACTCAATACTATGTCTTTACCCTCTATTAGAAATCAACTATAAATGTTTCACCCCCCAAAATTCCTAATTCAACTCATTGTCTCAAATTCCCACAAGAAGAACAAGTTTATCCTCCCAAATATTTATCTCTCGATAGTTTGAAGAATAAGACTAGAGTTTTAAGTCAAGTCTACAAATTCACCATTAATTGTAAGCTCTTGGCATCAAGGTATGATAGTATTCACTGATGGAGTCCTTTCCTCCCTAAGGTTCCTAAGTTCTCCAATTTTGCAAGGTAGAATCTCCAATGGAAGTTAGGACTTTTACTCAATATCATGTGTCCTTTTGATGATTTAATTGATGATTTAATTGATTGGTTTATGTACTTTTTATGTATTAATTAAGATAATTGCATGATTTTGTGTTAAATTCATGTGATCTCATGCATGATCCATCTTTTGTAAAATTGATCCTATGGTAAAGCTTTTGAATCATGAAAGATGAGTTTTATGAAGATATGCATGTTCTTATGAAAGTGAAGCATTAATGTTGTTATTGTGAAAGGATTTCTCACATAGTGTTAATAATGTTGAAAGGTTTTCTTACCTAAGATGAATAAAGACTTAATGAGCTATTCTAATGAAACTTAACTTTAATTTCCTACTTGATGTTTCCCATCTTGGATAAAGAGACAAGCGTCGGTTACCCATGATCTCTAGTGATATGACAAGTGTCGATTATCCATGTCTCATTAATGATAAGAAAAGTTAAGACTATTGAATATTTCGTGGGATTTATGCTTAGCAATAGTGGACAAGTGGCGATTACCCTTATCGCATAAATTATGTGTCACCATAGGTCTTTGTAGATAGACATTAGCTAGTGGATCCATGTAAGCTAGAAGTTCATGATTCTCACCTTGGCAAGTGAGACCACCTTTTTTCGGTGTAGGATAGACATCAAATTTCATGTTATAACTCACATTGTCTCTATGTCGGTTAAAGTTAAATCTCCCACAATAATTAGCTAAAGTTACTTCAAGAAGTATGTTATGAATGTTTAAAGATGTTAAGCATGCATTGACAAAATAACCAAAAAAAGATATAAATACATACAAACATTTCAGTGATTCAATCAGAAAAAACACACTTTTGTACTCGACATATATGAATATCTCATCCAAACAAATGAAAAAAATCAAAAAAAATACTTAATTATTTTTCAATTATTCACTGGATGCGACAAATTTATAATTGTCAATTTTGAAAAATTCTGTTTCAAATATATGCCATATTCAACTTGAAAAAGCTTTGAAAGTTATAAGATGAATGATTGGTAAGACAAGCTAAATTATTTTAATTTTTATGTTCTTGAGAGGAAAGCAAAAAACACTCGACAAAAGGATGACTATTTATGCCCTTTTCAAAACGTAACTAATTTGTGTTTAATTTTTTTTTAATCTTTTCTGAATTTTTTTGTTCCATAATTTTCTCTATTATTGATTATTTGTACTCTTTCAAATTAATCAAAATAAAATAAATACATAATTAATCCCTTAACAAACTGAAATAATGACATTTTTAATAAATAATGAAATTGTTGCTAAGGAGTCCTACTAAAAGCTAAACTATTGTTGTTTTTAAAATTCCCCCCCAAAATTATTAGAATGGTTTTAAGAGTCGTCACTTAATTTGTATAGGAAAATTAAGAAAATTTTTGTTTCAAAAGATTAAAACAAAAATCAATTGAAAACATTTAAAGGGTTCGGGGTTCATATCAACATTTAGTGAAGGATTTGAAAGCACCCGAAATGCTCGCTAACATGCGGTTATCTGGTAATTAACTATTTGGCTAAAAATAATTTAACATAATTGAAATTAAAAGAATAAATAATTTTAAAAGTTAAGACTGTTTTAAGGGAAAAGAGGAAACTATTAAGATATTTTGCAAAACTATTCTTTAAATCTTGTTAAAAGATGACTGATTTAGTTAAATTGTTAAATCAAAATGGGTGTCTTTCAAAAATTTGAATTTTTAACACCTTAAGATTAAGTAGCTGAGATTGACAAGTAGGGATGTACAAAATCGAACCAAACCGCAAATCGAATCAAACAAAAAAAATCCAATTAGTGATTTGGTTTGACTTGGTTTGGTGTTGGAAAAAGAACCCCAACTTTATTTGGATTGATTTGATTTCAACTAAAAAAATATCAATTTGGGACCAAACCAACCCAACATTATATATATAATTTTTAAAATTTTATTTATACGTAAAAATATTTACTTTGATATAATTTTTTAAAAATATTTCTTACATTTTTTCATAGTTTTTATCTTTCAATATATTTATTTCATGTTTGAAAGTTAGAATTCTTAATGATCTAATAAAGATTATAGTCATACATGTTGGTAATAATAATAAAGCTTAAATCAAAATCAAATTGATACCAATGGAAAAAGAAAATCAATTCAACACTAAGGCCTCATTTGTGTGCATTTAATGGGGGGTCTAAATCTTAATCATTTAGATTCGCCCAATTGAGAGTGTTTATTTCTGAGGACTGGATCTTGGTTATTCAGATTCACTTCATTAAATTTGTTTGCTTTATTTCCTTATAAGTCTCTTAATGGGTCTGAATATATTTGAATGTAACACCATTCAAATTGAAACATAAGACTTCTATCTTAATTCAACTACATAACAACAACTCATAAAAGTTGTTTTCTCATTTAATTAATGTTAATTACATATTTACCGTTATAATTTCCTATATTCTACTAACTTAATATATGTCTTCTACTTTCATAAATTAATCAATATATTTCAATTGATAAGAGCTCCATAATATAATATTTAGCATGTTTTCAGAAAATATGAAAGTATTAATTATTTGATTGATAACAATAACAAATGTCTATTATAAAATAAAATGTTTTCATAAACTTTATATTACTACTATATATAAACTATTTTAAATTACATTATATTATATTCTAAAAGTTTTTGAGTGGAAATAATAGTCATATTAGTGATGTACTTAATGTTAAATTCTTAAAAGATAAATCATATTATCTTATTACGATAAAAATGTCTACAAATTTTTTTATAAAAAACTATTTTACTAAAATGATATTTTTATAATATTTAATTGATATAGCGTTCATTTTCATATGAACATTCAGATGTTGAAAACAAATAGTCCTAATAATTCAATGTTAAGATTCAGAGACAACATTTTAATATTCAGATATTTATTCAGATTTACACATCTAGATCTTAATTCACATATCATTATTCAGACGTCTATTCAGATTTAGACGTCTTAATCTTAATGGAAACAAATGAGGCCTAAGAAAGACAATAATATTGAATATTAGTTTTTTTAGTTTTACATAGGTTTAGACAATTAAAATAAATAATCTAATTTAATCTCTTTTTATTTACTCATGTAACTTATACTTATTAAACTTATTTTAACATGATTTAGTACTTTTAAATTATGATCAATTCCATTATGACTTATTAATGTGCAATATTTGTTTTATGCGATTCTATTATTATTATTATTATTATTATTTTAGTATTTTAGTGTCATTAATCATATAATATTTTGTGTTATTTTCTTATGGAACACTTAGATAGTTGCATTTTGGTAGGACTAAAGAAATATTTGAAGTACAAGTAAATCATATGAATACTTTATCGAAAAAATCCAAAAAAACCCAAAAGAACTCGAAGTTGAGAAACCCAAGTTTTATTTGTTTTATTTAGTTTGATTTATAAATTCAATAATCTGACACAAATGGTTTTGTTTGGTTTGATATCTGAAACACCCGACCTAACCTGGTCATGTACACTAAGACTAGCACCAACTGGGTTGTACCGATATCATTCTGATTTGTGTTGGTCCGGTAGTCTCCAAGACAGAGTAAAACACCTTGAACCGGTACACGAGTGGAACGGTATCACGATTTGATATAGGTATAACGGTACCGATTTACTCCGGCTTCGTTCTAGTCCAGTTAATTATTTTTTATCAATTAAATATATTAAAAAATTATCACTGCCCCGGGCTAGGCGGCTGCTTTTCTAAAAGGCTGAGAAGCCTGGTGCCCTCCCCCCCTCCTTCCACCCCACTCCCCATTCCCTAATCCCCAGTTCTCCATTGGTCATGTTTTCTTTTAAGAAAATATTAACGTTGAGTGCTCCTCCAAGGCCCCAACAATATTATATTTTTTTCAACGTCTTCCATCTATTTTTAATTTCAATATATCGACTATATTTTTCAACTCCAACATATAATCACAAAAAGTTTCTAAAAACTATATATATATATAAGTTTCAGACTATATTTTTCATTTCAAGTTCCAAACAACGACTATCTTTCTCAAAATTACAGACTTTCAATATTCAAGTTTGAAATTTCAATCATAATATCATATTATTTTATAATTGTGAAGATTTCAATAATCATTTGGTGAATTTTGAAGGAGGAATCTTCTCAAACATCAAGTTTTGACATCAATTTTTTAATTTTCGATTATAATCATTTGTTCTTTACACAAACGTTTGGTAACTTCATTCCACTCTCTAATCTTATCTATTTGTTTTGTATTTATTTTTTGTAAGTTGTTCTTATTATATATTATTTTTTCTTGCTAAATTTCATTTTTTATATTTCATAATTTTGTGTCATGGATTCTTTACAAAAAAAATTAAAAAAATCATATTTTTGTAATTTAAAAAATCAAAATAAATAATTTTTTAATAATTTTTTGAAATAGCTAAATGTGTCATCTCGTTTATCCAATTTCATTTCATTTCGATCTGTTCCAGTTCCATCCTGAAATATTATATGATGGGACGGAACTGAGTATCTTTCCTGGTAATTCTGATGTGGTTATTTCCGGTACCATTCAACAAACTCGTCAAACCGTCCCGTCTCGGTCCGATGTGATCCATTCCGATCTGTTGTCCCACTCTTAATGTACACCCCTATTGACAAGTAACCAAACACAATAAAATATTGAGAGAAGAAACTTGGGCCCAAATATGAGTTTCATGTTCTCCTAGGCCAGTATTTAGGTCCACTTTCATTTTGGGTCTTTGGCCCATCATAGTCACCTCCACTTGTCCTAAACTAAGATAACATAATAATTTTTCTTTTAGGCCTTAGGCCCTATTTCTCTACCCGTCCTAATAACTAACAAAATAATAACAATTAAAATGAAAAGGTCTTAGGCCCAAATAACAAAATACAACTTTTAAAATAAAGAGTGTCCCCAATCCACTTCATATTCTTATTACTTCGGGAACTCTACGTCGATTTTCACAGCTGGATTACTCGATAAAGAAGGAATTTGAGCCTTTATGGCTCTCCCAAAATGTAAAAGATATGGAATGAATTTGTAGCGAAGTCGAACAAATTTCACATGCAAAATGAAGTAAGGGAAGAGAGTTAATATATAATTCAATCAACAAAAATGCAAGAAAAAAAATTAATTCACTGAAAAATGCACACTAACTCAAGAATGTACAAATTAACATGTATTTAGTCCATAAATTAACATGTAAGACAAAAAAAACAACAACTTCAATGGAGCAATTAAGAAGGCCCAGTAGTCACTACTCCAAGTCAATTATCCTTGATAGTGGACAATGACAAATTCTTACTTTTTTTAAAAGTAAAGCCATGTAGATTAACTTAGAAGAACTAGTGAGGAAGAAACACTTTTTTATAATGAAAAACTAAACTAAAGACAGAGAAAAAACATTATGTTTTCCTGCATTATCCAAAAGTAATAAAAGATAACTGAAATTGATTTAAGAAATGCTAACACAATGAATATATGATTGATACCCACTTTCTTTTCAGTGAACAAGATGGGGCAAAACTGAAATAGTTTATGCCCCTTGACAATTGCAGATTGTTTCCTACCAAGTTGACTTTAATAGAAAAAACACTATATTGAAAACATAGCTCATGTTAGCCGACAAACATCAACCTAGCTATAAAGCACATTTGAGGTGAATTTGAACAAATAAACATCACAAGATTAGGACGGATCAAAGCAAGATGCATCATACAGATGGCTCTAACAGATTACAGCTGACCATTGAATGACCAAAGATCCAATGAAAACAAGTGAATGCAAAACATATACTTCAAACAAAAATCAACACATTCATGGCAAGAAATTCATGAAGAACACAAAGCTTAACTCTATTTCAAAAATCCTTTTAAAATGATTTACAAAGAGACAACCAGATAGACTAAAATGAAAAGATAAACACAACTCAAACGAGGATTAACATGAAAAAGATGGGAAAAAACTAACAAACTATGAGCTGAAAACTATAGTAAACTACGACGACACTGAATTAAAACACATCAAAACACACTAGCCAACCTTTGTAAGCACAATTAGATAAACACGATAAGATGAGCTAAGAATTGAAAAGCTTTAACATTTAAAGAAATTACAAAAAAAAAACTAGCAGCAGCTCAAAGGAAAGAAATGAAACACTAAATATGCCTACCCATACTTCAGTGAACTAAAAATTAAACACGATTTCAATCCAAATTGAGAAGTCTCAGTTAAACGCATAAACAGAAGAAATGAAGAACAACTAGAGGTTTGAACAAGAGGGAGAAAAAAATGAGATGAGAGATTTTTATCTTTTTCAGGGCAGCAACTGGGACGAAAACGAACTAGCAACAAGATGATTCAACCAAGACAGGACTCCGAGAATATGAACAACGAATAGAGACAAGGAAACCGACATAATTTCGACTTTGATCGAACTTATAGCAAGCAAAAATAGAGGAATGAAGCTTATACCAGCCTTAGTTATTTCCTCTGCTTCCTTTAGAATTTCTTTGATATGTATCTTGTATCCGTTTCACCGGCGCTGCTCTTTTTGTATCAGTCTACAAAGCTAAGCTTTTTCAATTTTTTCTTCCAACGTTAACAATGAAAAGAGGGAAGCCTTATAGAATGTAACTAGGGCAGAAAATTGGAGAGAAATAAATGAATTTTAAGAAAAGAGGCTATTCCAAATTCAAAAACTTCACAAATCTTTCACAATTAAGGGGAGACACCCTATTTCTAAGGATTCAAACCATTCCAGAAGGAGAAAGGGTAGAAGGACGATTGAGATACACCCGATCATCCTTGAGCGCCGACATGGAGAGATCTCACACTATAAGGGTTCTTCTGCGATAGTACGGATTGAGAGGGACGTTGAGGAAGACGACAATGAAAAACCACAGCGTAATACTGATTCACGCATCCAAGGGCTGAACCTTCTTGTGTATTTCACCGTGACTCGCCATGTACTACTATCGTCGTTTCACGCTGTTGTTGACGTCATTTTGGGGCTGAGCGTGAAGACGTTGTTGGATTGTTTTTTGCCTCTCCATTGTCTTTTGCTGGAGTGGAGTTGTCTAGTTTCCTGAGAGAATTCAAAGAAAGGAGTTTCAAATTTTCTTTAAAATGTAATTAATCAAATTTGGGACCAAATTAACCGTTTCAAAACTTTCTAATCTTTTATAAAATACAAAAAAAAAATACTTTTATAATTTAATCCAAACCATTTTAAAAAAATAAAAAACTCTTTCCTTCTTCTCTCTTCCCTCGACGTTCTCTCTTTTGTTCTTCTTCTTCCTTAGAAATCCAAAAATCTGACCATTTCCATTATCTTCCTCTCCGACTATCTCCATTATCTTCTTCCTCATCTTCGGTTGTGAGTCTCTCCTCCTTCTGAACTTAAATCGTGTTCGACTTAAAATGGGTAAGTTATTTTTTTGAAAGATTTTATAATTTTCGAACAATAGTAAGTTTTTTTTGGATTAATAAACAATAAATCGTTCTATAGATGTGAAAATTAAATAATGATGGAATAGTACCTATTATTTATTATTTTTGAAAGAAAATCAACAACAAAAAAAAAAACTAATTTTGAAAAAAATGTATATGTATTGTTAACATTCAGTGAAAAGTTGTTTTTATTGTTTTTGTTGTTCTTTTTGTGGTCATTTTGTTGATATGATTTTAAAAACATAGTTTTGTTTAATTTTCCAATATATATTTTATTTTTTGAAAGATGTATCATATGTTGTCACATTTTAGTTGTATATTGGTGCATATTCCAATAAAGTTGTCATATGTTGGAACATCTCACCTAGATGTTAAGGCAAAAAAATGGTGATCTATGGAAACATAAGATTTATATGTAGGAACACAAAATTCATTCGTGGCAATAATAGATATATATGTGGCAACATAATATCCATCTGTGTCAACATATGTATGAATTGCTACCCGTCATTATTATATAATAAATTGTAAACTCATAAACTTTTTTTATTTACCTTGTAGTTACAAGAAACTTCATCCATGACAACAACTCAATCTTCTATTTGTGTTGCTTCCTCTTCTAACATAAAATGCTCCTTTTATCAGTCGTGTTACAAAATTCATTAATATCTTTAAGGAATTGACTTATAATATTGATGTACATACATCCAAGAGGATTTTACAACCTTTCAAGTGTAGGAGGTTGAAAAAATCTATTTCCCAATCACTATCTATAATTAATGAAAGAAAAAAATCAATGACTACTGCTTCAGTATCACACTCAAACCCAAAAGGCAAGGAGAAGGAGAAGGAACATGAGAAGAAGAAGGATCAAGAGAAGGAGAAAGTAAAGAGAAAGCAAAAGAGAAAGAGAATAAAATCGTTGGCACTATCAAAGGGTTTAGTATACCTGGTGGACTGCTTTAGCACCTCATTAAGGACTAACAAAATTTGTTCTTTGAGATTAAAAATACATTGTTGCCAAAGCATCTTGAGTTTTTTTTCATCAAAAAGACCGAACCAACTGGTCAGTACTTAAATCTTACCAAGGAAAAAACAAATATCACTCATGCAAAGTCAAAGATGATACTGGTATTTCCCAACAAGCAAGCATTAGTCTGTAAATATCACATAACTTTTTTTTTCTTACCACTATTGAAATGTGATGTTATTATATTGTCTAACTGATGATATACCATGCAGAGATTGTGGACTTTTTTGTTGCTGCCACGCTGAATTTTTGATTGATGGACTATAAATACCATCTTATGGAATTAGTTCTGAAACCATTCGCATGAGATATGCTTTACTCCTATGGAATTATGACATTTTAAATCGGAGTGTCTATGTTAGTATAAATGAATCGAAGAACCACAAATGTAAAGACCTAAAAAAGCAAAGTTCGATGAAAATGTTGATGGTTATCTATACCATTGTGAATTACCTTTTTGTTGATAAGTTGTATAAAATAATTGATGAAGTGTTCATTTTTGCTAATAATATTAATATTAATATTATTGATTATTATTCTTGGTTTTATTTTGTTGGAACAAATTTCAATTATGATAAAAGAAAAAAAATGTGATATATGTGACAACATATATAACCTCTAGTGTAACAAACACCACACAATTATTTGTATGTACCCCAACAGAAAAGATATATGTCGCAATATATGTAACAGAAAGAAGATATGTGGTAACATATGTCACATAAAGAAGATATGTGACAACATTATATTGTCACCAATTGTTCATTTTTTCTGATAATATTAATATTAATGATTATTCTTATTATTTTTATTTTGATGGAACATATGTCAATTATGATGGAAAGGAAGAAATGTGGTGGCAACATAAATAACCCCTGCATAAAAAAACACCACAAAATTATTTTCATGTGCCCCAAAGAAAGGATATATGTGGCAACATATGTCAAAAAGAAGATATGTGGTAACATATGTCACGGAAAGAAGATACGTGACAACATTAGATTGTCACCAATTGTTCACTCTTGCTGATAATAATAATAATAATAATAATAATAATAATAATAATAATAATAATAATAATAATAATAATAATAATAATAATAATAATAATAATAATAATAATAATAATAATAATAATAATCTATTATTATTATTATTATTATTATTATTTTAATTATCGTTATTATTTTACTGAAACAAATGTCAATTACGATGGAGAGGATGAAATATGGTGTATGTAGCAACATATATAACCTTTATTGTAAAAAATACCACAAATTTATTTGCATGTGCCCCAACATAAAGGATATATGTGGCAACATATGCCACACTTTGAATTATCAAAATTCAATAAGAAAAAATTAAAAATATTTAAAACATATCGTTCTTTCATTTCTCTCTCTCTCTCCTCACTCTCCTCTCCTCCATAAATAGTTATTTTGTTTCATATTCCCAATTTAATTTATTTTACTAATTCCATTATCTTTTCTCTTTTTCCTTTTTCTCGTTGCACTATTCCTTCACATATCAAATTATTGTGATATTTTCTACAATATATGTGGTAATTCTACAAGGCGTCGTTATACTCATCATTTATAGTTTATCGTTGATATCTTCTCATGTAAAATTTTATTAGATTTTTAAAATACTTACTCGTATTAAATCAAGACTTTTAATGGTTTAATCACTTATTTGTTAGGGTTATTATTCCTTTTCAAATATTACCTGATTTCAATAAGCTTAATCCTAAAAAACACATTTTAGAATATACATATGTCGCAACAGATGACATGTCTTTGCAATTTTTTCAAAGGAGCGTGCATACCTTGCCAGAAAAGACGCTTCAAGGATGGGTTAATCGATAAATTGAGCGATTTAGGGATTGAAAAATGTCAATTGGACCAAATTTCAGTACATTGAACAATAATGAGCAATAAAATTAATGTTATTACATTTGAAACAACGATTTATAAGGGTGTTATATAAAAATCATATGGAGTTACTTCGTCATTGTATGATGAACTAGTGGCATGATAGTCTTTATAAAAAGAATTGATAGAATTGAGGAACGTTATTATATTAGACCATAATTTTATACTTCTACATGTTGTAGGACTATATATTAGTATTACGTGTTGAATTAGGTGATAATTTAATTGAATTAACCCCAAAAAACACATTTCAGGATATACATATGTTGATACATATGACATGTCTGTTGCAATTTTTCCAACAGAACGTGCATATGTTGCCACATATGTCACTTCATAGATGACTTAATCTATAAAATAAGCGATTTAGGAATGAAAAGATGTCAAATTGATCCAAATTTTAGTATTTTGGACAATAATTAAGCAATAATATCATATAACACTTGGAATTTTGAGTTACTTGGTCATTTTATGATGAACTAGCGATATGATAGTCTTTGTAAAAATAATTAGTAGAACTGATGAAGCTTGTTGTATTATATAATACTTATGTACTTTGACATGTTGTAGGACTATAAATTAGTGTTACATATTGAATTAGGTGACAATTTAATTTAATTAACCCCCAAAAGATCATTTTAGGATATACTGCCACATATGACATGTCTGTTGCAATTTATCCAATAGAATATGTGTATGTTGCCACACATGTCACTTCAAGGATGAGTTAATCGATAAATTAAACGATTTAGGAATTGAAAAATATCAATTTGTACCAAATTTTAATGTTTTGGACCATAATTAAGCAATAAAAATATGTCATAACACTTGGAACAATGATTCACAAGAGTGTTGTATGATTATCATACGTAGTTACTTGATCATTGCATGATGAACTAGTGATATACTAGTCTTTGTAAAAATAACTTTTAGAATTAATGAAGATTGTTGTATTAAACCATAATTTTGCACTTAGACATGTTGTAAGACTATATATTAGTGTTACATGTTGAATTAGGTGACAATTTGATTGAATTAACCCCAAAAAGCACATTTTAAGATATACATATGTTGCCACATGTAACATGTATGTTGCAATTTCCAATAGAACATACATATGTTTCCACATATGTCACTTCAAAAATGGGTCAATCAACAAATTGAGCAATTGAGGAATGAGAAAAATGTCAAATTAGATCAAATTTTAGTACTTTGGGTCATAATTAAGCAATAAAAATATGCTATACCACTTTAAACAATGATTTACAAGGTGTTATAAAAAAATCATATGGAGTTAGTTGTTCATTGTATGATGAATTAGTGGTAAGATCTTCTTTGTCAAAATAATTGACAGAATCTATGAATATTGTTGTATTAGACGATAATTTTGTACTTAGACATGTTGTAGGGTCATATATTAGTGTTACATATTGAATTAGGTGACAATTTAATTGAATTAATCCCTAAAAGACCATTTTATGATATACATATGTTGCCACATATGACATGTCTTTTGCAGTTTTTCCAATAGAAAGTGCATATGTTGCCACATATGACATGTCTGTTGTAATTTTTCCAATAGAAAGTGCATATGTTGCCACACGTGTCACTTCAAGAATGGTTTAAGTGATAAATTTAGCGATATAGCAATGGAAAAATGTCAATTTTTTTAGATTAAACATTTTATAAAGAAAAAAATTTGAAAAATTAGAACAAAACACAAAAAGGTCATTTTTGTTGAAGGAAATTGATGGAACGTGTTAAAGGAACAGGTTCGGTGGAACAACTTGGATGAAGCTGTCTGGCGAGTTAGAGTTTGTGTTACACTTGAACTAGACTACTTAATCCTAAATTATGTACAAGTCTATACATTGTACGAATAAAGCTAATGTAGTTGACTAGGATAAGGTGCAAATAATATATTTGTGTTGTATTAGAATTCCTAGTGTATCTAGTATAGGACTCTTTTATGATTCATAGTGTAGCTAGTATAGGACTCTTCTCCTATATAAGGAGTATGTAGCTCAATCATTAAATTATCAATACAATCCTTGATTCTTCACATATACGTGAGAATTCTACATGGTATCAGCACAATAAAGATTTTTCCGCTCTTCAACGTATTAGAAAAAAAAAATTGTCAAACCGCAATGGCCCCTTCTACCAACACTCTTTCGACCTCTTCACTTCATCATCTTATTTCGTCCTCCTCCATTAAACTTAAGCCAATGAATTATCTTATATGGAGGACACAAATGAATTAGTTTATTCAAGTGATGAGATTAACATATCTCATCACAGAAACACGTAAAGCAACCTATTCCACTGGATAGACTCCTGAGATAACTGCAGCAGGCAAGAATGATGCAGAAGACACAACCATTGTTGATGACTGGGAGGAGAAGGATGTGTTACTAAGGAGTTGGATATCAAGCACATTGACAGAAGAAAGCATGTACCTGATCGTAGGCTGCTCAACTGCCAAGGAGATGTGGGAATGCTTGGAAGAAGCATATCTTCAAGCAACAAAAGATAAGGAGTTCCAGCTCAAGCAACAACTACAAAGTATGTTGCTAGGAACCAAATCAATTGATGAATACATTAAAGAATTCAAAGGCATATAAGATGGTCTTGCAGCCATTCATAAGCCTGTAGATGAGTATAGTAAAGTGATTAACTTTGCTAAAGGTATAGATCTTAAGTACAAGACTTTCAGGACCGTCATGTTAGGCAAGGCACTGTATCCTACTTTTATTTTTATTTGTTAATGCTCTTAGGGGTTTTGATATGAGGGAGGATGAAGAAGAAGTGCCTCAACAAAATCATAACATGGCATTCTCTGCCCAAAGAGGAAGGGGAACAAGAAACTACTCTCAAAGAAGAGGAAACAATAACTTTAATTCTAGAGGAAAAGGATTTAAGCATGGTAGACAGGGAACAGGTTCCTATAACAGCAGAAACGGACCTGGTCATCAGAATAGTCCTTCAAGTGGAAGTAATGAGATAATTTTTTTTGATGCGTGTCAAATTTGTGGTAGGAATAACCATACTGCTCTTAAGTGTTTTTACAGGTGGGATTACTCTTACCAAGATGCAGATGATTTACCACAAGCATTGGCTGCCACTAATCTTCAAAACGCTGATGACACCTTGTATGTGGAGTCAGGATCAAGTAGTCATATGACACATCACTCAAGTATCCTAACTGATCTTAAACACTACAATAGACCAGATAAAATTATTATTGGGAATGTATCAAAGTTAGACATAACACATGTTGGGAACACATCTAGATTTGAAGGAACTTCTTGTAGTCCCTAAGATTAATAAGAATTTACTCTCAGTTAGTATCTTGCAAAAGATAATTGTTGCTCTCTTAAATTTGAAAACTACCTTTGTTGTAGAGGACAAGAAGACAAGGACACTGCTGGCCAAGGGAGCTAAAAGGAATGGACTCTATGCCTTGGAAGATAACAATCTCTATGCTTTAACTGCTGCACACGATTGGAACACGTCAGACAAATGTGGAATACTAGATTAGGACATCCTAGTTTGAAGTCTTTAAACTTTTTGAATAGTAATAGTTTCATCAATATTAGTAGTTGAAATAAAATGCCTACTGTTTGTTCTAGTTGTGAGTTGGGAAAGAGTTGTAAACTTTCATTTGGCTTGAGAAATAAAATTGAGAAAAAACCTTTATTGAAAATCCATTATGACTTGTGGGGACCTTCTCCTATTGAATCTTCACAATATATGAAATATTATGTCATTTTTTTGATGATCACATGAGATATATATGAATTTATCCACTGAAAAAGAAATCTGAATTCTTTGAGGGCTTTGTAAAATTTCAGAAAATTGTGGAAAAACAATTCTCTAAAGAAATTAAGATTTTTCAGTGTGATGAAGGTGGCGAGTTTATACAAATAGAATCAAACATTTGGAAGATTGTGGAATTGTGAGACATATTTCATGTCCTAACACGCATGAACAAGAAGGAGTTGCAGAGAGAAAACATAGGCATATTGTGGACACTGGCCTAACTCTACTTCTTCATGCTAACCTACCTTTGTTTCTATGGGTTGAGGCTTTCCTCACTGCAGTGTTTCTTATTAATAGATTGCCTTCCTCAGTTCTAAAGATGATGACTCCATTTGTTAAGTTGTATGGGGAACAACCTGAGTACAATGGTCTAAAAGTGTTTGGGTGTAGATGTTTTCCATATATCAAGAGTAGCAACAAGTTCAGTCCAAAGACTTACCCTTGTGTGTTCATAGGGTATAACAGCCTACACAAAGGATATAGATGTTATCATCCATCTACAAGGAGATTTTACATATTCATGCATGTTGTGTTTGATGAAAACACATTACCCTATGTTTCTCCAAATCAATCTCAAACTAACATTGATGTCTCACCTCACCTTGCTATTTTTGTTGAATCTTTCTCTAAATTATAAACACATGATGTTGATTCAGGGGAAGTACAGGCTGCCAGTACACAGATTAATGGTGATAATAATGCTCCTACTTCTATAATTGTTGATGATGAAAGTTCTGCTGACCACTTAAGCGCAAGATTAGATGTTGAGGAACAAGTTGAGTATGACGCTGCAGATTTTGAATCTGCCAGTTACATTGAGGAACAAATTGCACTTACAGGTCCAGTCACTGAGCATGATCAAACAACAACTTTAGTTGATATACCTGTGGACAATCAATCTTAAACTACTTTGGTTGATGGGTACTTCATGCCCCACAAGGGCATCATATGATCACTACACGCAAGGCGAGGGACATCGCTTATCACTTGTTGCTCATAGCAGAAAAGATACTCTGAGGGAACCAAACACTATTAAGGAAGAACTTAAGTCACCTCATTGGTTTGCAGCAATGCAAGAGGAAATCAATGATTTACACTCTAACAAGACTTGGATATTGGTTCCCAAATCTCCTAGTATAAATTTGGTTGGCTCAAAATGGGTGTTCAAGACCAAACTAAAAGTTGATGGAACAATAGATAAATACAAGCCAGACTTGTGGCCAGGAGATTCTCTCAACTTGAAGGCATAGACTTTGAACAAACCTTTATCCTTGTGGTTAAAACAACAACTATTAGGGTAGTTCTATCCATTGCCATCAGCTCAAGGTGTGAATTTAGACAACTTGATGTCAAATATGCCTTCCTTCATGGGTTCTTACAAGAGGAGGTGTACATTAGTCAACCTCATGGATTTATTGATCTCAAGTATCCTCAAAATGTGTGTCTATTTAAAAAGACGTTGTATGGTCTTAAACAAACACCAAGATCCTGGTTTGATAAGTTTAGCATATATCTCCTACACCTTGACTTTATATGTAGTAAGGAAGATTCTTCATTATTTACATTGAAAGCTCACAAAGGCATCATATTTCTCTTGTTATATGTGGATGATACTATTATCACAGGTAGCAACCCATCGCATGTCTCAGAATTGGTTCGACAACTTTGGGAAAGAATTTGCCATGAAAGATCTTGGACCTTTACACTTTTTTCTTGGAGTTGTGGTTAAGTATTTTGATGGGAGTGTCCACTTAAGCCAGAGTAAGTATGTTGCTGAGCTGTTAGACAATACTGAAATGACTTTTACAAAGGTTGTAGCCACTCCTTTGGCTCCAAAACATGGTCTACATGAATCTGTAAGAAGCCTGGTTGAAACATCCTTTTATAGAATGATAGTAGGGAGCCTTCAATACTTGACTCTCACAAGACCATATATTACACGTATTGTGAATTTAGCAAGCCAATTTATGCAAAATCTGAACAATGGACATCTTCAAGGTGTAAAAAGGATTTTCAGGTACATCTAAGGCACTTTTCACTTTCGACTTAGACTTATTTCACAATCACCATGTAGGTTGTATGGATACTCAGATGCTGATTGGGGAGGTTGTACCACCACTAGGAGAGCTACTAGAGGCTATAGCATTTACCTAGGTGCAAACTGTATTTCTTGGACATCCAAGAAACAGTCCACAATTGCTCACTCAAGTGCTGAAGCTGAGTATAGAGCACTTGCCTCCACTGCCTCAGAGATGACATGGATCATGCATCTACCTCATGACCTTGTGGTATTTCTTCGATCTATACCTACATTGTATTGTGACAACAAGAGTGCTTTGTACATGATAGTTAATCCAGTTATGCAAGCTAGAACTAAAGATGTTGAAATGGACTATCATTTTGTTCGTGAAAAGGTGGCCAGAGGACAACTTGTTACTCAGTTTGTGAGGTCTAAGGGTCAACTAGAAGATATTCAAACAAAAGCACCAAACATGTTTTTGCTAAGTTTCATCACAACCTAGGACTTACAGTCCCTCCACTCACTAGCTTGAGGGGAAGTGTTGAAGGAAGCAGATGGAACGTGTCAAAGGAACATATTCGATGGAACATGTTTTGTGAAGCTATCTGGCGAGTTAGAGTTTGAGTTACACTTGGACTATACTAAATCCTAATTTATGTACATTATTATATTTTGTACAACTAAAACTGATGTAGTTGACTAGGATAAGGTGTAAATAATATATTTATGTTGTATTAGGATTCCTAGTGAGCTAGTATAGGACTCTGCTATGATTCCTAGTGTAGTTAGTATATGACTCTTCTCCTATATAAAGAGTATGTAACTCAATCATTAAATTATCAGTACAATCCTTGATTCTTTACATATATGTGAGAATAAATTTTCCCCATTTTTCAAGAAATGTATAATATATGTTGTCACACATGAAAATTTAATCAATATAGAAATCTAACTACTTCATCTATTTCTAAATCACAACTACATAATTTACAGCGAAAGTGATAAAATTGATAAACAGTGAATAAATTGGTCTTTCTCCCAACAAATCAAGTTCCAGCAACCTTCCAAATAAAATTATCATACAAAATATTTCTTTCAACAGTCATCCGTACTGACCCTCTTTATTTCTCACTATCCTTCCAACATCAAATATATCGATTTTTCTTCTCGACCCATTTATAACGACTATGAATACCTATAAAAAATTTCTCCATTTATTTTACCTAAAGAAATTAATTAAAAAAACAATTAGTACTTATGAAGAAATGTGTAAGTCATACGTTGCTACATATGATTATTATTTGGCTTGATATAAATCATATGTTGCTAAATATAATTGTTACGTTGTGACAAATAATTCACATGTGGAAACATGTGTAAGTCCATTGTTGCAACATATGGCTATTCTTGTGCCGAGATGTAAGTCATATATTGCTACATATAGTTGTTCTATTGTGAAAAATAAATCACATGTGACAACATGTGTAGGTTATATGTTGCCACATATAGCTATTCTGTTGTGAAATGTAAATATGTTGCTAGATATAACTATTCTGTTGCAAAACATAAATCACATGTTGTGACAAAATGTATAAGACATATGTCGCAAATATGTTATTCTATTGTGATTGAAATAACCAATTTGTTGCAACATATATAATCATCTATTGAAAACGCAAATGCAAAATATTGAAAAATTGCAACTACCCAGATGATGATGAATGATTCCAAAGAACTATTAATTTTTCTTATAAAAATAATGGTGTGTGACCCAATCACTTATGAAGTGATTCCAATTGATACGAAATGAAATTTGGTCCACTAATTAGGTTAGCTAAATCTGATTCAAGAAGAAGAAAAGAAGAAGAAGAAAGCTCAAGGACTAGCATCCAAGACCAACAATGTACGAAAAGAAGAAGAAGAAGAAGATGAAGAAGAAGAAGAAGAAGAAGAAGAAGAAGAAGAAGAAGAAGAAGAAGAAGAAGAAGAAGAAGAAGAAGAAGAAGAAGAAGAAGAAGAAGAAGAAGAAGAAGAAGAAGAAGAAGGGAATGGGAGGAAAGGCAAGCAACCAAGCAAGAATGAAGAACAAGAAGAAGTAGGAGGAAGAGGAATACGACTAGAGGTGGGAGAAAAATATTTTATTTGCCTTTTGGTACAGCTCCCTAGTGGCTTCCACCCAATTTTGGTTCCCACCAAAATTGGTTAACTTAGGTTTTAATAATTTACCCTTTTACCCTTCATTTAATTTAATGGACCAAACTATCAACTTATAAACTTGAGGGCAACTCCACAATCATTAATCATTAATCACATAATTGTCACCTACACTCAATACTTAAGACTTATGTCACCGCCTCTTTATTTTGACACCTTAATGTCACCAATAATTCAAAGCTCCGGGCTTCCTTTTGAATTGGAGTCGGGTTGGGTCATTGTAAAAGGAAATGGGCTGGGGTCTGAAAATTGCCGAATTGGGGCTTGGAATTAGGTACTGGGTCAGCTGGGTATTGGAGAAAAGGCTCAAAATGGTTTTGGGAGATTTGGCTAATGATTGGCAATTTTTAACCGAATTGAGTGGTCAATTGCATTACGAATTTAGCCAATGAAAATTAGGAATGTAGCCAAATTGTTTTTTTAAAATAAATTTGGCTTGTAATTGAGTAAGATGAATTAATATAATTCAACTAACGAACTTTTTAATCTAAACAAGATAAAATAATTAACTTAATTATAAACTAACTACCTCAAAATATAGCCTATAATTAAGCCAAACTAATAAACAAAATATCCAATTAAAAACAAATTTGAGACGGTTTTCAAATATTCAAAAAATGTACTAATTATAAAAATAATTATGTAAACATATACATTATTTAAAAATTATAAAAAGTGACTAAAACATTTAAAATAACTTCAAAAATACTTTTGAATTCTATAAAGTAAATTATGCCAAATTGTTTAGAATTTAAGAAGGTCGATGATCAATTTAAATTGTGGAGGGCCAAAAATTGGGTGTCAACACATTCCACTATTTGTGTTTGCATGTTGATAAATACAAAACTAGGTTATATACAATACCGGGATCAAGTAAGGGCGCTGGAGGGGTGTTAGCTCTTCGACAGAACCAAGCCTTCCCGCGGCTGAAGAAGAGCCCGGGGATCGGTCCGAGATCGAAAGAGCCTTAGACAACTTGAATTGGCCAATATTAAAGAACGAAAGATCGTTTCGCTGAATAGATTAGCCCCTTATTGAATCGGAGAAGGCACGCCTAGTTCGAAGGTTGTGGTACAACAACTTGGGTGAACTTCCATCACCAAGTGAGATGATCGAAAAGATTATTCACCGCTTCGCCACCGAAACTGTGTATAATGTAGCAAACCCAATGTCCCCATGGCAAATTTACGACACTTGAGGGCTTGGTTGACATGAGCACAACAATTGGCGGAGCACGATGAGAAGGGAAAACATGAGTATTAAAAATCAGATTTCTTCCATAATTGAAGGATATTTTAAGTAGAAGAGCCGACGTATTGTTTCACATTTTAATTTCTCTTACATTATATGTTCTCGAAATGGATGCCATCAAATATTTCACATTTTCTGTGAGATATCATTTCAGGCGCCCTTTGACACAGATCCAAGCTATTGGTACTCTACTATTGAGTCTGAGGCATCATTTCTGGCAACTCGAGATTCCTTTGGGGCTTTTTACTTTCATTAATTAATTTTTTGCATTATTTCATTATGTTTCCTGACTATTGGTGTGCTTATGCTTACCTTGTATCCGGGTATACTTTGGGTTTGAGTTATTGCTATTGATTTGCCTTTCTTTGTATTTGGTGTTGTTGTACCTAAGAATCTATCCTTGAAATGTTAGTATCATCGTACTTCTCTTTATACATTTGATCTTTTTGAGTTCAGTCGATCGATGATGCCTACTGAGTACCCCGTATTTTGATATTGATACTACATTTTGCATCTTTTTTTTTATGCATCTCCCTGTATGAGCCACCCTCATTGAGTGTTGGATCTTCCTTGACCTTCACAGACTTTGATCGTGGTGAGCTTCTGGCATTTAGAGACTTGTTGCTTTCCCTTTTTTTTTTACTGACTTGTATTTTGTATTTTATTTAGACCTTTCTATTGTATACAAAACATTTCTATACTTAGTGGCTTATGTATAGATGACACCAAGGCCAAGGTTGGTTCTTGTGTTGATTTGTCATCTTGGTCACTTTGAGCCCCCCTCCCCCTTTTTTTTTATATATATTTTATATCGTACTATATATTAATATATGACTCGTTTTTGACATTCTATTCTCGGTTTTGCTTACTTATTATTTCTATTTAAATCGTTATTTTATGAAACTTATATATTTTGGGTTTAGGTTTGTCTACCGGGGGTTATAGTAGACCCCATTATGGCTCAAATTCAGGTCATGACAAAAGATCACAAAAATAACACATTCCTTCAGCATATAACTACTCTCTTTTATTTTGTGAATATAATTGAAGACTTAAAATATTTTTTTTGGCGCAACTCTCTTTTTCACTACTTCATACTATAATAGTTTTTCACCCATATCATATTTCATCTCCTACCCAACACAACGGAAAAACATCATTATTTATAGGTGAAGAAGTCTTTCATGTATTCAATGGATAGAATATAATGAGTGATAGCAATGTGGGTGTAACGATCCAATTTTTTGAGTAATTATGACACCTACTATAACTTATCAGTAGGTTAGCATTGTAACCCCGACCAACAAGTAATGGGTGTAAGGATAGAAACAAAATCAAAACAACAAATAAATTATATAAATAGAAGAAAAAGCGGAAGAAAACAAAAATTTTATACCAACAACAACATTCACGGAAATCCATGTATTGAAAAACTAATTATTTTAAATAAATAGTCATAAACCTGAAAAGATTGCTATAAAACAGGATCATTTCATACCTAGGTAAAGCGCTTGCAAAAGTTTTCCTGCATGTAGATTTTGGTAATACTTTAAATTAAAAAATGATCGCTTGGCAATGGAATGAATCTACCCCCATCATAGTTGTAAGTGATGTATTATAGACAAAAGGTCATTTCTAGAGGATGGAAGAGGTGGAGGAGAAAAGTGTTGGGAAAGACAAGGCACTAACAAGAATGCCTGACAGGATAACAGCGGAAGAATACCCAAGTCTATACTTTCCCTTTTCGATTTGAACCAAGAGAAGACAAACAACCACAAGCAGTATGATGGTAAGGCAGCAAGTAATTCAACCAAACAAATATAACAAGACAATAATAAATCTATCACACAAGACACCAAGATTTACGTGGAAAACCCTTCGATGTGAAGAGTAAAAAACCACGGGACCAAAAGCTCCACTATAATCACCAAGAGTTACAATATTGTTCTCCAAAATTGGCCACAAAACAAGTGCCAAACAATGAGCAACAACAAAATAAGATTGAACCAAATCTAGAGAATTAAAGGAACAAAATCATCAATTTCGCAGCTACTGTTCACGACAGCAAAACTGAAGCTGCAGGCCACCAAATCAAACTCTGTCAGTTCCTAATCAAAGATTGAGATGAACACAATATGCTGTCCAAAAATCAGCTCAATCGGACAAGAAACGAAGCGGGAATCGCAATTTGAAGATGGCTATGAAGGCTGAGTTTGGACTGCGAATTTCTCTCTTTTGGCTGCTGAAAACTCTCTCTTGTTATTCTGAAAATAAGACCCTAAATGGGTTTATATTTGCCTCATAAGATTGGGCTTATGGGCAAAAGTGGGTTGGTCCAAATTGGGCTTTTATTTATCCACATAGGAAGGGAAAAAGACCCATAACCCAACAATTCTCCCCCTCACGACTATGTGGAGGAGACCGCCATCCCGGCGACCATGCAACAATCTTCAAACTTCCCTCTTGTCAAAGCTTTAGTCATCATATCGGAACCATTGTCATTTGTATGAATCTTTTCAAGCTCAAGCAACTTAGAATCCAACACATCTCGAATCCAATGGTATCTCACATCAATGTGTTTAGACCGACCATGGAACGTAGAATTCTTGCCAAGATGTATAGCACTTTGACTGTCACAATAAAGCACATACCTCTCTTGAGCACAACCAAGTTCCCCCAAGAATCTCTTCATCCAAAGCAATTCTTTACAAGCTTCAACGACATCAATAAGCTCAGCTTCTGTAGTAGATAGAGCAACACATTTTTGCAACCTAGATTGCCAAGACACAGCTCCCCCTGCAAAAGTAACCAAGTACCCTGAAGTAGACTTGCGAGTATCAACATCACCAGCCATGTCTGAATCAGTATAACCACAAAGAATAGGCTTCCCTGTACCAAAACACAAACTCAGACTAGAAGTGCCACAGAGATATCTCATAACCCACTTCACAGCATTCCAATGTTCTCTTCCCGGATTAGAAAGAAAACGGCTAACAACTCCAACAGCGTGAGCAATATCCGGTCTTGTACAAACCATCGCATACATCAAACTACCAACAGCTGAAGCATAAGGAACTTTCTTCATATCTTCCTTCTCATCATCACTAGAAGGACACTGTTTCGTGCTCAATTTGAAGTGCATAGCTAAAGGTGTACTGACAACCTTAGCTTTGTCCATGCTGAATCTGCGAAGTACTTTCTAAATGTACTTCTCTTATGATAATACCAATTTCTTGGCCTTTCTATCACGGACAATCTGCATGCCAAGAATCTGCCTTGCTGGTCCTAAGTCTTTCATAGCAAAAGACTTACTCAACTCTTGCTTCAACTTCTGAATCCTGCAAGTATTATGACCAACAACAAGCATGTCATCAACATAAAGCAACACAATAATAAAGTCACCATCAGAGAACTTTTGCACAAAAACACAATGGTCTGAAGAAGTCTTCTTGAAGCCCTGTTGACTCATAAAAGAACCAAACTTCCTGTACCACTGCCTGGGAGCTTGTTTCAAACCATACAAGCTCTTCTTCAATTTGCAAACATAATTCTCTTTACCCTTGACTTCAAAACCTTCCGGTTGCTCCATATAAATTTCTTCATCTAAGTCACCATGGAGAAAAGCAGTTTTAACATCCATTTGCTCAACCTCTAAATCTAGACTTGCAGCCAAGCCTAGAACCACACGAATGGATGACATCTTCACAACTGGAGAGAATATCTCATTAAAATCAACTCCCCTTTTCTGATTAAATCCCTTGACAACTAATCTAGCTTTGTACCGTGGAACTGGATTACCATCTTCATGTTTCACCCGAAAAACCCACCTGTTTTTCAAAGCTTTTCTGTCTTTAGGTAACTTAACCAAATCAAAGGTATGATTATCATGCAAGGATTTAATCTCATCTTCCATAGCATCAAACCATCTTTCTTTTTCTTCACTTTCCATGGCCTCATCAAGACTCTCAGGTTCTCCCCCATCAGTCAAGAGTACATACTCATTGGGAGAATAACGAGATGAAGGAATTCTCTCTCTACTAGATCGTCTGAGAGAACTCTCTGGAGCATCTATATTTGGTTGTTGGACAACCACATCATCTTGCACTGCAGCATCAACAATATCATGCCGGTCATTCTGAACATGATCACCATCTTCATTATCAACTTGATTTTCATCATTATGAAGATTTTCTTCCGGTGCAATAGTCAAAGAACTGGATTAACATCAACTAAGCTCTCACTACTCTGAAAATCAGCCTTGTCAGCTTTGTCAAAATCTTCAATTGTTTGGTCTTCAAAGAACACAACATCACGGCTTCTAACAAGTTTCTTCTCAACAGGATCATAGAAACGATAGCCAAATTCATCTTGACCATAACCAATGAAGATACACTACCTAGTTTTAACATCCAACTTTGACCTTTCATCCTTAGGAACATGTACAAAGGCTTTACACCCAAAGACTCTAAGATGATCATAAGAAACATTCTTACCAGTCCAAACTCTGTCAGGGACATCACCATCTAAAGCAACAGCAGGAGATAAATTGATAACATAAGCAGCAGTATTAAGTGCTTCTGCCCAAAAGGAATCTGACAGCTTAGCATCTGAAAGCATACATCTAACCCTCTCAACTAGAGTTCTGTTCATCCTCTCTGCTAAGCCATTTAACTGAGGGGTCTTTGGAGGAGTTTTCTGATGCCTAATACCCTGCTCTCTGCAGTATCTATCAAAAGGACCAATATACTCACCACCATTATCTGAGCGGATGCATTTCAATGTCTTCCCTGTTTGTCTTTCAACCAAGGCCTGAAAACTCTTGAACACATCAAGTACTTGATCCTTGGACTTAAAAGGAAATACCCAGAGTTTGCGAGAATGATCATCAATAAAAGTCACAAAGTAAAGTGCACCACCATGATATCTTACCTTAAAAGGACCACACAAATCAGAATGTACCAACTCCAGCAAATCAAGCTTTCTTGAAGGCGGATGACTCTGAAAAGAAACTCTTTTCTGTTTACCGGCTAAGCAATGAACACATTTCTTCAACTTTGCTTGTTTCACTCCAGAAAGCAAATTTTTCTTAGCCAAACTATCAATCCCCTTCTCGCTCATATGACTCAGCCTTCTATGCCATAACTCTGATGAAGTATCATTCTCCACCAAATTTACTGAGTCTCTGGATATGGAGCCCTGAAATACATACAAGTTAGACAACTTGTCACCACGGGCCACAACCATCAAACCTCTAGTAAGCTTCCACTGGCCAACACCAACTGTATTAACATAACCCTCATCATCAAGATATCCCACAGAAATAAAATTCAAGCGAACATCTGGAGCATGCTTGACATTATTGAGAACTAGTTTGGAACCATTGTTACTTTCCAAACAAACTGTCCCAATGCCAATAACTTCAACTTCATGATTATTGCCCATTTTCAACGTTCCAAAATTACCTGGAGTATAAGAAGAAAATAATTCCTTCTTTGGCGTGACATGAGAAGTAGCACCAAAATCCACAAACCAGCTAGACTCATCACGAACAAGATTAATGGCATTTGCATCACAAGAAACAAGAAGATCATCATTAGCAACAACAGCAACACGATTTTCATTATCGCCTTCTCTCTTTTGTTGTCTCATATCTCTCTTGTGCTTGTAACAATATTTCATGATATGCCCATTCTTGTGGCAATAGTCACATGTAATATTCTTGTATTTAGACTTTGACTTGCTTTTACTTTTACCTCTATCATTCTGACCTCTGGACTTGTTTCTCCCCCTATCTTCAGTAACCAAAACATCAGAGTGTGAAGCTGAAGAAGATGAGGCTTGAGATCTTCTTCTCATTTCTTCATTCAAGACACCACTCTTAGTATAATCCATGGTTACAACACCCTGGGAGTAGAATTAGTCAAAGAAACTCGAAGAGTTTCCCAAGAGTCTGGCAGAGTATTAAGAAGCCAAAGTCCCTGTATCTCATCATCAAACTTTACACCCATTCCGGACAGCTGGTCAAGAACACCCTGACAATCATTAATATGATCAGAAATAGGAGTGCCCTCTTTATACCTGATATTCATTAATTGTTTCAATAGGAACAACTTGTTGTTGCCAGTCTTCGAAGCATAAAGTGTCTCGAGCTTGTCCCACAAACTTTTGGCATGTGTCTCATTCACAATATGATTTCTAACATTATCTTCAACCCATTGTCTAATATAGCCACAAACCTGCAGATGCTCAAATTCCCATTCTTCATCATTCAAAGACTGAGGCTTTTTAGAAGCAAACACAGGTAAATGCATCTTCTTGACAAATAGAAGATCTTTCATCTTGCCTTTCCAAATATGATAGTTACTACCATTTAAACACACCATTTTGCTCATATTTGCCTCCATCATTCAAAACGACAATCAACAATAACCAATGCTCTGATACCACTTTGTTGGGAAAGACAAGGCACTAACAAGAATGCCTGACAGGATAACAGCGGAAGAATACCCAAGTCTATACTTTCCCTTTTCGATTTGAACCAAGAGAAGACAAACAACCACAAGCAGTATGATGGTAAGGCAGCAAGTAATTCAACCAAACAAATATAACAAGACAATAATAAATCTATCACACAAGACACCAAGATTTACGTGGAAAACCCTTCGATGTGAAGAGTAAAAAACCACGGGACCAAAAGCTCCACTATAATCACCAAGAGTTACAATATTGTTCTCCAAAATTGACCACAAAACAAGTGCCAAACAATGAGCAACAACAAAATAAGATTGAACCAAATCTAGAGAATTAAAGGAACAAAATCACCAATTTCGCAGCTACTGTTCACGACAGCAAAACTGAAGCTGCAGGCCACCAAATCCAACTCTGTCAGTTCCTAATCAAAGATTGAGATGAAGACAATATGCTGTCCAAAAATCAGCTCAATCGGACAAGAAACGAAGCGGGAATCACAATTTGAAGATGGCTATGAAGGCTGAGTTTGGACTGCGAATTTCTCTCTTTTTCTCTCTTTTGGCTGCTGAAAACTCTCTCTTGTTATTCTGAAAATAAGACCCTAAATGGGTTTATATTTGCCTCATAAGATTGGGCTTACGGGCAAAAGTGGGTTGGTCCAAATTGGGCTTTTATTTATCCACATAGGAAGGGAAAAAGACCCATAACCCAACAAAAAGTATTATCAAACTTCTCGATGACGTGATGATAAACATATTGAAGAGATTACCAGCAAAATCACTAATTAGATTAAAGTGTGTATCTAAAAGTTTGTATTCTTTGATTAATGATCCTGATTTCATCTTTATCCATTATAATTATGATTCTCTCTCAAATCACTTCATACTTCTTAAGCTATACGTCGAAATTGAGGAAAGTAGCAATTCCATTTATTATAATGGTAATAATATTCTATCCTTACATTCAAATGATGAAGCATTCAAATCAATAACATCAAATGTAGAATACTTGGATAATTATTTAGGTGTTAACATTGCAGGTATGTGCAGTGGCATGGTCTGCATTGCTAGTTATAGGGGCATTGTTTTGTATAACCCAACATTAAGAGAGTTTTAGGAACTCCCTCCTAGTATTCTCCCTCCTCTTGCACACTTATCTCCCAATAAAGAGCTTCCCTACTTGGTTGACATGACCGTAGGAATTGGGTTTGACACTAACACTAATGATTATAAGGTGGTTAGAATCCTAGATCCCCGTCATGAATATGAATTTGAAGATTTTGATAATAAAAGAAAGCGTAGTAGTAAGGTTGAAGTATACAATCTAAGCACAAATAGTCGGAGAAAACTTGAGGGTCTAGAATGCATAATGCATCCCTTACATTGTTCTTATGTATTGTTTAAAAACGCCTATCATTGGTGTGGATATCTTAAGGAAGGTGGTAATTGCATCGTTACGTTTGATTTCAATACCAATTTGTTCCAAAAACTGCCCTATCCCGAAGGTATAGCTAGGAAAGGAAGAGAGAGTCTCTTTGTGTTAAATCAAGCTCTAGCTTTGATTCATTTTACTGTGAATTTTCCTCAAGAGGTGTTAGTTGATCAATGAATTGATATATGGGTAATGAAGAAGTATGGCGTTAGAGAATCATGGGTAAAGGAATTAATAGTTGGACCGATTCTGATAAGGACACCATTATCAATTTTGAAGAATGAAACAGAACTAATGATAGAAAGCAATGATGGAACACTTGTGTCTTGTAATCTGCTTTTCCATGAAATAAAGGACCTTCATATGTCTTGTGTTCCCAACACATGGGAAGCTATACTTTGCAAAGAGAGCTTGATTTCTATCAAGAAAGAGAGAGACAAGTGGTCCTGATTTCAGACCACATTTCCATCTATGTCAAATATATTATTCTTGTTAGTTAAAAGAATTTTATACTCCATCCTTCTCATTTTATCTCGTACTTTTTGGATTTCGAGATTCAAACAACTGTATATTTAATCATAAGTTGTTCATAAATCTTTAAACATTTTGAATTATCAATTATGCGACTTGTAATATTTTTTTATGTATAGTTTACAAATGTATAAATTTCATTTCAAAATATTTGAAGATTTCATGCCAAATTTTCGGTCAAACGTAAGATGTTTAACTCTAGAAAAACGAAAATTGTCACATGAGGGAGTAATTATTTGGTTTTCCCTATGGGGACTTGTCCACTTTTTTCTTTTTAGTTATCCATAATTAGTTGTCCATTTTAACACATCAAGAAATGATAATTTCTTTTATTTATTATATCCTCAATTCATTATTTTGAAAAATATAAAACATTTTGAAAATTATAAGTTTTTAATTCATTAACTTCATAATTAATAGCGATAAATGTTAACTTACTACGTCAATAATTATTTTTTTAATAGATATATCAATTCAGAAGTGAATAAGTAATTAGTGACCGAAAGAAAGCGTACAATTTATTCCCTTTGCTTTTGACTATACATCTCTAATTCATGCAAGACATCCTGCATTAATTATCATCGAATCATCATTTAATACCTAGATCATTATGTACTTTATAAATTTGACGATACGTATATAGAATTCACGTCGCCATATCCTCGGACAAGGATTAGTTTAGTGAGTGCTCTCTACTTTCCCAAAAAGTGGATGATGTTGCTTAAATATTTATTCAATATAATGTTCTGTTTGATAGGAAGAAAAATATGTGAGTGATTTTTTTACTTATTTTTTGATGTTATATTGGTAAAAAAAATATATTTTATTAAAGACTTTCAGGTATAATTAAAGATAAAAAAAGGCGTTTACTAAGGGAAACTCCAATTGATACAAGTCAAAATTCAAAGCATGAAAAGCTCCAGCGTCAAAAGTACATTACAAATTTTTATCTGGTCGTTAAACCCTTCAGCAAAGTAAAAAAATCTGGTCGTTATATCTCATTCAGTGATCGGATTTTCCTTTTGCTAATTATCACTTTGGTCATTAAAAGATGTAAAGTAAAGAAAACTATTTGGTTGTCAATAGTATGTTACTTTCGACAAGAATACTTTTAACATCAACTTTTCCTTAATTATTATTAATTTTAGCAAATACTATTATATGGAAAATGTATAATTTTCCTTTTGGTTATGAAATAGTAATGATTAGTCTTTCAGATTACTTCTCATATAAATACATATGTGAATACGGAAAATAGTCCATACTCATAAGAGGTCATACCCATAAAAGGGTCATTGTTAATTTCCACGAACTAAAACATTACGATACCTACAATAATAACATAAAATATTGACTAAAGCATTTAATAATAATTATGATCTAAAATTAACTCAAGGCATTACTTCGAATCTTCTATTAAAATGATAACGATTAAAGAAAGCGATAAATATATAATAAGCTACCATGGATTACAGCATGAATTTAGACCTGAGCCATTTGAACAGCTTATTGACATGAGAACAATTTCAGAGAAAGAAGAAGGAAGCATTCCATTCATCATTGTTATGTTCATCAAAATGAATTACAAGCTACTTATATACAAGTGCTAAAATAAACTGCTAAATGTATTTCTAACTAACTCTAATCAACAAACATTTAACGGTGTTCACTAAGTAACAAATCATAAGTTAGTTACGGCTATCTAAACTAACTTTCACGTCACTAGACTCAATAGTCCCCCTCAAGTTGAATGGTAAAAATACATTCTTCATTCCAAGCATGGTGAGCAAATAGTAATGTTGCCTAAACCTTTGGTGAGTAAATCACCTGGTTGTTCCTTTTCCCTATATACTGAGTTTTGATTAAGCCTTTTGTATTTTTTCCCTCACAAAATGGCAGTCGTGTGTTTAGTACGTTCATCAAAGATTGGGTTTGCTGCTATTTGTATAGCAGCCTTGCTATCACAATATAGGTTGTACAACAGAGACACCTAACTCTTTGAAGAGTCCTACCAGCCAAGATATTTCTGCCACAGTGGATGCCATGCTACTTCTGAATTCAAATTATGCTGAGCTTCGTGAAATTGTCTCATATTTCTTTGAACTTGACCATATAGCCTCTAACTGACTTTCTGGTCTGTGGACAAGTTGCCAATCTGAGTCACAATGTGTAACTAAGTTGTGAGAAGGTGATCATGATGACATGAGCGAACCAAGACCTGGGGCATTTTTGATGTACCTAATAACTCTGATAGCTGCTAACATATGAGACTGCTTTGGCTTATGCATAAATGGACTTAGAACTTGAATGGTATAGGCAATATCAGGTCTAGTCATAGTAAGGTATAGCAGTCTTCCTATCAATCTTTGATAACTTCTTGGATCAGTAATAATTTCTCTTCAATTTTGTTGCCTGTTGTTGTATCAAACTCACTGGAAGTGAGCCTTTGATTAAAGTCAAGAGTTGTAGAAGCAGGCTTAGCTCCCCCTTGCCCTGAATCAACAATCAATTCAAGGGCATACTTCCGTTGATTGAGTAAAATTCCAGATGAACTCCCAAAGAATTCAATCCCAAGAAAAATTTCAAATCACCTAAGTCCTTCATTTTGAACTATGTTGAAGACTGATTTTAGTGGACTGCATCGGATCAATAGGAAGTCAGTAATGAGAAGAGCATCGACATACACCAATACAATAATCACAGCAGAATCAATATTGAGGGCGAAAAGAGAATAACCAAAATGGCTCTGAGTAAATCCCAGATCCAATAAAGCAGCAGTAAGTTTTAAGTTCCATTGTCGAGAAGCTTGTTTCAGGCCATATAATGATTTCTTGATCTTGCAAACTCTCCGAGCAGAATCTTTGTGAAAACCAGAAGGGATCTGTATATAGACTTCTTTATCTTAAAACCAGAATGGATCTGCATATAGACTTATTCATCTAAATCACCTTGAAGTAAGGCGTTATACACATCCATCTGAAAGATGTGCCAATGTGTGGAGGCTGGAACATCAAGAGTTGACCGCACAATCACCATTTTAGCAATTGGTGAAAAAGTCTATGAATAATCAAGACCTTTCTGTTGATTAAAACCCTTTGCAACCAACCGAGATTTGAAACTCTCAACCTAACCATCAACTTTATATTTAATCTTAAAAACCCACTTGCAACCTACTGTATTTTTTCCTGGAGGCAAATAAACAATATCCTATGTACCATTCTCCTCAAGAGCAGTGATTTCTTGCTGCATTGCAAGAATCCACCTATCATCCCTGACAACCTCATTGTAAGTCTTAGGTTCCACCTCAGAGGTATGGGCAATCAAGAAACTAGAATAAGTAGGGGATATAGAGGTATAACTCAAGTAATTAGACATAGGGTATGTACATGTGTTAGCCACATAGTCAGATAAACCATTTTGGAGAAACTCTACTCCTGTGTGAGTTCCTGAGAGAGTGAACTAGTGGGTGTGGAACAAGTGGTTCTGCTGGTGTGGTAGGTGTAGGTATAATGGTCGACATCTGAACTGGGAGATGAGCATCTACTAAGGCATCAGTAAAGTCCATGATAGGGAATATGAGATCTGGACTGGCAGTCGTATGTTTGAAGGGAAATATGGATTCATGGAAGATTAAAACCTTGCTAAACAATTTTTTTTTTGAATGTAAATCATAAAAGTTATATCTTTCTTAGTGGCAGAATAACCTAAGAATACAACAGGTAAATGTAACACCCCGTATTCTACGTGTACTAATTCTATGTATATGTCGCTCAAAAATTTCCTTGTGGTATAGTTATGGACTTGGTTTCCTATGCGACTGGTGACAATAGAATATTTTGAAGTTGTAATACCCCATTCTTTCGAACACATACGAATAACTAAACTCAAAAACAATTCAAACTCGAGATTCTATACGGGGTTTTGCTTCTGGCGGCAACATGCTTGGCCCCGCTTATGGGGTCTAAAAGGTGGTATTCGATGTAAAAGTCAAAGTGGTCAAGTGTGTATTAGTGCTACGGTTTAGTAAAGAATTTAAGATGGGGAAAATGGTGTAAAATAATTGAGGTGCTTGCATGACTAAACTATTCTAGTGGGTGACAAGTAGGTGATGCACCTACTTAGAATTAGTGGACTGCATTTTCAGTGAAAAAGGGAAAGTAGGTGATGCACCTACTTAGAATTAGTGGAGTGAAAGCTAAGTTAAAAGGAGCAAGTAGGTGATGCACCTACTTAGAATTAGTGGACTGAATTTTAAATTTAAAGGACCAAGTAGGTTATGCACCTACTTAGAATATGTGGACTAAATTTAAGTGAAAAGAGCAAGTAGTCGATGCAGCTACTTAAAAATTTTTGGCAGAAATTAAGGAGGTGATACACCTGCTTGCCTAAAGTAAAGGACCTCATTATTTCCCAATTTATTAAATGGAAAACGTCCAAAAGGTCCTCTAAAGCATCAAGCTTATCATATCTCCTTCATATCCTTTATTCTCCAGAAATTACTCCCAAAGCCATGGAAGCTCCAAGAGTTCTGGTCTATAGCTTCACCATTAAAATCTGAAGCAAACCCATTGTTTCTAAAGTACAAGCTGGTACAACATCTCCCATATTAAGGAATTCAAGTGAATAATCTGATTTAACATTAAGGTAAGTGAGAGAGGACAACCTAAACCTTGAAGAATCCAAGTCTTGGCAAGTGAGGTTTCTGTCTAGCAAGTTAAGCTGTGGAAATTTCCATCCCTCTCTTGTTCTTGAATTATTTGTAAAAGTTTGCATGTGTTAATGAATTGAGGAGTGTTGCCTCTATATTGTGTGAGTTTGGCGAATGTTCAGGAAAGAAGTGCTTGTTGGGACAGAGACGGAGTGAAGTCCCCTTAAATTTTGATTATGAGCTTGTTTTGAGAATCTAAATGTTAGTTGGAATTCACGGTATGTTGATCGAAAGTCATGAGTTCATATTTCTATTTCCACATTGTGAGGCTTAGGGATTGTTTTGTGTATCATAAAAATAAAAGGTTCTGGATGGATATGTAGAGAAGTCATGAAAACTGGTTAGAGGATAGAACATTGAAAGTGTAGTGATACACCACTTAATTGAGTTTTGCAAGAGCTTACTTCCTGCCATTCCTTTAATACTATTTTCTAGACGTGATGAAGCCTGAGGTGTTTCGAAGGACCTTATAAAAATGATTAAGGGAAAATGGATGGGAAGAACTATGGATGGGATCAATTATAGATATACTGCCAATTACTGTTTTGGTCTGATTAAGTAGCCCAAACTTGTTTAGAAACTAATATTATTTTCATTATTTACTCCATTGTAGATAAATAATTTGAAAGGAAGATGGTTAACTCATTGTGATGACTGATCCATAAAAGCAGTTTGTACTCCTTAGATAATTAAAGTAAGCACTCTACAATGAGTTTGTTACTAAATGTGTGTGTTTGCTCTACCAAGTGTTAGCATGCAAGGTTTAAACTTGATTCATTGTCAAAGTACCCCTAACACGTATTTCCCTTATATAAGTCAAAGTGATCCTAGATTACACATGGTACATATGTTTATAGGATGGATACACGATCTGCCCATATCTTGCCAACTTGCTGAACAGTCTATTCCATCATATATGTCATATTTTAATATGTTCATGTGTTCCTTTTATTGGTTATTACTCCCATTATGTTAGACTATTATTTTGCCTCACAAGATGTCTACTTTCTCTATTGTACATTTATATGTATGTACTTACTTGGAATATGTATCCGTCCTTAAGTTGAATTTGTCCACATTCTTTCTGGGTTCCACATTCATGTATACCTTGTCTTTGATATTAGTTGGTGAGTATTTGGCTATCATATAGATTTCAAATCTCTAGGCTGAAAGATATTTTTCTTCACTTCGGATGTGCTTCAATTTGAGATGTAAAAAATGCATACTGAGTCAGTATTACGTTGGTGACACATTTGCTTCCCATGTCATTGTCATTATCATTAGTCCATATTCGTATGTCTTCTACTACTAGTTCATAGTTCCATATCTCAACAATGATTATGACCACCAAAACACCAATACAAAATGAGTTATTATCACTAAAAGAACAATCTCAAAAGAGTTATGATTATCCAAAGTACAGTCTCAAAAGAGTTATGAACATTAAGCAACAATCTCAAAGATTAAAAAAAAACAAAGTGAAGCAATTTGAATAATTATGGGTGGCAGACCAAGGGCAAAGACTAGCATGGGTCGATCCCAATTGGTATACAAGGGTTGCAGCTCAGGGGCAAAAGCCTAGCATGGCCGATCATAATTAGTATGGAAGGGTGGCAGCTCAGGGGCGAAAGCCTAGCATGGGCCGATCCTAATTTTTGGAATTATGAGGACAACATCCTAGGGGTTGAAATGCCTAGCATGGGTCATCCTCTCCTACCACTGATCAACTGCTCATTTGTATCATATGACTTACAAAAATTATAACACACAAAAAAGTAAAGAAAAGAATGTAACATACACAATTTCACAATTATAAGCAAAGATGGTCTCTAATCCTTATCTATTGGTATTTGGTTTCACTTGAGCTCTCATGTCACATATATGCCTTACATATTTAGTATATTTTTTTGTACTGACATCCCTTATTGGGGCGCTGCATTTCATGCTGCAAGTACAAGTATTCAAAAGTAGATCTCCCCAATAGAAGCACATGATACTCAACTGTTGTTGGTGAGATCTAGGTTGATTCAGGGCTTTGCCGAGTATTTACTATGCAAATTTTCAAAGAATGGATTCCAATAGAGGCTTTGTAGACATTGTAAAGCTATCATATGTATTAATAGTTTCACTTGTCACATGTATTGGTTCAGCTACTCAAAATTTGTTGTATATAAAGCTTTTCATTAGTAATCTGCATTGTAGTTTATTTTCTCATCATAGGTTACTTGTAAAGCATGTGTTCATAGGGTACTTGTCTGCCTCACCTAGGGTTGGGGTGTAACAATAAAGCTCTGGCTGCAAATTTATCCTTTTGGTCAACACTAACTGCATAGACTAGGAAACCAAAGACTTTAAGATGATCTAAGAAAGGAGATGTGTTAAAAACATCTCAAAAGGAGATTTGTTTCCTATGATAAATGATGGAATTCTATTGATGATATATACGACTATAAGAACACAATCACCCCAAAAAGATGTATGATTGGCAGCCTCAAATCCTAAGGACCTAGCTATCTCCAGTATATATCTATGTCTCCTCTCCACCACACAAATTTGTTGTTGTGTGTAAATGCATGTGGTTTGATGAATGATCCCCTGAGCATTCAGGAACTCATGGACAATGGAGTTAATGAATTTTGACCCATTGTCAGTTTTGAGAACCTTAAATTTAGCATCATATTGGGTATGAACCATAGAAACAAAAGACTTTAACATACAACAAGTTTCTTCTTTAGAATTCATGAGTAAATCTTGAAAAATCATCAACAACAGGCAGGAAATATCTTTTTCCATCAATGGTTGGTACCTTATAAGGCCCCCATATATCAACATGTAAAAGTTCAAAAACAACATGTATTGAGTATTACTATAAGGAAAAGGTAGTTTGGTCTGCCTAGCCAAAGGACACACATGACACAAACTATAGGGTTTAACTACTTTGAAATGTAAAAAATTATCCATCTTCAATATATCTCCAATTGGCATATGTCCAAGTCTTCGATGCCATGTACTAAGTGTTACAGTATCCTTTACAGCAGACAAAACATTTGGAATGAGCAATTGGCTGAGCTAAATCAGTGAGAAGATATAAACCACCCGGTTCTCTATCAAATCCCCAATACCTTGCCACTGCAATGTGCCCGAAATACATAGTAATCAGGATAAAAAGATACCAAACATTAATTCCTTAGTGGGTTTGGAGAAAGACAACAAGTTGAACTTGAAAAGGGGAATACAGAGAACATCTGTAAGTTTATGTGACGTCAATATTTCTACATTACCTCCGTGTGTAATGGTGGATTGCTCACCATTAGGTAGGCAAACTAGACAAGTTTTGGGCAATAATTGAGGCTCAGTCATTATATCTAATGTTGAAACCATGTGGTTAGTAGCTCCGGTATCGACAACCTAATAAACCTTCTCTAAATGAGAGAGGAGTGATAGAGGAGTACCTGAGCTAGATGTAGTGTTAGAGGGACCAGGAGAATTGACAGTAGTTGTATTAGACATGGAATCAATATCAAGCTCCATAAATCCTGTTTTAACCATCTGCTGAATCTGGAAATATTGTTCAGGTGAAAAAAGAGGTGATGCACTATCCTATGTGGGTTGATGAGATGATTCCTCAAGTCAAAGAGTTAAACTGCAGGCTTTGGATAAGATTAAAGTGGTTCCTTTGGCTTGTGATTCTGATAAGTCCTTTCAAGTTGATAATATCTATTCTCATGCTGATAGCCTCTGGAACACTGAAAGTTTCTATCATTAGAATGAGCAAGCAATCTTCTACAAACTGCTCTAGTATGTCTAGGTTTTCTGAAATAGTCACAAAACAGATCAGATTTTTTTGATCTGTTATTGAATGCAAATCTATTACTCATCAGGGCAGTGGTTTAAGTGATTTCCTAAGATGGCATGACATTAGTGAGAGACCTTTGGCTTTCTTCCTGCAGGACTAAAGAATAGATTTGATTTAAACTAGGTAGAGGCTGCATCATAAGAATCTGACTCTTTGCCCTAGAGTATGAATCATTCAAGCCTATGAGAAATTGAAAAACTATGTGTTTTTGTATATGCTCAGTAAAGATTCTCAAGGTTTCACAGTTGCATGTAGATGGAGGAATCAAGAAATCAAACTCATCCCACATATTACTCAGCTTTGAAAAGTAGACTGAAAATGTGGAACTACCTTGAGCAAGGAATGCAATTTCCTTGTGTAAATAAAAGGACCCCACACTATTTTCCTTATCGAATTTCTCCTTTAGGCTTTCCCAAACTCTCCGAGAATTTTGATGCATATGCAACTCCAGTCATCAACTCCTTCGAAACCACATTCATGATCCAAGTTAGAACTATTGCATTGCAGCGTTCCCAATGATTGAGTAATGCTCCAGTGTATGAAGATTTTACACAACTTCCATCAATAAAACCTAACTTATTCTTAATAAGGAGAGAAATCTTCATGTATCTGCTCCACATGGCGTAATTTTCGGTCCCACTCAATTGGAGTGCAATCAGAGTGATACCTGGAGTATCTGTAGGTTGGAGAAACAAAGGATCATTGTGATCAATAGCCTAATCGACTCGAACAGAAGTTGTATGAGATTGAACTGGAGGTGCTTGAGGCGGCATCTTCGATCGTTGTACTCCAGACTAAGAGAAGAGCAGAAAAAAGAGAAAAAAATTATGGAGAATAGATCGGAAGTTCTAATACCATGTAAAATCAGCTACCACAGATTACACCATGGATTTAGAACTGTGCTATTTGAACAACTTATTGAGATGAGAAAATAGTTTAAGAGAAAGAAGAAGGAAGCATTCCATTCATCATTGTTATGTTCATCAAAATGAAGTACAAGCTACTTATATACAAGTGCTAAAATAAACTTCTAAATGTATTTCTAACTCACTCTAATCAACACGCTTTTAATACTGTTCACTAAGTAACAAATCGTATGTTAGTTACAACTATATAACTATCTTCCACATCGCTAGACTCAATAATATATTATAAAAACTATAAAATATTTTATTTTTATAATGTGTATTTCTTATATAATGATGCAAAGAGATAGGGATAAAAGTAGTTCAAACAAGTTTTATGGTTTTATTGCCAAAATCATATCAAGAAAGGAGCTGATGTCCCATAGGGACCAACATGGGTCTCTTCGGCTAAACACCAACTTGATAAATATATTAGATACATGGAAAACCTAGGGTCAAATTACTGGTGGTCTACCAAGGTACACACCTAGGTCTTTGTCTTCCTCAAGAAAACAATCATGGTTGGAGAGACCGTGATTCTCCTAAAAAAGTCTATGCTCCCCAAAATCATGCTAGTGTGGTGACCCGGATGGTTCAGAAAATGAGAAGATGTTGAATAGAGTTCTCAAAAGAGATGAGCCTGCGAACAATGGTGTCAAAGAACTAAAAAGAGATGTTTCGAATTTGACTCAAAGTGTTAGATCTCACTCTGCTCCAATCCAGTATTTAGATACTCAAATGAACCATCTATCAACTCAAATGAATCCAAGAGCAAAGGTCACACTCACAACCGATACACTCTCAATCCCAAAGAATGATGTTCATTGCATGGAGATAATCACAAGGAGAGGTAAGGAAATTGAAGGACGCAAGGTAATGCCAAATAAATGTGCTAATAAAGAGGTTGATGAAGAGTTGTCTAAAGAAACAAAATCAATGTTGATGAAGATAAAGGAGCTAATCGTCCTAAATTAACAGTTGATGTTGAAGAAGAAATAGGGGATATCCACTAAGGGAGACGAGCCTAAGCCCTTTTTTATTTATTTATTTATTAAGATTAAGAGTTCTAAATCTAAATACACATTTGAATATTAAGATTTGCATTAAGATTTCGATGTTTTATCTGAATATACATCTGAATATTAAGATGTGGTCTCCAAATCTGAATACTAAATAATTAATGTTGTTTGTTTTCAATTTCGTAATGTGCAAGTGATATTGAACATTATATTAATAAAATATTATAAAATTTTCATTTCAACAAAATATATCACTTTGTTAAAAAAGAGATTGAAAAGTTTTGCTAATAATAATTTGCAGTACTATTTTTTCATTCAAAAATCTTGATAACAACAACACACCAAAAATATTATTGCAACCACTGCTCTTGACACACGTCAATACAAGAAAATTATTAATAAAAAAAATACTAGAAATGATTTATGAAAGATACAAGTTCAAGCGGGAAAAAATGGTATTTGATTGAGAAAAGAGAGAAAGAAAGTTTTATGTTATGACATAAAAAGGCACGTCTAAATCAGAGAAGCGGTGATTTATTATTTAATAAGTTATCATATGAGTCTAAATGTTGTTAAGAGTCTCCTATATATCTGATTCATTCAAACATCTTCAAACCCATTAAGATGCTATTTAAAAAACTAAACAAATGAACTTAATGAGTTGAATCTAAATTATTCAGATTCAAACCTAAAAACCAAACGTACTTAATGGACTGAATCTGAATGATTAAAATTCATACCTCCATTAAGTGCAAACAAATGAGGCCTAAGTGTCCTATTCCCTATCCTCAAAGGGAAATTAAGAAGAACGAAATGAGCATTTCAAGGATTTGTAGATTCGCTCAGCAAATTGTCGGTGAATGTTGACACTCAATTCTAACAGATTTATAACTCTTTTGGAAATTCTACTTGATTAAATATATATTTTAGAATCAACTTCTTTTATATATATTTAAATATATTAATAAAGGTCTTGGGATTCGATAGAATCCAAGGAACATATGTTTGATAGTTTGAGAGAATATAAATGTAGCCTAGACAAAATAATATAATATTTATGTTTTAATCAATTCAGATGCGATTAATCTTTACCTATTGACTTGAAAGCCCATCATAATGCACTACCTTAGTCTTTTTAAAATATGGTAGATTCTATTGACGTTGATTCCCTGTTTTGTTTCTTAATATTGGTACTTTTAGTTGTTACTAAATCCTCTCCCAATGTAACGACCTGTTTAGTCGTTTTGAGCAGCAGATTTTATTTCTGGAAAAACTGGCTGAGACGACGGTCACCACGACGGACCGTCATAGGCACGACGGACCGTCGAGGGTGTATCGTCCCAGAACACTTAGAATTCTAAAAATTGTGTTCTAAAATCGACTCTCTGTAAATTGTGACGGACCTGCAGGACGGACCGTCACAGCTACGACGAACCGTCATGAGATTCCGTTGCAAAACACTTCAACTCTTGAGA
>JAPDHL010001910.1:3100217-3175175 GCA_032847665.1 Solanum chilense | reverse complement strand
TTTACTTTAGTATAACATTTTTTGGTGCTTTAAAGAGAATCTTTTATATTTATATCTTTTGCAGGCTAATGGTGTGAAAGTGTATAATCAACCAAAATCTGGAGAAGAATAGCGGGTGACTTGGTGGAGTTTTTAACAGTCAGCGAGCTGTGTATATCCTACTCTATAGTTGAAGAATATCTGGAGATATAGGATTTGTTACAGCACAATTTAAATCTCTGACCAAAACAGCAATGCTCGAGAAGGAGAGGATTGAAGAAGAAGAGGCTGTTGTAAGCTCATTAATCCTACTTCTGATACGTGTTATTGTACCTTTCCTTTTTGGTCCTATTTGTTATTGTGGGACTTCAAGAAGGTTACCGAAGGGAGATTGTCTCGGATTCATTTTTTAATGTTTCTTGCTACTTCCTATCATTAGTTCTAGAAAGAGTCAGATTGAATTTAAAAGCAAAACGATCATAGGCATAGTTGTTATTCTTTTTGAATATGAACCTCCTCTTGTGAAAAATTGTCTTTAAATTCTCTTAGGCTGATGGTGGGAAAGAAGATAATCAACAAAAAGATGGAGCTGAAATTATTGTTGATGTAATGGCTTCAACAGTCACTGAACAATGTGCACGCTCCCCTGAAGGTGGTGAAGATTTGTCCGTAGATATGGAATGCTCTTCAGCTCAACTTAAAAGTCAGTCGGAACCACCACTAGCTGAAGAAAAGAGGAGTGAAGAGCGAGAGACCATTGTAAGTCATTAGTTCTACTTCTCAGTGTGTACACTCTTTTTTCTCTGCCACTTCACTGAACTTGTCATTCAAATAGTAGAGTTTTAAGTACAGATGATAAAAGGAGATCCAGTTTTGAATTTGTGTTTAATTGCAAACTTTTGTTTCTTTTGACAATAGCTAGAGCTAAAATAGATGCAAATATTAAGTTGTTCCTTTCATAAACTATTTAGTAAGCATAATTACTGGTTTTGTGGTTACTTTTTAGTATAAATTTGCTTATGGTATTTTCAAAAGTTCTTTGTCAATGAATCTCTCTAGGGTAATGGTGAGGAAGGTTATAATCACGAGCACTAAGTTATGATGTTGTGGTGGTGCCTTCAACGGACAATTAAATCTGGTTGTCCAACAGTGAAGTTGAAGAAATGCCCGTACAGATGGGGAGCTTTGGGTTCCACTCAACTTTTGACCAGACAAGCAGTATTTAAAAGAAAGAACAAAGATAAAGATGTTGGGGATAAGAAATGACCCTTAGGCCTAACTCAACCCCAAAAAAACTATCTCAAGAAGCGAGGATTGCTCAAAACGACCACCTATTTGAGATGCTTAACACTCTTCTACTCGCCGAAGACTGGACATTTGGGGGAATATAACATGGGACCCAACCTTTCATAAACCAAGAATTACATGCTCATGACTGGACATCTGGAGCATGAACAACATAACATAGGGGCTTAACATAAGGGTCCAACATTGGGTAAACCTAACATATGATTGAGTGTGGCTCTAATGCCACGTGGGAAATAAAGTCGCATGAAAGAATGTGGAGAGAAAGCTTAGATTAAATAGTGAAGTACACCTATTCTAAAACCGTAAAGAAAATTAAGATTACTGTTTATTAATATTTTCCTGGCATAATTGTAGGAGTAAATGATATAGTATTGATGGTAATTGATTATGTAATATTTCTTTCCTTATTTAGTCGTAGGACTTATTGTATAAGTACCCATTGTCATGTGATGGAAATTCATCAAGTAGTAGAAAGAAGCGTTTTCTTCTCCTTGAAGTGCTCATGGTATTAGAGCCATTGCTGCCTTTTTGAGGTGAGTTATCCTCGCTTGCATCACTAGGGTTCCCTTTTTTTAGAGTGGTAACTTTTCATCTATATATCCACATGTATGCTACATCAAAAAATGTATTCCCCCCTAAAAGTATTACCGTCTATATCACTGGATTCTGTTATGAAGTGAAGATCAGTGTAGCAAAATTATGGAGAGGTGGGGATTCGATATCGGAACAAGGCTACAGTAGTAACTGAATTTTGGAAGAAGTAACTAACGTTAGAAAGGAACGGCTAGGATTTAATGGGAAGCAATGGTGAGGATGATGCCACGTAGATTGAAGGTGGTTATATAATAGTGGTTAGAGGAGAGAGAAGGAAAACTAATTTTTGGAAAAGTCACGTTTCTTTCCTTTCTGCTTCTCACGTTTCTTTCCTTTCTGCTTCTCTGTTTCTCTTCTATCTTTTTCTTTCTCTGTACTTCCTTTTGTTCTCATCCTTCTTCTTCGTTTCTTATTTACAACTTTCCTATGGAGGTTATGAAGTTCTTAGTTGATAGTTCATTACTTGTAATTGAGACTTCCGATTATCAATAAAGTTGGATTGGTTTCTGTGATTTCTAATTCAAATTGTAAATTGAATTTGTGATCCTATTAAGGTCATAACAGTTAGTATCAGAGCCTTTGAACCTGTGTGATAGCTGAGGGTACACGCTGGAAGAGTACATAGGATAAGCTAACAAGGCCGATGAAATGCTAGCCGATCTGCTGAATTCACAAGAGGAAGTACGTCATGCTCAAACTGGAATTCAAGGAACACTGGACTTAATTTTGGAGAGATTGGGAATGTTGGAGAGAGCTCAGGTGGTTCCAAGTGTGGGAGCAGGTTTACTACCTACTCCGAATATGGATAATCGCAATAGAGCTCGGCCTAATGCAGTGTCGTTACCTAGGTGGGAGTTACCTTGTTTCGCAGGTCAGGAACCGAAGGTGTGGATCCGAAAGTGTGATAGATTTTTTACACAATACAGACTGGGTAATGAACAGAGGATAGAAATGGTTGCGTTGTATTTGACTGATGCAGCAGAAGTGTGGTATCAGTCAATGGTGTTAAGTGGAGGAATACCGAATTGGATTGAGTTTACAGAGGATTTGATAAGTAGGTTTGGGGAAATTGTAGTGAGTGATGTGGTGGAAGAATTTAATAAATTGCAACAGATCGGAACTATGGAAGAGTTTTTAGGACGATTTGAGGATCTAAAAGCTCAAATGCTTATACGAAATCCGGCTTTGAATGAAGCTCACTTCCTATCTAGTTTCGTTGGAGCACTAAAAGAGGAGATCAGATTAGAGGTGAAAATGTTCAAACCGAGGACATTGAAGGAAGCTGTAGAGAAAGCGAGAATGAAGGAAATGGCAATTGAAGCTGGCCGAAGGTGAAACTGAGTAGCAAACCGATTGTTGCCGGCAGCTGTGCAAGGAGTAGGAAAAACATCTACTGCAATGGTTAATCGGAATGGACCTTAACGGCTTACTCCAGAGATTTACGAGTTTAGGAATTCGAATCACTTGTGTTTCCGATGTGGAGAGAAATATGGGCCGGGACATATTTGCAAAGTAAGGCAGTTGAATTATTTGACTGGTTTCGTGAGGGTGATAAAGAAGGTGATCAAGTTTCAGAATTGGATGACAATGAAGACATTACCATTGAAGGAGTAGTGGAACAGGAGGTACAACAGGTTGTTTGTTTAAATGCATTGACGGGCCATAATATGGGAGAAAATACAATGCTGGTGGGAGGAACTGTAAAGAAGAGACACTTGGCAATACTGATTGATTCGGGAAGCACTCATAGTTTCATCGACAAGCACACATTAGCTGCATCGGGTTACAAGCCTCAGCCTTGTTCGCCTGTACGAGTAACAGTGGCGGATGGCAATTACGTAATGTGTAATTCTATAAAAAAGTTACAACCTTTCGAAAAAGTCATTACCCATCAATCTGTAAAGGTGTATGCTATATATATATATATATATATATATATATATATATATATATATATATATATATATATATATATATATATATATATATATATATATATATATATATATATATATATAGTGTTTAAGTTGGGGGTATTATAGTAATTTAACATTCTAGTGAGGGAATAATGCTTTTAAGGTAGTATAGATAGATACAGATTTTTAGTCCATCTTTATTGGTTATTTGGGAGTACCTTTGGGTGAAACATTCTAGTTAGTTATCTAGATTACATTCTTTCTGAAAGTAGTAAATTGTAAACAATGTTCACTTTAAACTAATGGTGAATCTGATGGTCTGATGTGGATAGAAAATTCAATGCGGGGTTTGCAAAGCTTTTGGCCATCTTTCATGCGTGGATTACAATGATTATGGACCAAAACAAGTATCTTGCTACAACTGTGGGATGCTTTGTCATTTAGGTTCAGTAAGTCATATCTGCCACTTTCTACAATTTCTATTAGCAATCTTCACATCATATTGATCTGTAATTTAATTTATTCTGTTTGTGTAAGGATTGCTTAAATTTACGTCGGAACATTCAGTTAGCTTCTCCTAGCTGCAAGAAAGGCGGGACTGGTCCCTCCTGCAGTGAAGGCAATAATTCAGCAGATCATACATTGCAAGACGAAAAGAAAGGAGATAAATATCTTTTATGTGAAGACAGAGAATCTGCGAAGGTATGGCTCAGTAGATCTAGAAGCTATTGAGTTTGTTTGCATTCAGGGGGTCCCGCCTCTCATTCTCTTTGTGGATGTATTTTTTTGAACCATTTCCAGAAGTAGGAGAGGTCTTTGCTATGTGCTATCTTCTTGCGAATATATATTTGCTTTCTATATGAATTTGTTTCATTCTTCTTAAGTAGGATCACATTGATTGTTCTAGACTTCAGTCATGCTTCATCAAAATTTTGTAGCCTCAGAAATCATGGTTCAAAAGTTATAAACACATATAACCTCACAGAGGGCACCTTCCAGAAAAATTGTACGAACGGATCAATGTTAAGTGATCACTGTATGTTACTGTAAAGGCTGCAGTCTGCACAAATTTTGTAATCTTGAAGAAAAATTGTGAGAAATATAAGAAAAGAATATTATTGAATTGTTGTAGATGAGAAATAAAGGAAAAGAACATTATTGAATTGCTGTTTTTTTATACATTATTACATTGAGACCCTATTTGTAGACACTAGAATACAATTCTTTACCAAGTAGGATACTATCTACTATTCCTATTTCTATTGCTATTCCTATTCTATTCTAAATAGGATTGTATAAACCTATTCCTATTCTACTAGAATTGTATAAAACTATTTCTATTCTAATAGGATTGTATAAACTTATTCATATTCTAACACCCCCTCAAGATAATGCATACAATTCATGTACCTAGTACAAATGTAATTAACACAAAGACCGATGAGGGGCTTGGTGAGATATTTGCAGACTTCACAAAATTGATGGTCAATCTCAATGTGCTTGTCTTCTCATTAAATATTGGATTTGATGCATAATGTCAGTCAATCTCAATGTGCTTAATCTTCACATGAAATACTGAATTTGATGCATAATGTTGGTGTTGAACTTCTCAAACCAAGCTTGAGAAAAATTGTTCTAGACTATAGAGTGATCTGCACAATAGTACAAGTACTAAACTCCCTCTGAGCAACGAAGTTCTCAAATCTAGTATAAAGTAAATGGATCGTGTTGGAATCAATTGATAAGTTGATATTAAATAAGAAAGTCACCGAAAAGTTGATAGGAACATGCTCATATACCGGATAATAGATTTGATGGCAAAAATTGGTCACAATCTAAGAAATAAAATTATATGGGTAAGGTCGGAATGATGTCACGACCCAACTATAAAATAGAAATTATATAGGATAATTAGAATTCATGGGACGACCCCATTGAGAAAGAGAAATAATATGGGTAGGTTTGGAATAATGGCATAACCCTACACAAATCAGATTTTAAGGAGTCACCGCGAAGACGAATGGAACTATGCAAATCAAATCTGAGTCACTAAAAAAACACATGATGCTATGCAACACAAATATGAGAAAATAGTTCAGAAAAATTCACGGTACTACACAAATTAAATATGAAAAGTAGTCTGGAGATGCACGGTGCTACCTCATCAGATATGGAAAAAAAGGTAGTCAATGGAAGAATGTCACGGTGCAATACAAATTATATATGAAAAAGTAGTCACGGGAATGATGGCACAATGCTACACAATTAATTATGAAAAAGTAGTCACCGGAATGATGGCACGGTGCTATACGAATTAGATAGGGGAAAGTAGTCACTGGAATGATGACACGGTGCTACACAAATTAGATATGAGAAAATGGTCACCACGAAGATCCACAGTGACCCAACTTTTGCTAACATAATCATTAGCCGGACGGGCAGCATATATGGATATAGCTGCCCGCCGGCAGCGGAAGCTCTTTGATTGTTTACCAAGATCGTAGAGGCTCTGATACTAGGTGTGAAATATAGGAAAAATATATTATTGATTTGTTGCTTTTTTCTACATTATTACCAAGTAGGATACTATTTACTAAACTTGTTTCTATTTCTATTCCTATTCTATTCTAAATAGGATTGTATAAACTTATTCTTATTATATTAGGATTGTATAAACCTATTCATATTTTAATAAAAATCATAGACAGTTATAACAAATATAAACATATTATTGAAGGGAGATAGTTGTATTAGAGATTTAAGATGTAGTCCAATAAAATATGTTGTTCCTCCACTGCATTAAATTGACCTGGATTGAATTGTATAGATTTAGGAGTAAAATGAAAAGGACTGTTGTATTGACTTTTGATAAAAGAACATTTAGAGTGGATTGAGATGTAAATGAATGGATTAGATAAGTGAAAAGAAATAGCATTAAGATTGAACTAATGTAATCTGGTATTTGTTGTAGTATTTTGAATTGTTGCAAGGACAAAAGTTTGGCATTTTAACCCTTCTTTCTGCTCTTCCAGGTCCAGGATCTTCTTCAGTAAATGCTGAGTCTGCGTTTTCTACAACCACTGATACTATTTCTAACCTCTATTCTACAAGTGATGTTAATGCTTACGTAGGCAACTTTCAAGAATGACAGGTTAGTATTTGAGTAAATCATATACGATAGGCGTTTTATTTTGTTTAGATCTTGTGATCTTCAAGTCAATAATATGCTTTAATGTAACTACTAAGAGTAAGCAATATTGTCCTGTTTTTGAGGAGAAAGGAAATTATGGTATCCTGAGACTGGTTACTGTTGATTGTGGCGCAGCTCTGATGAAGTCATTCAGTAATTTCAGCCTAGTCTCTGGCGATGTTAGGGATGATGGGGTAGCTATTAATTGGGTATTAATACATATTTACCGTAAATTAATACATTGTAGCAGAAAATGAGATAATAGGATTTCAACACGTGCGATGTGTCAGCATGACCAACACCTGCTTCTGGGAGGCAATTGTGAACTGGAAAGGCTGACTGCTAGTATCATTTTTAGTCTCAGAAGGGAAATACAGAGGAGAAATCCGTTCTTGAAACATGTTTGGTAGTAAGAATTTATCTTCTGCTGCAGGTGACAAAGCTGCCTGTAAAAGGTCCAGACTACACGGGTCTAAGTTTCTCTCTCGGTATAGTTAACCAATAGGCAGAACTGTAGAGTATACTTGTGTATATATGAATGTGAATCATGATGCATTTTTTGGGAGGAACTGTACTCTCATTTCCTTATTCAATTTGGCCCAAGTATCAATCCTTGGTCGACCGACACTTTCATCATCCAAATTCTGAGACTGCCACCAAAGTTTAGTATCACTGGACAAATACATAGAAGCAATGTTGAACTTGTCGTCTCTACAATTTGGCTTGTTTTGAAATATTGTTCCACGTCCCAAATGAAGTTTTCCAGTTCCTTGGCACTTCTCGTATAACTAGAAGACCTAGGTTCAGGGAACTTTAGTTTAGAGACATCCCCGCCCGTTGGTTTAGATGCAGCAACAGTCATTCGCAACACCTTAACCTCTGCGTGAAGGTTTTTGTCTTCCTTCAAGCAGTCCGTTGATCGGTAGTGCTGCTGCTTTACGAATATTAAGACCTTCTAGCAGTTGGTCTTCAAATCAACATTATATTGGTTCAACTCTGTCGGAAATGCCTTAAATTCCATCCTCAAGCCATTAATTTGGGTGAATAGATCCAAAAATGTAGGATCAGTCCCGTGCGCATCCCTTATACCAATAAATGCCTCTATATTGCGCACAAATCTTGTAGTTCTGTGTACGTCACCATCTCGTACATCTGATGCTCTGATACCAATTGATACGGGCTCAATTTTTTCGTCTAACACCACTGCACAACAACCTGCAATGCTCGCAAACTTCAGCATATCAATACACTCGAATCTGTCTAACACTTCGAGTTTTCTTTTACTTTTAGGCAACATACTATATTGAGGAACAATCAGACACATTTACACGATGAATCCCAATCTTCAATAATATGTAATCAGCAAAGGAAAGGCTTCATGAATTCGACTAAGGGACAGAACACTCTCCTACTTGCTTTGGCTGAATTTCCACCCCATTTTAAATCTACAGATGGCGGTTGAAAACAGTTCCAAAACTGCCAAGTGTCTAACACATGTCAGGGCCAAATCTTTCCAAATACTAACTCTAACAGGTCCTGACAATTCAAATTGAAATAAATACAATACATGAGCCTAGCAGATATTATTTATTTGCCTTAGCCGAATTGCATCTGTCCATACTTATTTCAGCCGTCTCCCAGCCTTGGTTTTATTTTTCAATTCTGCCAACTTGTGCCAACACTGATCAAGCTTTGTCTTGCCATTGTCAAGTCTACACAGTCTTGCCTTGTCAAGCCCACATGCTGTCCTGCCTTGCCTTCATCAAGTTCCCCCAGCCTTGTCTTGCCAAGTCAGCACGCTGCCTTGCGTTGTCTTGCCGACACCACTGTTTGCATGTATGCCCCTAAGGTGCCATACGCCTGTCGTTGTCATCGTGCCCAAGTCTGCCTAGCCAACACTCTAGCATCATTTGTCCTAAGTCTGCCTTCCCATACTCCAGCATACTTAGTCTTTTCACATTCAAGCTGCTTAGCCAACACTCCAACACTTGGTCGGACACCCGCATTGTTTTCCCACGCCTGTGCCAAGTCCAATGCCAAGTCCTTGCCATGTACACCGACGTCGCATAGCTAGTCTAGGGGTCTAACAGCCTCCCACTAGCTACAGGTAGCAGGTAACCCTTTCCACCAAGTCTTGGACAGATTGGATGCTTTTTATTTTTTTTAAATTCTTCATTCTAACAAGTCATTTCCTGTAAGTATGGTATCATCAAAGTGCACTTGTATATTAGTGAGATCATAGGGGATGGAGTTTAGTTCTTATGAGTGTGCTTGATCTTTTTTTTTTGTTCCGGTTTCTCCTCGAGTAAACCTGTAATTCCTTTGTATGTTCCATGTATTTGTCACTAATTGAGTCATGAAAAGGTTCTATTGTCTCATTTTTTTTCATTTAAATTATTTTACTCGTTATCTCGTGCCTTATCTAGGTTTTGATTACCAAAAGTACTATTTCTATCACGAAACCTAGAACATTTTGATTCTTACATATTAGGTCAATAGGATCCTCATTATCACTGGAATCTATGTTACATTTCTCCCCCTTAAGATGAGTTCCAAAAAGCAGTTGATATTTTTAGAAGGTGACATCCATTATGATAATAATCTTCCTAGCATTTGGTTCATAACACTTGAATCCCTTTTGACTGGGAGCATAGCCAACAAAAATACATTTCTTAGCATATAAAATCAAGTTTATTCCAACTAGGATCAACGGACATGAAAAAGTATACTACACCCAAAGATTCTGAAAGATAGATCAATGGTCAACCTAGAAGTAGGAAAGTATGTCATGACATCATGAAATGGGTTTTAAAACCTAAAACATGGGAACACATGCTATTACTAAGATAGGTAGTTGTCAAAAGAGCTTCTCTCCAAAGAAATTTAGGAATTCCACTTGTTAATATTAAGGTTCTAGTTACTTCCATAAGATGCCTATTTTTCCTCGGTACTTAACTCCATTTTGTTGGGATGTATCATGATAAGAACTTTGGTGCACTATTCTTTGGAAGTGAAAAAATTGCCTAGTTGGTCATTAAAAAGCTCTCCCATTCTCACTCCGAAATACTTGAATCTTCTCATGAAATTTTATCTCAACTTAAATAGAAGCCTCCAACGTATGTTTTTATTTGCCTTTGTCTTTCAATTGATACACCCAACTAAGTTTAGTGTGATAATACATGAAATTCAAAAAACCTTTTTTTCCATTTACAGTTGCTACCCTAGAAGCCCCCTAAACATCACTATGGATTAACTTAAAGGGTTTTGTGGGCATGATATTTTTGAGAAGAAAAGAATGGAAGCCGATGTTAAGCCATTTCACAAAAATTAAATTGGCAAGAAACAAACTTTTATTAGTAAAGTAAAGAGGTGATAAGAGTCTGAAATAATGAAAAATAGGATGTACACGTCTATTGTGCCATAACACAAGTTTGTTATCAACTAGAACAACGTTCAAACAAGGTGAACTAAAATTTATTGAATCAAGATAATACACCTTTAGACTCTTTAGAATTGTCAATCTTCCTGCCCGAAACCTTGTCTTCCAGTACACATGAAATTGAGTCAAAAATAGCAACAACAATTAAGGGTTCAAGTTAATTTACTAACGGTGACAAGATTGAAAGAAACTTTTGGACCATGGACATCAAAAAGAGTCAAAAGAGGGGTTAATTTGATAGTCCTTTTCCAGCAATTGCTGAGAAGGAACCACCATCAACTCTGACTTCTCTATTTCCTGCATAAGGAGTACAAGTTGAGAGAAAATGGGAATTCCATGTCATGTGATCAGGTACTCAAAAAAACAGATGGTACAATACTTGTTTGGGAAAAAAACAAGTGAGAGTGGAATGATCAGGTTTACTGGTTTGTAGTTGAGATTGGAGTAGTTCAGTAACTCTAGTTGCTTCTTGGTGAATGGTGACATTTTTGGAGAAGGTTTCAACCCTGATTCTTCGAGAGCGACGTGGTACTCTAAAAGACCCAGCTGCCACTGTTATCTTCCCCTTACTCTTCCAGTTAGGCAATTTCTCGTGGATTTTCTAGCAAGTTTCACGAGTGCCACTGTATTTGCAAAAATCACACAATGACTTCTTTTTCTTGTGATTTTCATTTTTGCAGCAACCAGAGCGAGTGTGCCAGTATTTTTTGCAAGGATCACACAATGGCTTCTTTTTCATATCATTTTCATTTTGTAGCAACTTGAGCAGAAGAATCAATATTTTTGCTTCCAAATTGGAGTTTCTTTTTAGCATAACATTCCTCCTTGTTTGTTCTCGTCTAATCCTTCAAAGTTGGATAGGTCTTTTCCAAGAATTTGTGAAAGAAATTTGTAGAATTCTTAGTTCAATCCTACTAGAAATTTTCTTCCTTTTTCATTTCTCTTACGCTATCCTTAGGACACTCTCATTCATCATTATAACATTTATCTATTTCTTTCCATATAGAAACCATCTTATTATAGTAATAACACCTCTCTCCCCCTTCCTTCCTTTCTACAATCTGACGAACATTTTCTACATCAGAGTAAGTCTCTCTAGCAGCTCCCCAAATATCTTAACAGTGGGGAGAAACAAATATGGTTTACCTATGGCGGCAGGTTCCATTGAGTTTAATAGCCAAGCGATTACCATTGAGTTTTGTTATCGCCATGCTTTCATATTTTGTGATCTTCATCCATTCATTTTCGGGTCTCTTAGTGAAGGCCTTCTTGTCTATCTAGTTAGGTCTCCAAGTTTTCATTGACCATCAATTACCAAACAGACAGATTGTGCCCATTCCAAATTATTCTTGCCATTCAGCTTGTGACAAGCAAGTTAAAATGATAAATGAGAGGAATCGTGACTTTGGCTCATAGTTTTCTTGGTCGGAACTTTGTTGATAGAACTCTTAGCTTCTATTGATGCTGCTAGGTGAAGTTTCCATGTAAATGTTGTTTAGAGCCTGTTTGGATTGACTTTTCTTTTGACTTATTTGTATCACTTTCAGCTTATGCTAAGGGCTTATAGGAACTTTTTTGATTTAAGCAAGCATCTAAAAGTGGTTAATAGTTATTTTGCTTTAAACCACTTAAAATAAGACAAACAATACAGGCTCTTAATGATGAACAGCACAAGAATAAACCAGCTCCGGTACCATGGAAGGTACCAAAAATAAAGTTGATATGATATCATATGGTATGGAAACACTATGGCAATAGAGATGACGAAGCAAACTAGAAATTTGATTCTTGATTTTAGGATTTTTGAGAATCAAAAGATGATTTAAACTGATCTAATTTCCTAAATACTTAACGACATTAGATCTGATTTTACCGAATAAATTAGATCCTACAAATTAAATCCGATTATAATTAAATATTCACAAAACAACTATATTTGCCCTTATTCAAACAAATAACTAGATCTACTAATAACTAAATAGTGAATACGGAAGAGGTATCAGTAATGGACAAAATATATATGAGCAAAAGGAAATTAGACCATAACGAAGAAGGGGAAAACACATATTTTAATATTAATTAAAAGTGTAGACTTTAGCAGGAATAGCTATTCGATCTCATTTTTTTACCCACTAATACCTATTTATGATAGTCACCATTAAATAATTACCTTGAGTTGAGGTCTATCAAGAACAACTTCTCTACCTTCGATGTATGAGTAAGATCTGCTATATTCTAACCTTCCTAGACCCTATTTTGTGGGACTACGCTGGTCTCTAGGTATGTTGTTTTTATAATTGAGTATTATAAAGTCTGGAATTATACAAATATAGTAAAATTCGAAATAACGAATTGATACAAACATAAACATATGAACTTTAAGCAATTATACAAAATATATAATACAAATTACATTATATAAATTATATTATACAAAATTCAAAAACTGCACGTTTTTACAAACTTTAAAAAGTTATACACAAAAAAGATTGAATGTTATCCTTTGATGCTAAATGTTTATCTTCCTCGTCCTGATACTTAATGTTGGTATTTGTGCTTTGTGATTGTTTATTTGTCTCCTTATGTGTATTAGAAGGTCCCAAAGGTTGTATACTCTCTTGTAGATTGCGAGTCCACCACCTCTTTTGCTAGTAGATCAGACACACTTTTAGCTTCTCTAAATGCATGGGTAATTGTAACATTTACTCCTTATAAACTTTTGCTTGCCCTTTTTCATCTTTCCACCAATTCCTATGGTATCTTCTATTGTCCCATTATCATCTTCACTAAACTCAAAGAATCTATTTCTATTATGACCCTCTTACCTTTTTTTTTTCCAAGAATACTACAATGCTTCATAAGTTGCTAAAGATTCTACCTAAATATCAGTAGTAGTACCCACCCCTGCAGCTCTTGCATAAATTAGATCCCCTTGTGAATTTTTTAGGAAAAATCCATATGAACTTGGTCTTGGGTTACCTCTTGATGCTTTATCTGTATTGCATTTCATTTTCTGCATTCCAAGGGGTCTCCGTACCATACTATGATAGTGTAGTTTTGGCTTGTACCTCCTCAACCTTCTAGTTATATTTAACCTTTGGGTTGAATCCAAATATATCCAATGGTATAACCTTTTCACTAGATTTTAATCATATCTTGCACTTGCATCACCATCCCATTGAAGATTGAGTTCCCTTCATGTTTCAGATTAGTTCTCCTCATCCATAAAGCCGACATGATTATAGTTGTCATAGCCCTCAAAACTCCTTGCAATTGTTGTGAGCTTTTGTGTTCCTACCATGCAATGATTAAAATGTTACAAATGCATCCCTTCCATATGTAAACCTGCAAAACCAGCAAACTGCTTTCATAGTCAATAGGCTATGGAGGTTGTTATAAATAAATATGTCATTGTTTCCTCCGCTTTCTTCTCATAGCATCAATATTTTGATACATACTACCTGAATTTTCATTCTCTCTAGATTATCATCAGTTAGGACTCTCCTTTTTTATACACTCCATAGAAAAAGAATTACTTTAAAAGGCAAACCCTTATTCCATATATAATAAAAAATTAGTTATGATCTCCTTCTTTTTCCTCATTATCTGCCATGCAAATTTTACCTGAACATTTCCTTGTAAACTGCTCACCCACAAAGTTATATCATTTTGATGTTCCCTGTTAGGAAGAATTATGTTATACTTAACATACTCCATTTCTGTAGACATATATTCAACTAGTTTTCCTCATCCCATCTTTCCTATATGACAAAGTCCTTAAATTCAATTTCTTCTTCACTATCTCCACTTTCAGTATAATAGAGAGCCCGAAATCTTTTCTAGTAATCAAACAAAAAACTTGATGTTCTTACCTTGATCTTCTCCAGATGTGGTGCTCTACCTCATCCCTCACCCCAATCATTTTCCTAAACACATATGATGAACCCCATCCAGTAGCTATAACTGGATTATACTTATTGCAATACTTGTCTATATGTATCCACTTAATAGTGATGATGTTGAAGTCCTAAAATTCCACAATAGGTTTGCAAATAAAGTTGTTGATATATCATGTAAAGATCTGAAACCCAAACCTCTCTCTTTCATAGGGTAACGTATAATGTCCCAAGACACCTAATGTTTATTGTTGGCCCCATTAACATTTCCCCCAAAATATCTAGCTAGCAGTTTATGCAAATGAGTTATGAAACTGGTTGAAGGGTTCATTACTGATAGTAAATACATTGACTGTAAGCCATGTTCTGTTAAAACATGCCTTCCACCAAATGTAAGAAACTTATTTTGCCACAGAACCACTCTTTTTGCAACTTTTCTGATCAAATCTTCAAAGTGACCTTTATTCTTTTGTCCATATAATATAGGACATTCTAGATAGATGAATGGAGATCTACATTGTTTGACCCCAGTTATCCTTTTTATTTTATAACATACCTCTACTGTCACCTTTTCATGTAGATAGCACAAACTTTTGTCAATGTTTATAATTTGACCAGAGACAACCTTATATCTTCTTAGTACCTTCATCATCATCCTCGTCACTTGGGTTGTTTTGAACAAAAAAGTACAGTATCATCTACATAACATAAATGATTAATTTTGGGACTCCATTTTGGAAGCCCAAAACCTTTAAAGTCAGTTTGTTCAAATAAATCATTTTAGTTTCTTGCCAAGACTTTAACTACAATAATAAACAAAGTAGGTGAGAGAGGGTCTGCTTGTTTCATAGCTCTTGATGGTTGGAAGAAACCATAAGACTTTCCATTCATGAGGATTGAATACCAGTTGTTACTAATCAGCCTTACTATCATGTCAACCATTATTTCTGAGAATCCAAACTTCCTAATAACTTGAATAAGATACTCTAAGAGATTATGTCATAGACCATTGACATATCTAACTTCACAAACACATTATGTAGTCTTTTTCTCGTGTTAATATCCGTTATGATATCTTGATATAATAGAACTTTTTTACTTATACTCCTCTCTTTAACAAACCCGAGTGATGATACTCCTCCTTTTAACAAACTTCGACTGATTAACTGATATAATCCGTGGCAACACTATTGAGATTCTCTCATGTATAAGTCTTGATATGATCTTGTCGGAAAACGTGCTCAAATTGATTGTCCTATAATCCCCATAGCTCTCCACTACCTCCTTATTTGGAATTAGGACGAAGTTTGTGTGTCTTATGTATCTTGGTAGATCAAAATCACTGAAAAGGCCCTCTTTGTGTTCCATGCTTCATCTTCAAAGATTTCCTAACAATAATGATATAAATGGACTTAGTAGCCATCTTTTCCACTCGCACAAACTTCATTTAAGTTAAAAACCACACGCTTCACCTCCTCTTTTGTAGGCATCCTCTCTATTTCGTTATTCTCCTCTTTTGTGATCTTTTTTGGGATATATTGAACCATTGAAAAGTCCATTGTATCTTGTGTTTCTTTAAATTGATCCCTAGAAACATTTATTGCTTCCTTTCCAATATTCTGAGGTAAGTTAGTAGTTTCCCCTGCCTAGTTGTGATTTCTTAAATGTTAAATTTCCTCCTTCTCCTTTCATATATGCATGGAAGAATTTTGTGTTTCTATTCCTGTCTGTAAACCACCTCATTTTCGCCTTTTTGCTTCCTAAAATCTTCTTCCATCTTCATATATCTCTTTAACTCTGCATTATCCTTGCTAATTCAGTCCTGCTGACTTCCGTAGGTACTATTTCAAACTGCACCTTCTTTCCTTTAATCACATCCTCCAAAGTTGAAATTTTTTGAAAGATGTCCCAGAATGTCTTTTTTCTCCACTACACGAGTACTTTTTTGAGCTACCTCAATTTTGTATGAGAAGTGGTAAAAGGGGAATTTTCAACTTGATTTCTCTGATTGTCCTCTAAAACCTTCTTGAATTCTACATGTTTGATTCAAAATATAAAAACTTGAAAGACATGTTGACTGCTCCCTGATCAGGGTTACACTTTACATGTAGTGGTGTGTGATATGATCCCTGCCTTATCAAATGGTGGACCTCACTTTCTAGTGCAAGATTCATAAAAATGTTATTTCCAGAGATCCTATCAAGTCTTTCAAAGATGCAATATTTTAATCCTTCCATTCCACCAAGTATATCTACTACCCATGAATTTCAGGTCATTCAAAGCGCAGTTATTAATACATTGAACAAATTCATGTGTCTCAAAATAAGACTCTAGTAGGATTCTTAATTTCTCAGTGCCATCTACTAGTGTGTTGAAGTCCCTCCAACTATCCAAGGTACACTCTGGTTTGCCACAAATTCCATATCCTCCCATAACTCTAATCTATGTATCACACTACATCTCGGATACACTGTTCTAAGTGCAAATATAAATTGTGTGCCTTGTAATTCATCGTGAGATATTGGATGATATGTGTATAACCTTCCTCCTCCCAGTCTTCCTCCCAGAGAGTCTAAATCTTAGCCGAGCAATTCACCTTAGAATTTGGTAATCTCAGCTTTAACCTATAATTTTCCAGTTCAAAGGGACTTTGAAAAGACTAGTATTGTAATATAGGAGTAGTAACCGACTTGTTATTCAAAAAAAGGGCTTTATCTATTATTGATTTGATGACAATGAAGACCCTATCCTTCTCAATGTCTTTGTTATTGATGGTTGATTCCCCTTGAATCCTCTTTTTTTTCTTCCTTTCTATATCTCTATATGCCTTGGTGATCAGTCCCCATTTCTTCATGTACTATCTATATTTCCATCCATGTTATTTTCCTCCTCTTTATCTTGGTAGCTCCCCTTCCAATCCATGTGATTTTTGTCCTCAATTCAGTGCCCTTATTTAATCAACTTGATGTTGGATCTTTTTTCCTTGTTGATTCTCTGGTGAGTTATTTGTACTCCTCAATGTCCCTATTTCATTTGAGTATTTTTGATTGATCAAGTGTTTACCCTCATTTGATCCTTATCTTGATTGATTTTCCTCCAGGATATTGTGTTCTTGTCTCACTTGATTATCTTCGTTCTTTTCCCCCCACAGTTATCCATTTATTTGTTTCCTTCCTCTGTTTTATCACTATTTATCCCACTCTCACTATGTGACTTTTCTTGTTATTCCTCACATTGGTCGACATATTTTATGTAATTTTCATTCATTATTCATCCTGCATTTGTTTTACCCCACTCACTTCCCCTTCTTCCTTTTCTTTATTCTCCCCCAAAGCTTTGTACATGATATGTGTTTGAGCATTTCCACCCACTTCTCTACTATTTTTCCTGTCTTCTTCCCTACTTGCACATTGATTCTATTAGGGAAATCTGCCATTCAATCCATTTCTACCTTGAACGTTGCACAGGTAGGTCTTGTTTTATTTTGGGTTGCCATGTCAACTTGTAAGACCACATCCGATGCCAATGAGAAAATTGCTTCCTTCCAAACAAATTGGGAGGGAGCGCTGGGAATGCTATTCACGCAATCACAATTGATGTTTCTTTCTCCGGATTAGACATTGGATCCCACTTAACCGTTAATATGACCAATAGTTATGCGTGATGTAGAACTATGGTCTTTACAATAGAGTTACATAATCTTCCAATAATTTAGTCCTTATTAGAACATACATATTACTTCGTAAGCCGATGTTTGCATCCCCTTTCTTCTTTCTTTGATCTTTCAAATTATTGGTTTCGTCGTGCCTAGTATCCCCCTTATGCTCCACCATTTTTTCTTTTCCTTTAAATATTCTTTCCAGTTCTTCCTTCTTTTCCCCTGCCTACTTTCCAGGATTACGTTCCTCCTATTATCCATGGTATAACTTCGGGTGAATGTTAAAAATTCATTTTCATTATGTCGTTGTAGCTTGCATGTTTTGCAGTATTTTGGTACGTAGTCGTATTTAATTGCCACCCACTTCTCCACTACTTTACCTGTCTTCTTCCTTACTCCCACACTGATTCTATTAGGGAAATCCCCCTTAAAATTCATTTCTACCTTGACCCTTGCACAACTAGGTCTTGTTTTTTTTTGGGTTGTCATGTCAAATTGTAAAGGTTTTCCCACAACCGATGCCAATGAGAAAATTGCTTCCTTCCCAAAGAAATTGGGAGGGAGCGTTGGAAACGCTTTTCACGCAATCACAATTGATGTTTCTTCCTCCGGGTCAAACATTGAATCCCATTTCACGGTTTCATAGGATATGACCAATAATTATGTGTGATGTAGAACTATGGTCTTTACAGTAGAGTAACATAATCTTCCAATAGTGTAGTCTTATTAGAACATACCTATTACTTCCTAAGCTGATGTTTACATCCCCTTTCAGTTCACATTGTTTTGATATTAATTTCCATAACACCTGAATCTCCATCCACCATAGGAAAATGTTCCTACCATTCTTCATTGATGATCATATATTCTACCTCCTCTTCTTCCCACTTATCCTTGGTTCTCCATGGAGATATGCTGCTTGTTTCATTGGAATAAGGTTGTGTTGTGAGTTCCTTGGTTTAGTGGTATTGGAGTAAGTCGTATTCGATGGATGCCCTAAATTATTAATAACTCCTTCAAGTGTTGGAGTAAATTCCAATGGTGGAGGCTGCCCCCACAGCCGCCGCAGTCATAATCCGACATATCTAGGCAAGGTTTAGGGTATTTTTGAAAGAACTCATGAACAATTTGATTTATTTACTGTATGTTGTTCTATTGGTTTGATGTTTATTCTCCCTCTTTATTTTTTTCTTCTTGTTTTAATTTGTTTTTGCTTCATATTCTATACAATAAAAAAATATTATATTATGCAAGAAATCATATAATTAATACTCAAAAGGCAATTGAATGTACTAAAATATAGAATAAATAATGGATAAAAATATATACTTTTTATTTTACATCATGACATAACTTTAGTCATTCAATGACCTAATTTCGCTACACATAAATTTTGAAAAAAAAATCAAGATCAACATAAGTTTGGATAGAAACCACATTATGTCTTTTACGACATAACTTGTAGGTTCTAAAATTGAAGTTTTGTCTTTATCAACATAAATGTTGTATGAACTAAGGTAATCCCTTTTTTCAGCATAACCCGTGAACTTTGAATTGAATTTTTGCCTCAATCAAAATAGTTTCTATAGAAATTAAGTGGCATAGCTTATTATACTTTTAAGAATTAACTGAAATTATAAATTTATGCCGAGCAAAAGCTAGTTGTGCAAATGAGCCAACACAAATATATGTTCTAATGCCAATAAAAATGCTTCTAAAATTTATTAGTCAAACAAAAACTTTTACACTTTATTAATACAGACTGGGCTATTTTATGAGTTGTGATTTGTGCTACAGAATTTGTACTTCATAAACACGTTTAGTAAAATATCAAAATTATGTGTACAAAATTTAGGCCGACGAATGGTTAAGACATTGAATACTTAATTGAAGTCCTTTAATTTTATATGTAATTCACCACATACACATTATAGTCTAGGAAGCTTTCTTGTTTGAAATTGGAACATATACGAATTTATTTGAAATTTAGTTTTAGATGTTGCTTCCAACTCTACTTTGTGATAGAGTGATCTTATCCCTTAAATAACAGTAAGTACACTGGTCAATGTTGACCCAAATTTTGCAGACAATCGCACAAACGGGTTAAGATCTTCCTCATGCTAACTAGAATATTGTTGGTGAGATTAATGTTTTCTACCATGGAAACTCGGATGTCTTTCTTCATAATCCATTTGTTATTTCATTTATTTTCAGAATTAGTCAGAAATCATACATTTTATGTAGTTTTCAACATTTTAGAAAGAAAAAATTTCATAAATAAATATTAATATTGGATACGGTTCTCTTTGCATGTAATTTATTTTAGCATTTCCAAATATAACAAAAGAATGATTTCAGTGTTCAATTTTTAAGCATATTTCCAATTTTCAAATGTTAAGTTTATCTCTTTTACAAAAAATATACATGAAAACCAGAGAATTATGACAAAAATAAATAAGTCTAAAAGGTCTGCTTGATCAATATTTAACTATCAAAGTCTATTATGATTCTTTCCGAAAATGAATGGTAATAATATCAAATCATTCCACAAATGTTTAATGTAAAAAATCAGCCCCACTTCGTACAAAATAAAAATTCAATGAAAACAACAACAACAACAACAATATATATATATATATATATATATATATATATATATATATATATATATATATATATATATATATATATATATATATATATATATATATATATAAAACCTCTCTAAATTAATATATGTAGGACCAAGAAATAAATATTATCATTTCGTAAAGGTATTATGTATTCGATACATTAATATTTTTTAATTTAAAGAGTTTCAAAATCGAAAAAATTGTTCAGGGATGAAATTTTCAAAGAATTCGAATGAACTCACTTGTGAAAACGTCATTCATGAACTTGAGGTCATGAATAATGATCTCGATTACTGAAATAAAATGGACGTTAATAACCTATTGCATGGGTGAAAATTATATATGTTCAGAGGTCTAGAGCTTAGAATAATTGTGATATCATTAGAAAAACAATGTTGATGATAAATTTTAAGATGATAAAGTACCTTTGGAACCAGTTACGCGTAAGAGAACACTTATATCTAGAACTCTTCAGAATTTTATGGTGCAATTAGAAAATATAACACAGAAACTTTTGGATGCAATAAGAAAAGTTAGAAATGAGCTTCAACTAGATTTAATATGTTTTAAAAAGAGCAATTATTAATATATTGCACTAAATTTTATTAGATATATTTGTAGAGAAAATGGTCAAATGATCCCTCAATCTATTACCGAATTTGGAACTACACACTTATGCTTCACGGGGGTCCTATTACTCCCTAAACTATTTAAAAATGGAATTATTACATCCTTAAAAAATCACAACCACATATATGTTGATCTATGAAATTCAAGAATTTGACACATGTAATTTTTTATTTATTTTATTCTATTACCTTTTTGACTAACATGTCTTTCCTTTTTTTTTCCTTTCTCTTCCTCCCTTTTCTTTAAATCCTTGACACATCAATGTCATGTTTTCTTTTTTTTTCCCCTTTTTAATTCTTTTTTAATTAAATCTAAAATTATTATTAAATTTATTGTCATGAGATAGGTGTATAAATGATAAGATTTTATATCAATTTAATTGACCTAAAAAATAAATTTTTCGTCAGAATCTTTTCCGATGAGGAAATTTTGAGAACTATTTTTTTAGAGACATCCATCATTATTAAGTTTGTTTTTGTTTTTCAGTTACTTTGGGTGTTTTAATTGGACTTCCTTTTTAAAATTTTAAAAAAAACATCAAAAGAACATTAAAAATGAAATTTAATATTTATTTTATGTCTTAACTCTCTCAAAGAGAGTGAAATACACTCATTTTGCCACACAACCATTTAGGGAGGTAAGAATTTCAATTTTAAATAGTTAAGGAGGTAATAGGACCCCCATAAAGTATAAGTGTGTTATTGGAAATCTCCTTGTAGACATTGAAATTTTGTGGGACTCTACAAGATGCATTCAATTTGAGTTGTGACTCTACAAACTGTATTCAACTCAAATAAGGATTCTTGAAAGCTACTCAACCCTAAATCCTAGTTTATGCTTATATAAAGGGTACTAAATTCCCTTAAAAGGCACTTTCAGAAATTCCTTAAAGAGATCAAGATCTCAAATATGCCGCAAATTGATGAATTATTCATATACAGAGGTCAAATCTAAATCATCCTAGTTCGAGAAATATGCCACTAATGGCCCTCGAATCATGGATAAATCTTAAGAGAGTAGAATCAAGGGATCAACAGAATTGTACCCCCAATCTATCTTGATTAATAAAATCATGTTTCTTCATATTTTATTTGTATTGTTTATTTATTTTTCATATGTTTAAAATTTGTTGGAAACAAATTGGCACGCCCAGTGGGACCAAATCTACCCTTCATCTCTTCTCTCTTAAATCAAATCTGAAAATCTGAAGCTGCAAAGGTGGAAGAATGAGTACTTCAAGCCTCTTCTTTGAGTTTCACAAGTCTACACTCTGTCAACCCTTGAAGCAGGGGCAATTGTAGACATTGAATTTTGTGGTACTCTACAAGATGCGTTCAATTCGTGTTGGGACTCTACAAGTTCTATTCAACTCAAATAAGGATTCTTGGAGGCTACTCAACTCTAAACCCCATTTTATGCCTATATAAAGGGTACTAAATTCCCTTAAAAGACATCTCGAAAATTCCATAAAGAGATCAAGATCTGGAATACTCCGCAAATTGATGGATTATTCATATAGAGAGGTCAAATCTAAATCATCCTAGTTCGAGAAATACGCCACTAATGGCCCTCGAATCATGGTTAAATCTTAAGAGAGTAGAATCAAGTGATCAACAGAATTGTACCCCCAATCTATCTTGATTAATAAAATCATGTTTCTTCATATTTTATTTGTATGGTTATTAAAGAGATAAATAGTTTATTTATATTTTGTCTCATCAAACGTTATACTTGTACGAATTACTGATTGGTCAATAGATGGGGGAAAACCCTTATAAAGTATGAGTTTCTTTAACAACATGCTTGAAGTTTTTTAAATAATCTAAGTATACAAGTTCAAATCTTCAAATCTTCAAAGTACGCAAATTGAGGTGTTTTGATTCTTTAAGTCTGAAATTGAAGTCTTCAAATTCTTTTCTGCAAGATGAAGCCTTATAATTTTTTTCTGCAAGTTGAAGTCTTCAGATTCTTTAAGTCTAAAAGTTGAAGTCTTCAAATTCTGTAAGTCTACGTCTTCAAATCCTTCAAGTAATGTGAGTTGAAATATGTAAGTCTAAGAGTTGGAGTCCAAAAAAAAAATTCTTTTAAGTCTCTAGGTTGAAGTCTTTAAACTCTTCAAGTATGCAAGTCGAAGTTTTCAAATTCTCTAAGTTGAAGTCTTCAAATTCTTCAAGCATGCAAGTCGAAGTATTCAAATTTTTCAAATTTACAAGCTGAAGTCTCTAAATTCTTTAAATTTATAAGTTGAAGTGTTCAAGTTCTTTAAGAGTGAGATTTGAAATCCTAAACTCTGCAAGTTAAGGTCTTCAAATTTTTCGGCAAGTTAAAGTATTTGAATCCTTTAAGTATGCAAGTTGAAATCTTCAATTTATTCAAGTCTGAAGGTTAAAGTTTTCAAGTCTTGACACCTTTAGATTACCTTTCTTAAGGCGGGGATTTACATCTATCCGTTTTCGCCTTAAGAACTCCATAAAGTTACCTTTCTTAAGGCGGGGATTTTAATCTATCCGCTTTCACCTGAAGTATACCATAAAGTTACCTTTCTTAAGGTGGGGATTTACATCTATCCGCTTTCGCCTTAAGAATACCATAAAGTTACCTTTCTTAAGGTGGGGATTTACATCTATCCGTTTTTGCCTTAAGAACACCATGAAGTTACCTTTCTTAAGGCGGTGATTTACATCTATCCGCTTTCACCTTAACAACGTGAAGTTACCCTACTTAAGGCGGGTATTTACATCTATCCGCTTTCGCCTAAAGAACACCATGAAGTTACATTTCATAAGGCGGGAATTTACATCTATCCGCTTTCATCTTAAGAACACCGTCAAGTTACTCTTCTTAAGGCAGGGATTTAAATCTATACGCTTTTGCCTTAAGAACACCGTGAAGTTACCCTTCTTAAGACGGGGATTTACATCTATCTGTTTTTGCCTTAAGCACACCGTGAAGTTACCCTTCTTAAGGCGGGGATTTACATCTATCCGCTTTCACCTTAAGAATACCGTTAAGTTACCTTTCTTAAGGCGGGGATTTACATCTATCCGCTTTCGCCTTAAGAATAACATGAAGTTACATTTCTTAAAGAGGGAATGAGTACTCGTCCCTTTGAGTCATAACACTACCTTCTCCACGGATCATCCTTTAAAGCCTACCTACAAAAATGGGGGAAGACAACCCAAAAAAAAAAGTAGAGGAGAAATTGTTACCTGTCTAGACGTTTGAGACTTGAAAGTCATGCTAAGCTAACTAGGTTAGACTTAAGACAATATTTTCTTGGTGATAAATAAGCCTTTGAATTAAATTTCAACCTATCACAACCATTTTTGGCAACGATGTTCTGAGATTGAGATATAAAATATTTTGTGAGGCGACAAAAATCTTAAATTTACAGCATAGTAGAGTTTAAAGTTAACTTCAAAAAATCATCTATAAAGATTATGAAGGTATTAAATCTTGAGTTTCGGATGTGTTGTGGATCATTGTGTCTAGATTCTAAATAATTAAGCGTCTTGTGATTTCGTGGTTCCTACATCAAGGCACAAAAGTTCTAGTGAAGCCACACAAATCTGAAATTTTCAGCATGACAGAATCTAGTGATAACTTCAAAAAATCATAAAAAAAGATTTGGAATGTATCAAATTCTAAATTTTGGATTTATTGGAGAACGAAAAGTCTAATTTCAGCAAAATCAAACCGTTAATGATTTTGATTTTTCTACAATGAGATATGATTTTTTTACGACAGACGCATCAAGCTGTAGAAAATGTGACGAACAGAATTTAGAGCTATGTTCAAAAAATCATAAAAAAGGATTCGGAATGTATCAAATTCTGAATTTGGGATAAGTTAGAGATCGAGAAGTCTAATTTCAAAAAACTCAAGCCGTTTATGATTTTGATTTTTCTACAATGAGATATGAATTTTCTATGACAGACGCGTCAAGCGGTAGAAAAAGTGACGAAAGTCAGAAAAGGGGAAGGAAAATTTACTTGAATTATGCCCCTTTAGTCAATGGCTTGTATCTCACAATCCGTAATTAAAAAAAATATGGATACAATGCATCTATTTATAGATGTCATATGATGGGAATAAAATTCTTTTCCTAGTCCAATAACAAATCCTTTTTTGCTAGGACAATAGAAAATATAAATTTATAAAGTTGTTTGAATTATATTAAATTAATGAATATATTAGTCCAAATAAATATTATGAATTAATATACTTGATATAATTATTTAAATTCAGATAATTATGAATTTAATTAAAGTCCGCTCCATAAAGCCCATATGATATTTCACTTAAATCTGTAGTCGAAGGGAATCCTGTTCCAATCACAACTCCTCTATTCTAAAAATATAAATAGGGGTCTCATAATTTCAGAAAAAAAGAACCAAGAATTCTATACAAAAAGCTAGAGAAAGCTCGTGGATCAAAAGCTATAAATTTCTCTACAAGTTCAAGAATTCAAGGATTCAAGAATTCAAGTGTTCAAGTTCAAGATTTAAAGAAGTCAAGATCAAGTTCAAGAACGATCAAGATCAAGACCACCTGATTCAAGATCAAGCTCGAAGCCCTTGAATTCAACTAGAAAGTCAAGATCAAAATCAAGTCCAAGTCCAAGCCATAGAAGAAGTCCAAGATCATGTTCAAGAACAATCAAGATCAAGACCATCGGATTCAAGATCAAACTCGAATCCCTTGAATTCAACTAGAAAGTCAAGATCAAGATAAAGTTCAAGTCAAGATCAAAATCAAGTCCAAGTCTAAGTCCAAGAAGAAGTCCAAGATCAAGTTCAAGAACAATCAAGATCAAGATCGAAGCCCTTGAATTCAACTAGAAAGTCAAGATCAAGATAAAGTTGAAGATCAAGTCCAAGTCCAAGAAGAAGTCAAGATCAAGTTCAAGAACGGTCAAGATCAAGACCACCGAATTCAAGATCAAGATCCAAACCCTTGTATTCAACTAGAAAGTCAAGATCAAGTCTAAGTTCAAGTTCAAGTTCTACTCCAAGATCAAGATAGAGATCAAGATCTAGATAAATCTCAAGTTCAAGATCAAGCATCAAAGAATATCAAAATATCTTCCACTATAGAAGAACAACTAGCAAGCATAACTAAAGCGATTGAAGGCCTGACAAAGTGAGCACACCAACAAGATGCTAAACTTTCAAAGCTAACAAATAAGATAAAAAACATGATTGAAAGAAGATCAAGTCAATCACCTCTGAAGCTTGCTAAAATTCAACAAAGAAGTGTCTTGCGTAAAGCAAACAAAGATCAAAGATATTCATATCTCAGATGAAGGTTTGATTCCAATTGATCAGTTAAAGAACTTTATCATAGAGACAATCAAAGACAATCATGAGTCTTCATCAAAATTTTCTCCCATATATGCAAAGCCATATACACAAAGGATTGATAACTTGAAAATGTATGAGGGTTATTAACCTCCCAAGTTTCAACAATTTGATGGCAAAGGAAATCCCAAACAACATATAGCGCACTTTATCGAGACTTGTAATGCTGCTGGGACATATGATGATTATCTTGTTCAAGAGTTAGTTTGATCTTTAAGAGAAAATGCATTTGATTGATACACATATCTTGAACCTAATTCTATAGATAATTGGGAGTGATTAGAGAAAGAGTTCCTTAATCATTTTTATAGAACAAGACGTGTCGTTAGTATGATGGAACTTACAAAGGCTCATCAAGGTGAAGATAAGTTAGTTATTGACTTTATCAATCGTTGGAGAAGTATGAGCCTCAACTGCAAAGATCGCCTTAGTGAAATTTCTAGAATTGAAATGTGCATCCAAGGTATGAATTGGGGTCTTCACTACAATTCGCAAGGATTAAGGCCCAATACATTTGATGAGTTGTAAACTCGTGCACATGACATGAAATTAAGCATGACTTTAAGAGAAGATCAACAATCTCCTGTTTATGGACCTCATGAAGACGAAGATATAGAAGAACTCCAAAGTGAGAGAGAGTCTCCATCTGAAAATGACTTTGAAGAGTCAATGTATATCGAGACACTCCTTAACGCATGAGCTTAAACTACAAGTTACAATGTTCCTTGAAACACGAGCTTAAATTGTATATCACTTAAATCTTCAAGTTGAAATGCTCCTGAAACACGAGCTTAAACTGTATGTCACTTAAATCTTCAACTTTGAGTTAAATCTTCAAGTTGAAATTCTCCTTGAAACACGAGCTTAAACTGTATGTCACTTAAATCTTCAAGTTAAAGTTAAATCTTCAAGTTGAAATGTTCCTTGAAACACGAGCTTAAATTTTATGTCACTTAAATTTTCAAGTTTGAGTTAAATCTTCAAGTTGAAATGCTCCTTGAAATACGAGCTTAAATAGTATGTCACTTAAATCTTCAAGTTAGAGTTAAATCTTCACATTGAAATGCTCCTTGAAATACGAGCTTAAATAGTACGTCACTTAAATTTTCATGTTTGAGTTAAATCTTCAAGTTGAAATGCTCCTTGAAATACGAGCTTAAACTGTATATCACTTAAATCTTCAAGTTAGAGTTAAATCTTCATGTTGAAATGCTCCTTGAAACACGAGCTTAAACTGTATTTCACTTAAATTTTCAAGTTTGAGTTAAATCTTCAAGTTGAAATGCTTTTTGAAATACAAGCTTCAATTGTATGTCACTTAAATCTTCAAGTTAGAGTTAAATGTTCAAGTTGAAATGCTCATTGAAACACGAGCTTAAATTGTATGTCACTTAAATCTTCAAGTTTGAGTTAAATCTTCAAGTTGAAATGCTTCTTGAGACACGAGTCTAAATTGTATATCATAAAGCTCTTTAATTTGAGCTAAATCTTCATGTTAAAAAAGGTACGAGCCTAAACTACATGTCACTCCTGGCCCGCAAGAGTATAAATTGTGTACGACATAACAAAAAAACAATACTCAATCCCATAGTACTACGTTATGACTTGATCCTCTTTATCGAGGTACGTAGGCTCTTAGAACCATATTCTAAGTTCAGTTGCATAAGTGTCAAAAAACCAAATGTCCCCACTTAATCTGTTACATGAGTTAAAGCTATAAGTAAGCTTTCGTAAAACTTCAGACTTGCACCAAATGGTGGTGACTCAATGGGGGCAAACCCTTATGAATAAAAATTTTTCAAGATGAAGTTTTAAATCTCCAAGTATGCAAGTTGAAGTCTTCAAATTCTTCAACCCTAGTCTTTGAAAGATAAAATATCTCAACAAGACTTGAAGAAGAGGGCATTTGTAGTCATTCAAAATTTATTAAATATAAATTTTTAAAGTTGTTTGGACTATATTAAATTAATAAATATATTAGTCCGAATAAATATTATGGATTAATATAATTGATTTAATTATTTAAATTCAGATAAATATGAATTTAATTAAAGCCCGCTCCATAAAGCCTATAAGATATTACACTCAAATCTGATTGGCCGAAGGGAGTCCTGTTCCAATAGCAACTCTTCTATTCTAAAACTATAAATAGGGGTGTCATAATTCCGAAAAAAAAGAACCAAAAATTCTACACAAAAAGCTAGAGAAATTTCGTGGATCAAAGCTATAAATTTCTCTACAAGTTCAAGAATTCAAGAATTCAAGTGTTCAAGTTCAAGAACGATCAAGATCAAGACAACAAGATTCAAGATCAAGCTCGAAACCCATGAGTTCAACTAGAAAGTCAAGATAAAGTTCAAGTTAAGATCAAAATCAAGTCCAATTCCAAGTCAATGAAGAAGTCCAATATCAAGTTCAAGAACAATCAAGATCAAGACCACCGGATTCAAGATCAAGCTTGAAGCCCTTTAATTCAACTATAAAGTTAAGATCAAGATAAAGTTCAAGTCAAGATCAAAATCAAGTCCTAGTCCTAGTCCAAAAAGAAGTCCAAGATCAAGTTCAAGAACAATCAAGATCAAGACCATCGGATTCAAGATCAAGCTCGAAGCCCTTGAATTCAACTAGAAAGTCAAGATCAAGATCAAGTCCAAGTCCAAGAAGAAGTCAAGATTAAGTTCAAGAACGACCAAGATCAAGACCACCAAATTTAATATCAAGCTCCAAGTCCTTGTATTTAAACTAGAAAGTCAAGATCAAGATAAAGTTCAAGTTCAAGATCAAGTTCAAGTTCAAGTTCAAGTTCAACTCCAAGATCAAGATAGAGATCTACATCTAGATAAATCTCAAGTTCAATATCAAGCTTTAAATACCTTGAAATTATATTTGAAAAGGCGAATTAAGAGAAATCGTAGAGATAAAAATAGAGGAATATCAAAAGGTATCTCAAAGTTTTCAATTAAATATTTGAAGGTTTCAAAGGGCCAAAATAGATAAAAGAGAATAACTTCAGGAATACTAAATATATGCAATGAAACTCCATTAAAATTTGAAAGAGTAAACGATCCTCCTTTGAACACATGAAATCTGCATTTACTCATTGTGATAATTGATAAACACTAATATTCAAACATTTAGTTCATTAAATATTTCTAATATTTTAATTTAGTGTAGGGGCAAACTGATATTTCAACTTTTTTTGTTCCCACTTTTAATAATATATGATTTCATAATAATAGTTTTGTTTTGCCACAAAATCAAGGAAAAATGCTTAAAATCAACAAAACAAATTAATTCAACTTTGGGGGAAGTAAAGTCCTCCTAAACGATATCTATATTTTTATTCCTATTATGAGTAAAATATCATGTCAAGCCTAGTCAAAAGCTCTCAAGCAGTAAAGAGACGGCAGGTTCTAAATTAAGAATAGTAATTTTTGAATTCAGGTCAAGAAGAAAGAAAGAGGCGGCAAAACCAACTATAGAAAAAAAAGGGAAGTCAAGAAATTAAAACTAAAAAAATACTGGACACTGTAAACACATATCTTGTACAACTTAGGAGACAATTATATTTTTATTATTTTTTACACCGGTTGCTGCTTCATGTACGCTTTCTTATTGGCATACGATTAAATGAACTATCAAGAAAAAATGGATACAATATAAGCAAACGGAACTGCTGTAAAATATCTAAAAGAAATTTAAAGAATTGCTACGCCATGTAACGAGAGATAACGCCAAAAGAAAGCATGCTTCTTAACAAAGAACAATATAGTAGGCAAAAGGCAGCAAGATTCACTTCTTCGCAAACCAAACGAACCAAATCAAATTATCTTTGAACTTTTACAAAAAGAAAGAAATGTTCGCTATCTCAAAAGATACAAACAGACGAATACCGCGATGAGTTGAATCTCACAAATATTCTCAACTCGCGACTCAATCTAAAGATATATAGAACCAAATGAAAAAAAATAACCCGCAATTCCATTTCGACTAGAAATATAACATAATAGAAAGTAAAGAACTAGGGGAGAAAAATATGTTTACCTTCTTAGGAGCAGCGACGAGACGACGAGCTGACGGACACGATTTCACTACCGACCACGGAAGCTTCAAGAGTTCCGGAAAAAATCCGCAACCACGGAAAAGAGCAAAAAAATGTATATTGGTGTATTTTCTCTAAACACCTCTGTATACTTATAACAGACATTTGAGAAACCGATGTCTTTTAATCAATGTTCATAAAAAATACTCTCTCAACTTTTTCCACCCCCAAAAGAAATCCTACCATTTTGAAAGAGAAAAGAGTACTTGTAGGCAAACTTTTTTAGGGTTTTGATTTTTTATCTTGGGGGGGAATGATGAAAATCCCAACGGATTCCTGGGCCCCAAATTGAAATTCAAAACCCCAAAAAAACAAAAACATTCACCCTTTAGGATAGACACTCTTTTCTGCAAATATCGACCCCATTCTAAAAGGGGAAGGGGATGTGGATGGTATTGATAGAATCACTCGTTCTTTGTGCGACGTGTAGCGATCTGAATCCGTCAAGGATAACTTTAGCGTGCTGCCTGCTTTTGTACAGATTGATATAGATGGGAGGAAGAAAACAAAAGGGTGTAGGGTACTAACCCTACAACCCTGGTATTTTTCTAATGTATTTTTTCGTGTATCACCTTGAATTTTGATGTTGTGAACGCCATCTGCGCTACCGGAAAAGTTCTGCAGACATTGGCTCTTTGAGGGTGACAATGCACTGGTCGGGTCAAAACAAAGGGTGTGGGCTGAAAATTAAGGGAGTTGGAATTGAGTGGCCCCATAAAGTGGGCTGGATCCTGCAGGTAAGATTTTGGGCTGGAGAAATGGGTTATTGGTAATGGAGAAATGGGTTGGGCCTGATTTTGGGAGGAGAAGGAGATGGACTGATCGAAAGTTGCTGGAAAAGGGAAGAAAACGGGCTGCTAGAGGGTTAAGGCTAAAGCGGGCTGATGTAATTTAAAAGGGATGGATTAAAAGGTCCATATTTTCCCTTCAAATTGTAGAAATAAATCATCAAAGTCTAACTAAATTTAGATTGTAATCAGATCAAATCTAGACGACGAATTCGACTAAAGTTAAATAACGTGAGCCAATGAAATAATTAACGAGCTTCTAAATTTTGACGAAACAAAATAATTAATCTAATTACAAGCTAAATAATTTTAGAACATAGACTATTAGATAATCAAACTAATTAGTAAAATATTTAAACGAAGTAAAATCTTTTCGAGGCGATTCTGGATAAACATAAATATAGTAATTGTATACATAATTACGTAAAACACATATATTACTACGAATTAGAAAAGTGATAAGACAAATGTGAAATAAAATTAGAAAGCACTTTAACCTTATAAAAACTAATTACTTCAGAATCATTTAGAATTAAGAAACTCGCTAATTAATTTGGTAGGGTCAAAATTGGGTGTCAACAACTATCCCTCATTTACTTGGATTGATGCAAGAAATTTGAGGAAAATGAAATAGACCAAACCCATTTTGACCAGCCACGTCTTCATATTTTTTGGAGAAAGGATTTGGTACGGACTTTAGGAATTATGGATGGACCCAGGAAATGGGTCTCCTACACATCTCAGATTATATGAGAACTCAGGCCACTTGTAGTTCAATAAGCTTGATTTAATGCACGATTTTCAAAAGTCATCTCGATACTGGATTATAAAGGGATTGAAATGCTTGGGAATAAGATTCGAGAGCGAATGTTGGAATACAGCCGAGTTTTCAGCACTAAAATCTCTTACATATCCTTAACTTTGGGAATTAGGCTGCTTGTAGTTTGACTCGATCGTTTGAAAAGGAAATCTATTATGCTAGATAACATTTGGCTCTAGACAAGTGACAAAATTACTCGAGTATGAAAAGGAGGCTTGTAACCTCTTATTCATGAATGTGGCGCGCTTCACACCCATACGTAAGAATTTACACAGACATAATTTTCAAAGTCCTTGGTCCATTTTTACTCAGATTGGAAACTTGCTTCTGGCAGACGCAAAAATTTCGGATGCGAAAATGAAACAGAAAACGAAGAAAAATGCACATGCCTTCTGATAGGGGTGTGGTTTGATTGTGCTGTAAGTCGCTCTTCTGCTCGCGTCCTAAGAATTTGACACTCCTCTTTAGACTATATCCCAGTTCGCTACTAAGAAAAAGTTCCACGTTGTACTGCATCCATTTTGATGTCGTACGCACCTATGGTTTTTGTTTTTTGGAGAATTTATCCTTCCTGATGCTCTCGACAAAGACTGAGATAAAACTTGTTAATATAAAATGCAATTCAAATGGAAGACAGTGTCTTTTACCATATCGACACTTAATTTCTCTCCTCCAATATTTATCGTCAACTCAATCGGTTCGATGTAAAGCAAATAAAGCTTATGCGTAATGTTTGTGATATAACCTTCAATGTATTCTTTATTTGATGTTAAAACAAGTAAAAGCTGATAAAAAAGTAAAAGCTGATGCATTGTTGATATTTTCCTTATGTCGTCTTTAATGATTCTTTCGGTCGTCTTATCTTGCCAAATAAAGATGCATTTGATATTGATGGATAAATATTTCTCTTGAGATGCATGATTTCTTTCTCTAGCCGTGCATGATTTGTTCTCCGCAATGCATGACTTTCCCCGATGCATGAATATTAACTCGCGATGCATGATCTTCACGATGCATGGATATTGACTCGCGATGCTTGATTTTATTCGGGGCGTAAATATCTTCCCTCGATGCTTGATTTTCTGCAAGGCATGAATATATTCCCTCGATGCTTGAATATTAACTCGGGATGCATGAAAATTGACTCGCGATGCATGATCTTCCGCGATGCATGAATATTAACTCGCGATGAATGAATAATGACTAGCGATGTATCATCTTCTGCGGGACATAAATATCTTCCCGCGATGTTTGATTTTCTGTGAGGCATGAATATCTTCTGCGATGTTTGAATATTAACTTGTGATGCATGAATATTGACTCGCGATGCATGATCATCCGCAGTGCATGACTATAAAGAGAAAAGACATAATGTGACACCTGAAGTTATCCTGAATTTTTATAACGACACCTTAACTATGCAGATATCCTATTACCCCCCTAAACTATTCCGAACATATATTATTACATCATTTTCAGATTAATTCCAGATTTTAAATGGCAAGTGTATTCACACACCAATCATTGTGTGACACGTGTTAATTCAATTTGAATTTTTTTTTCATTTTAAGTTTTTCTTTATTCCTTTCTCTTATTTTTGACTTATTTTAGTTTTATTATTTTTATTTTAATTTCATTTCAATTTTTAATTCATCTTCTACCCCAAGTTTTAAGCTCCCGCCAGTTTCTTTCTTTATCTCTTCTTCACCTCTCGTCCTCACTTAACCCCACACACATATCAAGTTGAGCCCCTTTCTTTCTCTTTTCTTCTTCTTATTTGGTCAAATTTCTTACTTTCCAAAATTATGTTTTTTCTAGACTTTGTTAAGTTATTGATAACAAAAATAATTTTTTTTTCTAAGAAAGATCAAAATTTTGAAGGTATCATCATTTAATTTATCTCATTTCTATATAAATTCAGAACTAGAAATGATAATTTTGAAAGAATAAGAATTCTCAAACAATTGAAAAAGTTTGATTAGAATTTGGATAAAAAACTAAATAATATCTACTAATCATCTTGAAATATAATAGATTTATCACATTGTTCGAAATGTATTAAAATATCTAGATATGATTTAAAATTTAAGAGAGTTAAACTACTAGTAGAACAAAAGAGAGATGGAGTTGTGGTAAAAAGTGACATTGAAAGTGATAAGTTAATGAAGATGACAATGAACTTTTGAATAAGAAGGAAGAAATAAAAAGAAAAAAATAATAAGCAGAAAAAGTTAAAATAATAAGAAACATAAAAATATATATATTATAGTAAATTTCTTGTAAAAAATAAAATTATATTCATTTTTTTAATTTGTTCATGCTCTTTAAGAGAGTGCATACACTCTCCATGCCAGGTGGACGAAAAATGATGTAATAATATCAGTTCATGATTGTTTAGGGGGGTAATAGGACACTTGCATAGTTTAAGTCTTTTTGAAAATTCGGGACAACTTCAGGTGGTGCATGAATATCTTCCCGTGATGCTTGATTTTCTGTGGGGCATGAATATCTTCCCGCGATGTTTGAATATTAACTCGCGATGCATTAATATTGACTCGCGATGCATGAATATCTTTTGAGTGCCAGGTAGTGTATAGTCATCTCAAATGACAATACTAATAAAATCACTCTTCTGATAGTGACACTATCGTGTCTGATAAAGTGACGCAATGACGCCCTTTACGAAAAAGCGTAAACTATCTTTCTTGAGATTTTTAGTTGATTAATCTTTGAATCTAGCTGGGCGTTCCTTATACACTTCATGTCGTTGGAAGTCGACTGAAGTAAACCATTCATATTCCCAAGTCTCCTATATAAGCTTATACAAAATAATTCCTTCATCTATAGGAAAACTATTAATTTTGGGAGAGATTTCTCCTCCCTTGACTTTTTACATTCTTCGATTGGAGGAATTTGCTGATTTTAGAGCAGAACTATAAATATGCGTTCACAGAAGAATTGTTAGTTTTAAAATAAACTGATCTGTGTCAATTTTTTCAGTTGTCTGCTCCTTGTCCTGCTATCTGCGGTTGATTTTCTGATCTCCCGACTCTTGATAGATAAGACAAAGTGTCTTATGCCAATACAAATGAAACATAAAGGAAAAACTTTAAGAAAAACAAATTTTCAAGAAATTGTATTTGAAAAAGGTCAATTCCAAGTGTCATGTCACGTCAGGCTTATAGAACTTCCCTGAGCCTGATGCTTGGAGGTAAATAGATTATTCGATGGGGAGTATTCAAAGTCACTCTAGACGGTAGATAAACACTTGGGTTGAAATTTTGAGGCCATCCACAAAATTTCTGTCCCAGTTAACTGTCTTGGCTTATCCTTGACTGTTGGTGAGGAAATCACGAATTTTTTGAGATCCTCTCAAAAATTTTGTCCACTTGCAAATCTCAAAATAATTTCAATCTTGGCTTGTTGAGGAAAAATCTTCTTCTTGAGAATTTTTGAGTCCCTCTCAAAAATTTTGTCCCATTTTCTATTGTAAATAGGAATAGAAATATTACGGGAAATATGACCGAACCCTTCTGGCGCCTACATATCCCGTTGATGTAGGAATCAGGTCAAACATAGTACCCCCTCAAAGGAATAAGAAATTTTGCAAAGAAACAGATCTAAGCTGACATAGACCGCCTATGAATCTCATTATTGAGAATTTAGGTCGAACGTAGTTCAAATTCAAAGAAATGCTAAAAGGGGTAAATGGGCTGACCGAGGCCGACATAAGCCGCCTACGTATTTTATTGTTGAGAATTTAGGTCAGAAGTATTTCATTAAGAAGGGGATAAAATTCTAAACAAAGTCGATACAAGCAAATTGAACGATTACAAGGAAATGATCGAAGTACAAAATAACTTCACACGTAGTATCTCTTGACAGCATCTGAGTTGATCAATTTCGGCCATGCGGTGCCATCCATCTCCGCAATATTAAAACACTTCCAGATAATACTTTGCGAACCATGTACGGTCCTTGCCAATTCGGTGCAAATTTTCCTTTGTATTCATCTTGGTGAGGAAAAATGCGCTTAAGGACCAACTGACCAATTTCGAAAATTCTAGATTTGACCTTCTTGTGTAAAGCACAAATCATTCTCTGTCGGTATAGTTGACCATTACAAACAACAACCATTCTCTTCTCGTTAATCAAGGTTAACTGATCAATCCGCTAGCTGTCCCACTCAGCATTACTTAGTTCAGCTTCTTGGATGATTCTCAAAGATGATATCTCAGCCTCAGCAGGTACGACTGCTTCTGTTCCATATACTAGCAAATTTGGAGTGGCTCCAATCGAGGTTTTGATAGTCGTTCGATAACCCAACAATGCATATAGCAACATCTCATGCCAGCCTCAGTGATTGTCAATCATTTTCCTCAGGATCTTCTTGATGTTATTGTTGGCGGCCTCTTCAACTCCATTCATTTGAGGACGATAAGCGGTTGAGTTTCGATGAGTAATCTTGAACTGATCACATATATCTCTCATCAAGTGACTGTTGAGATTCGCACCATTATTAGTAATGATGGATTCTGGTACTCCAAACCTGCATATCATATTGTTGCAAACCAAAATAAACTATAACTTTCTTGGTCACCGACTTGAATGAAGCTGCCTCCACCCACTTGGTGAAGTAGTCAATGGCAACCAAAATAATATGTGTCCATTAGAAGTGGCCGGCTCTATCGGATCGATGACATCCATGCCCCAAGCTACAAATGGTCAAAGTGAACTCATAGCATTGAGTTCGTGAGGCGTCACTCGGATCAAATCACTGTGCACTTGACATTTATGATATTTCTGCACAAACTTGCAACAATCATTCTTCATAGTCATCCAGAAATAACCGGCTCGTAGGATCTTCCTTTCTAAAGTGAGTCTATTTATATGTGTGCCGCAAACTACAACATGTATCTATTCAAGAAGCTTCGCTGCTTCAACAACATCAACACATCTGAGAAGACCTAAATTTGGATTCCTCCTATAAAGGATTTCTCCACTTAAAAAGAAATTGAGTGTCATACGACGTATTGACTTCTTCTGGTTGGATGTAGGGTCTTCAAGATAATTTTCGGACTCCAATTACTTCTTTATATCAAAATACCATGGCAAACCATCTGAATCTACTTCAAAATGTGAACAATGGACTGGATGTTCCTTCAGCTCTATATCCAGAGGGTCAATATAATCAGTTTGTAGATGTTGACCTCTTCCTCAGTAACAGCATTGATCTCCTCGAAAAGGCCAAAAATTCCTTCCCCAAGGTCATCATGCTCGACATACTCCCGGACTAGGAAAGATTGATACAGATGTGTGATCGGCTTAGACAATGCTTGATCATTGGTATTCTTCATATTCATATCATCATCTGTGGGGGTGTACCCCAAACCATATCTAGCTCCTTTGACGGGGACTGGAATAAGCTCAATAACCCCTTGGGAATTCCTTCCTAATCCAAAACCTGGTTCAAACCCATTCTGGAGCATCAAAGTGGCGATCATCTTGTACAATACAGGCATAAGAGGTTGTGGGACAAAATCCTCATCGGTGGCATTTACCAGCTCCACCGTGTAGAAAATAGTACCTCGCGAGACTTCATCAATAATGGGCGTCTACCTACCGGAGTGACTCCCTTCGCCATAAATAACCAGTTCTTCATCCTTCCAAATGAGTTTCATCATCTGATGCAGAGTACAAGGCACAGCCCCAGCCATATGGATAAAAAGCCTTCCCATAAGAAGGTTATAGCTGGTGTCGATGTCCAAGACTTGAAACTATGCGCTCAATTCTACTAGACCCATTTTGATGACCAAATTCACCGCTCCCAATGTGTCTCTTTGAACCCCATCAAAGGCTCATACATTGACTTTGTTTTGTTCCAGCTTCCCCAAGTCAAACCTCATCTGTCTCAGTGTAGACAACGAGAAAATGTTTAGACCAGATCCATCATCCACCAAGACTCGATTTATGACCTTCTCGCAACTGACGACAGTGATGTGCAATGCCTTTTTGTGTGACCTCCCTTCAAAAGGCAAATCCTCGTTGTAGAAACTAATATGATGCCCTTTGTAACTTGGTTAATCATAGCGGCCATATTATCGCTGCTTGTGCTGACGGGCACATATGTATCATCAAGAGCCTTCATCAAGGCCTGTCTACGCAATTGGGAGATCATTATCAAGGCCCACACATAAATCTGGGCTGGAGTCTTCTCCAAATCCTTGACAATCGAATAATCTTTTGGCTGCATCTTTCTGTAGAATTCCTTTGCTTCGCCTTCGCTTATCAGCCTTTTACCCTGATCCTTTTTCTGTCCTCCCAGATCCAATTCTTCGGGTGTATAACACCTTCTAGATTAGGTCAAACCCTGAGCGGCAGCAGTTTCAATCACTAATTTTGGCCTGACAAGAGTTTCTGATGGTACCAAGGAAACAACCTTTGTGGGTGTCAGGATCACGAACTCTTTTTTTCTCCTTGACGCTCAACGAGGCCACAACCCTCTCTAATGTGCCATGAATAATTGGAGTTATCACCTTAGCCACGCACCAATCATCGTCCGTCTCTATGATGTTGATATTGACGCCTCCATGATTCTGTAAAGGGTTGGTATTGACATTAGGCACGACTTTCTAGAGAGAAACCACCTCTTGGTCGATCAGATCTTGAATCTTGTGCTTGAGAATGATGCAGTCCTCAGTATTATGTTCAACACTGTTGGAGTGATAATCACACCTTTTATCGGTCCTGTAGAATTTGGAACTAGTATCCACTGGCTTGGGCCCCACTGGGTGGATATATCCGGCTGCAGCCAGTAGCTCGTACAACTTTGTTCGGCTTTTGGCGAGCGCAGTAAAGTTCCTGGGAGGATTATTCTCGAATCTGGGACGAGATGGATCTAATTGCCTTGTTGGGGAGGGGGTACCTGTTGATAACTTCTGGTATTTGGACAGGGAGCTTGGCTTCTGGGATATGGATTTGTTTGCTAATTTGGTGAGGGAGCTTGGTAGTTCGTGGGAGATTTTTGTATACTAGAGCTTGGACTTGATATACGAGAGGCGGTGCTCTGTAGCTCGACTGCACATTGGCACGGTTAGGAGCAACGTTTTTGTAGACTGGTGATGGAATTTGGTAGACAAGAAGGATTTTGGTAATTTGGAGGGGTGCATTTTGGTAAGTGGAGGTGGAATATTGGTAGGTTGGAGGAGGATTATTTAGATGACTAGCCTGCGTGTAGCAAGCTTGGTAGGAGGTATGAAAAGGTCGAGGCTGTTTTGAGGACGATGATCTTCTGGGTATCTTCTTACCCTCATAAGAGACAACAACAATTTCCTCTCTCTTTTTCTTCAACAGTCCCGACGATCCGGGAGAGGCGGCAGCACAGTCTATTTTCCCTATTTTCAAACCATCTTTGATAGTCTCACCAATCTTGACTATCTCAGCGAATTTCGCTCCAACGAGCAACATTATTCTATCATGATATTCGAGCTCTTGCACTCGTACAAACTCTTAGACTATTTCTTTCTCGGACATAGGTGGCCTTACTCTGGTTGCTTCCTTTCTCCACCTGTAGGCAAACTCTCTATAGCTTTCAGTGGAGTTTTGCTTCATCTTTTCCAAGGAGTATCGATCGATAACGATTTTTTCCACGTTGTATGAAAACCGATCAATAAAATCCTTGGCCAGGGCATTCCAACTAGGCCATTGTCTGGTCTCATGTGAGGTGAACCATTCCAAAGCTTCCCCCCATAGACTTTGGCTAAAGAGCCGCATCAACAAGGCTTCATCCTTACCAACTCTGACAAGCTGGTCACAGTAGGCTCTCAGATGGGACATAGATTCCCTACTCCTCTGAAAGTGCCAAATTTAGGAACCTTGAACCCTTATAGGAGGTCCAGATCCGGATGAATGCACAAATCCTCATAGTTAAGACCAACAACGTCGGGGATGCATTAGAACTCCTTTATGGCTTTTCTGATCTCTTCTTTTATATCCACCTTTGGTTCTCCCTTTGCCCTCCATTCTCTAAATTGTTCCTCGTAATGGTCCAACTTAGAACCATGCACATCCTGCTCAGTTGGGATGAGAATCTGAAAAATTGCTCTTTTAGGTAGAGGTAGAGACACGAAAGGACTTTGGGAATTATGGGTGGTTTGGTAGTTTTGCGGGGTTTGGGGATTAGTATTTTGGTTTTGGTGGTGATGAGGAGTTTGGGAGTGGAATGTGTTTTGGTTTTATCTTTGATTCTTGTTTTGTGGTGGAGGAGCGGTTTGATGTTGGGTATTTTGAGGATGAGATGGTATTTGGAAATGGGTTGTTTTGAGGAGGTGGTGGAGTATGGTAGGATGCAGAAGCATACTGAGGATTTTGTGTAGTCAAGTCTATGACGGAGGGGTTTTCGGCAGGAGTAGATGGAAGATTTTGACCTGGATCCATGTTTGAAGAAGGGAAGTAGAGAGGAGGTCTCTCATCAGCAGCATTAGCAGCAAAACCTGCGGAGGCAGATCCTGTCTCCTTTGCATCTCCACTCTCATTTCTGCAATATGTTGCATTAATTGCATAATCAATTCGTTCTGGTCCGCTATGGTGGGTTGAGCCACCACAAGGTCGGTGAGACTGACTTTTTTATTATTTTCTCCCATTATTGCTTTTCCTTTCTCTAGATCTTCTCTGGGAAGGGAATCTGCTGGACCTTTGGACCTGGTAAAATAGGGATGATCTACCCGGTTAATCGACATAGATCAGTTTCAAAGTGCCTGAGGAGGAAAACAACTCAAAGTCATATTTGTCAGTATGGATTCATATTAAAAAATGCATAATATCGCACAGAGAATAAATAAACACACAAGTTGCTTTGTTTGAGGATATCTTCAATCCACGAGTAAAGACGAAAACAAAATCTTTTGGCAAGGATGAATTTGCTTGTTTTAGTTTGACACTATCTCAGAAAGCCTAAATCACGTTGAACTAAGGTCTTCTTGTAGATGCTCTTTGACATGCGTTGATATGGTTTTGTATCTTCTAGTAATGAAGGGGGAGAATGAAAAAAAAATTAAGATAGGATTCGGGCCTTGGAAGGCTGCCTAGGTATCTCATAAAGAGAATTTAGGGCCAACGTAATTCGAGTAGAAAATAAATATTGATTTTCATTCATTCATTCTGGATTGTTACATGGAGATTGAAAGATAACAACAAAGCTTAAAAGATAAATAAGGACTACATCCCAGTCATCCCTCTTCTAAAAGCCATCTCAACCACGGGGAACAAACTCGACTTGGATTTTTCCCATGTTGAAGAGGGTTTCTACGTCGTAGCGAAAAATGAGGCACCTTGAAAGTCTATGATCTCTAGCATTGTGTTAAGCACAAGGTCTCCAGATTTCTTCCCCGATGGGATCGAGACCTCTATCATCATCGTAGATAGGGGCTAAGACCCCATTCCGAACCAAATCCAAGTAAATATGCAGCATTGATCCTCTGAACGGTGTGAAATAATGGCAAACAAACCGAGTGTGATCAATTAGCTCCGACTGGTCATACGTGAGAATGGTATAATTACCCCACGTGTACGGGATGTTTCCAACGTCGATCTGGCGGCAGATTCTTGCCTTGAACTGTGCGCAATCTTCTATAGTATGCCCTTGAAGGTTTGTGTGGAATGGACATACCTTTGAAGGGTTTTGTTGCCCAAAGAATGCAGCCACTCCCTCATGAGGTTTCCACCCAAGATGTTCGTACAAAACAACGCAAGATATAACTTTCACTCCTACATGATGCGTTGGCTCATAGGCCGAAAGAATGATCCACTTGTCCCCTCCTCTCAGACGGCCCAGAAATGAAGGCTTATTGACGATTTCCTTGTCAATGTCTTCCTCAGTTGCTCCAGGGTGAGTGTTGTCAGGACCACCACTAGCCTCTTGTTCGGGATAGAGAATTTCCCGCGCATTCTTTGAAGTTTGGCGATCATGTTATGGTGGAACACCTTTTTCTTCTCCCTCAATTCGGTCATTCTTTCACTCATAGTGATGATTTCCGCCATCTCTGCCGTCAGTTTCTCATCAATTGCCGCATTTCTACCCAACACATTTGTGGTTTCTAAATCTATTTATGCTTCTCTTGCCTCCCTTTCCTAAATCCTTAGCCAAAGCATATCCAACTTCTTGCTTAAGTCCTCTCTCTCTATATCAATATTTTTATTCTTCTTCTTTTTTGACACCAAATCCTCATCCAGTGTCGCAGTCGCGACTTTGTACACCGATGCACGACTTCTACCCTGAGTCTTTCTTCTCCTACCCTTTGAATCTCCCGCGTGATTTGTTCTATCTTCCTGTGTAACTCTTCCCCAGTAAATTCCATCTGGATACTATTACCCTTTTCCATAGCAGTGAAATTTCCTTTCATGAGACAGTAGAGTAGTGTTTTAGGATTTGGAGATAGGATTTTGTTTTTGATAGAGAAACTTAAGACTCAGAAAATTTGGTTGGACATTTTGATAATAGTGACTTGTTATTCTAGAGATTTCTGACAGGGAGTGAATTTCCGATATCCTCATTCACAGCCAATAGTACATAAACAGTTAATATCATATAAATTGCGTCCTAAACATACAGGGGACCCTTTTGTGCCAACGGTAGGCCTAGCGCATTTGAATGATGTACACGTAAATTTGAACCAGATAATCAATCCCCCCAAATAAATTTTACAAAATAAAACTTAGTATTTACAATGAGAAATAAAGGAACAAAATACAAAGTGACAGACCCACGCAGGAGCCATTAAAATGTAAGGAAATGCAACAAAGACAGGCCCACGCAGGGGCTGAAAATAACAGAAATACAGATAGAATAAGCCACGCATCGGTGAAATCCACAATGTCGTCCCTGATGGACCTGCTCCTCCACTGCCATCTGAGTCTTCTATTCTGAAAGATGCATCGTAGTATCAGCAGGAATCCTTCGCCTAGGCATCTTTTTACTTCCCACCTCTCGCATTGCATCCTGTCTATCTTCTCTTTGACCCACGAGTCAAGTTCATCATAACCACATCTCATCTTTTCCACTTTTTGATTTGCCTTCTCAAGATCATCTTGGTTCTCAATAAACTTGTTGTACATTTCTTGGGCTTCGCGTTTTACCTCCCTTAGTTTGATTACAACTTTGGACTCTTTGTCTTCTATACTGGGAAAACTACACCGAATTGGAGAGGAGATACTTTGTATTTTATCTTTCAACCAAGCTTTGTACTTCTTATCATATCCGGCGTTGAATCGGTCTGGGAAATAGTGTCTTTATCCATATACTTAGCCCCTTTACATTCTCTCAGCATCTCTGAAGCATCGTGCACTATGTCGTCCCCAATATCATACACATAGTCACCATAGTACGCCTTTCGAGGTGTGGTTTGCCTCCTCCCAAACTGTCGAAGGACTCAGAAGGGTGCATAAGGAAGGATTCCTTGAATACCTGGTAAAGGAAGCATATGCTATCTGCGTCCCTCCATGATGACTTGTCTCGAAATGAAGCGATCGACCATCAATTAGAGATCTTTTTCTCTTAGTTTAGAAAAAATCTGAGCCCATCTTCTCCTAGTCCTTCGATTCAGATTTGCCCAGAACAACATGTCATTGAAATCTCTAAGGGTGTTCTTGTTATCAAGAGTATGCAACTCCTGAGTCCCAGCCCCCTTCGCTAGGTGACTCAAAATCCACCACTGAAAGAGTAGATTGCACCGTTGGAAATAGCGATGCCCTTCCTTACATTTCCCCAGGGCTCGGTACATGTCAGATAGTATGACTGGAGCAAGAGGATAGTATTTCACTTGTCCTTGGTTTTTCTATACCTTGAATAGAGTGTGCTTGAGTGTTATAAATCGGGTGTTGATGCTCATAATCGGGCCATGTGGGAAAAACGTTATTCCCAACAACGCTATGACAAATGCTAAATGACGAATTTTGTTCCACTCTTTAAAGGAGACCTTGAAATCTTGATTATAATTTGTGTAAAATCTTGCGTGCCCGAACCTGACATAGATGTCTCTGAATGATATGTTAGACTCTTGGTGCCAGTAGACATAATCTTTTCCTAACCCTAGCCAGTTTGCGATATTCTCTATGGAAGGTTTGTTAGGGATGAATATGCCTTCTTGATTTCTTACTCATCTCTCCAACCCTGTATCCACTGTGTTGTTGTAGTCTTGAATATCTTCGATAGTTGGGATGATATCCATAGTTCTGAATTGGAACACCATTCTTTCATTATCCCAGTTACCGGTGAAGACTTCGATCAGTTTTGGCCATCCCTTCATGTTGATCAATTCGGTTAGCACACCCACGTACTTGCTAAGGGTCCTTCTATAATCTCCATCAAGGTTTTCATGCCACATTTTGAGTAGAAGGGGTGCTTCTACAACTATGTCAAATTTCGGCAAGCGATTCATACCTACAAAACAGAAACTAGTTATGTTTACCCACCCCACATTTGGTTTCAACATGTACATCATTCAAATGTCAAGCAAAATGATATGTCGTGAGGTCGGAGACCTTGGACATGATTTTGGCGGTTTCAACTAATGGACTTAATACGCCTTGGGTATTAAGTCGTCTTAGGCTAATGCTTAAGTTCGGTTTTGGTTTCTCTCTATCTTAGGCTTACTAGAATTTATTTCAAAGTGACGGTTACCTGAGTCGAACAGAAAATGTGATGAAGCTAACAAACGATGTTGGATGACCGCATTCCACTATTTGTTTGTTACTTCCAAATGAAATTTCGTGTATTTCTGAAAGAAGTTGTGGTAAGCCACGTAGCTTTCGTTTTCCTAATGCAAACTATTTGCCATTTGGCGGAATCGATGCCATGAAGATGCAACAGTTTCAATAATAATACAAAGAAAACAACTAAACAATTATATCACGTAGCCAAATAGAATTAGTTTTAAGATTAGAATCCTCTAACTCCTCCGCAGAGTCGCCATTTCTATTTTAGACTAAGTTTGGGAAAATATTATTTTGTTGTAGGTTTTCGACTTTTTAGAGTTGCCACTTTATTTTATAAGAAAAAATCAAGAAACACTTTATTTTCAAAAGACTTAACTAGAAAAAACATTTTTTGAAAACCTTTAGGGGGGTTCGGGGATTCCTATTTATATTTAAGAAAGATTTTGACGGCACCTAAAATATTCGCTAATGCGATTTTCCGACAACTAACCAGTATGGCTAATTGATCTAACTTAAGTTTTGAGTTTAAAAATTTTATTAAAGTTGTTTGCAAAGAAGCACTATCTAAGTTTAGCTATTTAATTTTGCAAATCTTATTTACTTTTTTATTTTTTAAAACCTGATCAATTTGATTTAATAAAATGCCTCGTCTTGCAAGGGATTTGGATTCGCTAACCCTAAGACTAAAGACAAACAAACACAAGCAAATAGGCGACAAAGTAAAATAAAGAGAGCGAGAGAGAGAGAGAGAGAGTTAGGTTGGACCTAAACCCGATTTCTATCCGCCTGGACCAGTGTTTGGGGCATATTTTCGTTTTCGGCCTTTAGGATCACTTTCTTTGTACCTTTCCTAGTCTAAACATACAATAATAACAAAAAAAGAAGACGACAAGGGCTTTGGTCCAAAATAAATACAATACGACATAGTCAAAAGTAAAACGGGACTCTTTGGCTCCAACTTCTTCAATTCCTCCACTTCCTTCGAGTTTTGACTCTAAGATCTGTTTGCCTTTTCTATGGACAGATTCGAAAGGGAGAAATTAAGACTTTATGACATTCTTGAAATGCAAAGGGCGGGAAAGAGTTCGTGGAGAACTCCAACAGTTTTCACATGAAACATGAGGAAAAAGAAAAGATTAAAACACAATCGCATAACGAAGAAGTTTAATAGTAAAACTCAATAAGAACAACAACACCCACTGATGGTATGGCTACGGACTTACTGAAAATCTTACATTTTTTGTTTAAAGCAAAATCATGCCTCCCTAAATCAAATTTCTTTTTTTTTTCACAAATGGATCACTCGAAGGCCACTCTTAATATAAGTTTACACATTTAAAATCACTAGCAAACTAAACAAATCAGTTCAACTTTGGGGGGAGTAAAGTCCTCCTAAACGATATCTATATTTTTATTCCTATTATGAGTAAAATATCATGTAAAGCCTAATCAAAATCTCTCGAGCAGTAAAGAGACGGCAGGTTCTAAATTTAGAATAGTAATTTTCGAATTCAGGTAAGAAAGAAGGAAGAGGCGACAAATTCAACTAGAGAAAAAACGAAAGTAATCAAATTAAGAATAAAAAAAACCTTGACGCTGTAAGCACATATCTTGCACAACTTAGGAGCCAATTATATTTTTATTATTTTTTACACCGGTTGCTTCTTCATGTACGCTTTCTTATTGGCATACTATAAATGAACTACCAAGAAAAAATGGATACAATATAAGCAAATGGAACTACTAGAAAATATCTTAAAGAAATTTAAAGAATCGCTACGCCATTTAACGAGAGATTACGTCAAAAGAAAGCATGCTTTGACCAATCTTATAGAATAAACTACAAAATGGAGCCTAAACTTGTGACAAGCTAAGTAGGTTAGAAAAATTCAGATTTCATACGGATTAAAACTACAAACATACATGCTTTTAACTAAGAAGGCGAGTAACTTGAATATGAAATACGATTTAACGAATTACTTCAAACGCTAAAACAACAAAATGTTTGAGGAATGGATAAAATTAAACAATTGAAACAAACATAAAACTTCACCATGTGCTTCAGTCATTTACATCTTAACAAAGAACAATATGGTAGGAACAATATGGTAGGCAAAAGGCAACAAGAATCACTTCTTCGCAAACCAAATGAACCAAACCGAATTATCTTGACCTTTTACAAAAAGAAAGAAATGTTCCTATCTCAAAAGATACAAACAAACGAATACCGCGATGAGTTGAATCTCACAAATATTATCAACTCGCGACTCAATCTAAATATATATAGAACCAAAAATCACGACGAAACTGAATATTTCTAAAGGGAAAAGGGAAAGTTATTAGGAACTAATACATAAGCTCATACGGCCCATTTTTAAGCAACAAAATTGGTAATAAGTTGGTTAGAAACGAAACAAAATGAGAACTCATTATGTTAACTAAAATAGACTAGCATTTTTAAAGCGCTTAATAAGAGTTAAATAAAGGATGTAAAACCTAAACCGGAAACGATCTAGAGAAAGAAAGGACATAGCCTTCAACCAAAATCACGACTAACTTTACTATCACACACGAGCAAATGAATCAAGAATGACCCGAAATAACCCGGAATTCACCTTTGACTAGAAAATAACAGAATAGCAAGTAAAGAATTGGGGGGCGAAAAGATGTTTACCTTCTTAGGTGCAGCGACGAGACGACGAGCTTCCGGACACGATTCCACCACCGACCACGGAAGCTTCAAGAGTTCCGGTAAAAGTCCACAACCACGAACAAGAGCAAAAAAAATTGTGTATTGGGTGTATTTTCTCTAAAAACCTTTGTATACTTAAAGTAGAGTTTTGACCAACCGATATCTTTTAATCAAAGTTCATAAAAAATACTCTCGCAACTTTTTCCGCGTCCAAGAAAAATCCTCCTATTTTGAAAGAGAAAAGAGTACTTATATGCAAACTTTTTAGGGTTTTGATTTTTTGTCTTGGGGGGGGGGGGGAAGATGAAAATCCCAACGGATTCCAGAACCCAAAATCGAAATTCAAAACTCAAAAAAAAACATTCACCTTTTAGGATAGACACCCTTTTTAGCAAAAATTGACCCCATTCCAAAAGGGGAAGGGGATGTGGACGATATTGATAGAATCACTCATCCTTGTTGCGATTTGGAGAGATCTCAAGTCATCAAGGACGACTTTTGCGTGCTGCCTGATGTTGTACGGATTGAGAAAGATAGGAGGAAGAAAACAAAAGGGTGCAGGGCACTACCCCTGCAACCCTGCTATTTTTCTCATGTATTTTTTCGTGTATCACCTTGAATTTCACTGTTGTTAACGTTGTCTGTGTTACTAGGAAATTTCGGGGGACATTGTCTCTTTGAGGGTGACAATGCACTGGTCGGGTCAAAAGAAAGGGTGTGAGCTGAAAATCAAGGGAGTTGGAATTGAGTGGCCCCATAAAGTGGGCTGGATCCTGCAGCTAAGAGTTTCCATAAATATTTTACGCTGGAGAAATGGGTTACTGGTAAAGGAGAAATGGTTTGGACCTGATTTAGGAGGACAAGGAGATGTGCTAATCGAAAGTTGCTATAAAAGGGAATAAAATGGGTTGCTGGAGGGTTAAGGTTAAAGCGGGTTGATATAATTTAAAAGGGACGGATTAAAAGGTCCAAATTTTCCCTTCAAATGATAGAAATAAATCATCAAAGTCTAACTAAATTTAGATTGTGATCGGATCAAATCTAGACGACAATTTCGACTAATGTTAAATAACGTTAGCCAATGAAATAAACTAACGAGCTTCTTAATTTTGACAAAACAAAATGATTAATCTAATTATAAGCTAAATAATTTTAAAACCTATACTATTACATAATCGAACTAATTAGTAAAATATTTAAACGACGTAAAATCTTTTCGAGGCGATTCTTGAATAAACATAAAATATAATATTGTATACATAATTACGTAAAACACATATATTATCTAAGAATTATAAAAGTGATTATACTAATGTGAAATAAATTTAGAAAGCACTTTACCCTTATAAAAACTAATTACTTCAGAATCATTTTTAATTACGAAACTCGCCAATTAATTCGAGGAGGGTCAAAAGTGGGTGTCAACATGCACATAGACGTTCTTAGCTTTAGAAAATGTTCTCTGACCCAAATTCATCGAGATCTTTGGTTCAAAAGTTCAACAAGGATTGGGACCCTAGAGCAAGGCCTCAAGGTGGTTCCCTTAGTGGTCAACATTTCCCCCATGTAAAAAGTGTTGGAAGAACCATCTAGGAGAGTGTTTAATTAATTAGGGTCCACATTTTAGCTGTGGTAAGTTGGGTCACAAATTGAGAGATTTCCCTTTGTAGGCTGGCAAGGGTAAACATGGTTGTGAGGCTTAGCCTAGTGCTTCTTCTAGTTCTAATGGTTCTCCTTGCTTGAACAGATTCCATGCTCTTCAAACTCAACAAGATCATGAGGGTTTTATGGATGTGGTGACTAGTATGTTATGAGCCTTTCAGTTTGATGTTTATGTATTGATTGATCCAGGTGCTACATTGTCTTTGGTCACTCCTTATGTGCCTATAAAGTGTGAGGTTGGTCCCAAAAAAAAATTAGAATCTTTTCAAGTCTCTACACTTGTCTGTATCTCTATATCTTCATTATTTCTAGACAAGTACATAGAAATTTCTCACTTTCAGTTTCTCATAGAGTCACTCTATTTGATCTTGTAAGAACTAGATAAGATAGACTTCGATATCATTCCTAAGATGGGTCTATTTCATTCTTGTTATGCTTTCATAGATTTTTGTACAAGATTGAACACATTTTAGGTTTTGAATGAAGCTATCTTAGAATGAAAGGGTTGAACTTCAATGCCTATAGGTCGATTTATTTCTATCCCATGGGCTAAAAAATGATCTCTTAGGGTTGTATCTACTATCTTGTTGGGGTTAGGGATATGGATTTCAAGACCTCTACCCTTGAGTCAGTTCTGATTGTTAATGAGTTTCAGGAAGTGTTTCCCGATAAGCTTCCTAGTGTTCCTCCCGAAAGGGAAATAAACTTCTATATTGACTTTTTTCCAGATAAGGAAACAATATTTATTATTCCTTACCATATGGATCCAAGAAAACTTAAGGAGTTAAATGATTAGTTGAAGGATTTGTTGGATAAGAGTTCTATTAGACCGAGTATCTTACTATAGGGTGCTCCGATATTTTTTGTTACAAAGAAGGATTATTCATTTCATATGTGCATTGACTATTGACAGAGTGAAGTAAGTGTCCTATTCTAAGGATAAATGATTTTCTTGATCAATTTAAAGGTGTTAGTCTATTCTCTGAGATTAATCCTTTCATTAATTAAGGGTAAGGGAAAGTGACATTTTGAAGATGATTTTCAAACTCTATATGGTCAATATGAGTTACTGTGATGTCATTTGGTTTCACTAATTCTCAGTGGATTTCATGGACTTTATGAATAGCATGTTCAAGTAATATCTTGACATGTTCGTGATTGTACTCATTGATGATATTTTGATTTACTCATAAAGTGAGGATGAACATGTTGATTACCCATGGATCGTGTTGTGGATTTGCAAGGACAATCAATTGGTATGCTAAGTTTAGCAAATGTGATTTTTGGTTGAGGTATGTTTCTTTACTTGACCATATTGTTTCTAGTGATTGTATCAAATTTGATTCTAAGAAGATTGATCCATTTAAAAACTAGCCTAGACCTCTTTCCCCTTCAGATATTCAGAGTTTCTTGAGTTTAGACGGTTATTATAGATGGTTTGTCCAAGGATTTTCTTGTATTGCTTCCCCCTTTGACTATGTTGACTAAGAAAAAGGTGAAATTCCAATGGTTGGAAGCTTGTGATAAGAGTTCCCAAGAATTGAAGAATAGACTCACTTGAACTCCAATTTTGACAATACTAGAACGATTTGATAACTTTGTTGCTTATTATGATGCTTCGACCTTGTTTGTGTATTGATGCAAAATGGTAAGGTAATTTTGTTATGCTTCGAAGCGATTGAAGGTGCATGTAAATAATTATCTGACTCCTGATTGGATTCAGCAGTGGTGGTTTTTACTTTGAAGATTTGGAGACATTATCTTTATGGTGTTCATATGAATGTTTTAACCGATCATAAGAGTTTTCAATATGTGTTTAAGCAAAAAAATTTAATCTTCCCTAAAGAAGGTGTTGAATTGTTGAAAGACTATGATGTAATGTTTTTTATCATCTGGGTAAGACAAATGTGGTTGTTGATTGTCGATGAATAGTGTTGCTCACATTGTAAATGGTAAAAAAGAGTTAGTTAATGATGTTCTAGAATATATCATTTGAGTCCTCTCTTATTTTACTCTGAGAATGGTTTTGCCTTTATTTATGACTTAGAATTGTCTCTTTGTTTCTAATGTGAAAGCTAAGCAAGTCTTAATCCGACTAAGATTGAGATGAAGAAAATGGTTTCCATAAATGTCATTGAGGCTTTCTTTCAAGGGGGAGATGATGTGATTCATTATCAAGGTTGGTTATGTGTTCCGAATGTTGATGAATTGAAGCATCTGATTTTATGGCAGCTCACAGTTCTCGGTATTCTATTCACTTGGGAGCCACCAAGATGTACCGTAATTTGCATGAGGTCTATTGGTGTTATAAGATGAAGATGAATACTGTGGATTTTGTGGCTAATTATCCTAATTGTCAACAAGTGAAAGTTGAGTATCAGAAGCTGAGAGGTTTGATTCACAATGTTAGCATTCCTATTTATAAGTGGGAAGATTAGAATATGGACTTTATTATGGGTTTACCTCGTACTCATTGACAGTTTGACTCAATTTGGGTTGTTGTAGAATGAATGACTAAGTAGGCTCGTGTTTTTCCCATAAAGACCTTATATTCAACCGAAGACTATACTAGGTTTTGTATTCAGGAAATAGTGAAGTTGCACGGAGTGCCTCTATCCATTATCTTTGACAAGGGTACTCAATTTACTTATTATCTTTGGAGGTCGTCTCAGAAAGGCCTTCATACTCAAGGGAATGGTATTTAAATTTTTTTTTTGAATAATAATATTTTAAGTTATATCTATACTATCTTAAAAGCATTAACTCCCAAAATTGAAGGTTGGATTACTGTAACACCCCCAATTAAAAATACTCAATTTATTTTATTTATTAATTTTATTATATTGAAAGTATTATTCTTTTCAAATTAAAGGATTGTGATTTTTCCAATGAGTTGTGACCTACCAAAGGGTTGTGTTTTTTTTTGACAAGTTGTGACTTTTTCAGTGAGTTGTGACTTTTTTGAAAGGTTGTGATTTTTTCGAAGGGTTGTGCCTTTTAGGATGAGTTGTGCCTTTTTCAATAAGCAATGACTTTTCGAAAGGTTGTGACTTTTCGGATAAGGCACAATTAACACCTAGTCATACTACTATTTTGTATCTATAAATAAAATGGTTTCCACACATTTTAAACTTCAATTTTTTAAATTTATCTGCTCTTGTTCGTCTTAAAAAATCTCAACTGTTATTTGCAAAAATTGATCAAATTTAAAATTCAACGAAATTTGAGGTACCTCATAAAAAATAGTTGGTGAAAATATTGTAGCAAATTATTTATCAATTCACACTCATATTTTTTTGTAGCATTTTTACGAGTTAACAGTGACGAAAATTTGTGGGAGAGACAATAATATTAAATAGATATGAAAAAAAGGCCAATGATTTGGGTAAGATATTTCATCTTTGTTTTTTTATTCTTTTCCCTCAAAACTAATTTTTCTAAAACAATAGGTACCAATGTAGTCCATTGAATTATTGGTTTTGATGTTAAATTCACTATTTCAAAAATAGATTTTCATTTTTACTTATAATAGGATAACATGGCATGATTGTAATTACTTTTAATCTCTCTCTCTCTCTCTCTCTCTCTATCTATCTATCTATCTATCTATCTATCTATCTATATATATATCTATTTATCTATCTATATATATATATATATATATATATATATATATATATATATATATATATATATATATATATATATAGATATATATATTGACAATAGATTTAAATCAAATGGAACACTAGAGTGAATATATCATGAACACATATTTTTGTGTTCCTTCATTGGCTATGTATATATTCTTTTATATAATTTTTCTTTATGTCACAATATACATTCCTTACTAGCTATATAAAAATAGAAAATGAAATAGTGATTGATCATAAAATGATCTTAAATCAAATTAATGATTCTATAAATAATACTTTAAATTTTAAATATCTATTAATTTTAATAATTGAAAAACTTAAATATTTCATATCATGATAAAACTATATAATATACTAGATACTTTCATTAGACAACAACTATATGATATGTACGTGACAAAAAAAAAAGATTACAATTCCATAAAGATAATGTAACACTCCGGAAGTCCATGACCTAATCTAGAGATTCATATGATGAACCAAGACTTGTAACACAGCTTATAGGTCTAATATAATGGATTTAAAGTATTTAGGAGGTTCTAGAGTCAAAATGTTATGAAACTACCATGACGTCCGGTGAATTGTGAAATGTGCACTAGTGTGCCTTGGCATGTTTCATGGGGGTTCAAGAGTCGGAATTTAATGAAAATTGGGAAAAAAAATAAGGTATTAATATTAAATATATATGAGAGAGTGTTTAGAGTCTAAAATTAAGGGTACGAGTCCCCAAGGACCACCTTAATAGTCCTTGAGGAGGACCCTTCCATTTGGACCCAAAAGCTGTCAATTGACAGTGTGCAATCACGAGCCAAGCGACGATCCATCATTTAATAGATGCTTTATCGATGGCCTCTTAAGTTGAAACTTATTCAATTGGCCAAGATGCTCCAAAAATCAAGTCTCTATCCCAATCGACAACCAACAGCACAGGCCATCGAGGGACTATAGGGCGTAGGTCGAGTTGTCGTCGATTGGGGTCTGTTTTGCTGTCAACTTTTTAAGTTAGGATTTAATTAGTTAGTTCTTTAATTAATTAATTAAGTCTGAGGGGTGGTTAATTAAATTAGTTTAGGGACTATATAAGACTTAAACCTCATTAAACTAAGTTAACACCCATGATTCCCAAACTCAAATCCTCTCCAACTTCTCTCTTCTTCCTCTCTTATTGCAAGATTCCTTTTACGAACAATTCAAAGCTTGAGTAGTTCTAAAAGACTTAAACTTTTATCCGTCTAACACTAAGTAATTCTAAGTTATGGAAGTTTTCACTCTTGGGATCTCTTTCCCAAGAGGCTATTCAAAATTGATTTCAAAAGATGTCAAAATACGGGTTTCTTTCAAATTTTGTGATTTGTCTTTCAATTTGATTTGGTGTTGATTTCCTTTGAATATTAATGATATAATATGATTATTTATGGGTTAATTATTGTAGTTCTTATTCCTTGGCCTAGTTCTATGATAGAATCTATGAATCGAATCTTTTACCCTAACCCTAGCTATGAATTGGACTTGTAGATGATTAGGGTTATTAGAATTGGTTATGTTATTGTTTAATTCACTATATTATGATTATTATCAGTGTAATATTATATAATTTTGATTGATTGAGGGTGAGATTCTTGATGAAGGCCATGGAGGTGATATGGAAAGACTTTGTGATCTTGAACTCTTTACTTCAATAATGATAGAATATATTTGGTGATGATGTTGTGCAATTGAAGTCATATATGTGAATATATTAAGGACATGATTATATGATGATTGTGATGAAACGTCTTTACTATATGCATTGTGAGATCATTGTAAGGGTATGTTGATACAAAGTTGAATATGAACCACTTATGTGCCTTACTATATTATGATTATGATGTGTTGATATCAACAATGAAGGATTGTAATGAAAGGACATTCCCATGCAATGCCTAATGAGATACTGACATGATATACAAGGTTTTAGTCTCCTATGAGCTATACTAAGCTGTTATTATTAAGAATGACTTAAAGACATTCAAAAAGGGACTTTAGATTAGCACCGAGTGAACTTGACAATGAGAGGTGTTGACTCGCAATTGAAGGAGATTCACCAAACATACTCATGAGATAAGGGCTCCAATTCCTAATGGTCATGTAGGGGTCTAAGACATATCTCCTAGTTCTTTAACTATGTTTCCTCCATAGAAATACTAACTAGTAGATCCACCTAGAATCTATGTTCATGTTTTGGTCCTAACTTAGCAAGTAGACCACCTTATTTCGGTGTAGGCTTTCATGACACCGGATTCCATGTTTATATCACACTGTTTATTGTCGGTTAAGCCGATTGTTCCCAAAATTAAAATGAAAGTAATGAAGTGAGCACCAACTAGGGTTACTTAGCGGGTTCTACTTAGTGTAGGTATGGGTATGAGACTCTAATTATACATGGAACAAGTTTACCTTGACGAAATTCCTCGGGGGTTGTTATTATGTATTTATGATATGTATGAATCTTATATGATGTATATGTTGATGATTCTATATGATGTTAGTTTCTTGATGAAATTGGCCTAAATTGATATATATGATGAGGCACCTTCATGATATGAAGATATATGAAATGTTGACATTGCTTATGATCCTTTACTTGGTTTACTTGATTATGTGGGGTTATGGGACTTCACATAAGCATTGCACTTGTAGGCTTAGGAAGGGGTTGTGATTAAGGGTCTTATATGATGTGATGTTATGAACTTTTGTACATGAATTATGGTTATGACATTATGATGATGTTGTTATGCTTCTATGATTTTGATATGATGTCATTCATGTTGATATAACCTTATGAATGTAATATCTATGTTTACTTGACCCTATCATGATATTGGTCTTGTGTTGATTATGGACTTGTCTTGAGTAATGTTATGTCTAATGGCTTGTATATGTTCTTGATTGTGGATAAAGGATTTTGAAAGTGACTTAGCATAGGTTTGAATTAAATGTCTCTTTAAGCATGATTTAAATGTATTATGTGCATATGTTTCCATACTTAGTACATATGGTTGTACTAACCCATATTCTTTCCCTTTTTCCAAACAATGTAGGTTCCTGCAGTTGAGGTATCAATGTTGCTTGCAAGAAGACTTGGACTCTTTCCCAAGTTTTGGTAAGTTCTCTAGTACGAGGATGGTGCCAAATGTTATACCTTAGTAGTGATTTTATTGTCTTAAGGACATTCATTTATTTCCTATAGTTGAAAACATTTGTTTTAAGCTCTATCTGGCAACTATGAATTTGTATGAGGGCTATGCCCAAATTTTCAACTTTGATTTAGATGGTTTAATGTGAGACGGTGTTTCTAGACTAAATCTTAATATTTTGGTTATGTTGACTAAATGAGAAGCCTATGTAAACTTCATATGTAATGTGTGAGAGGTTTTTGTATACCTCAATATATAAAAAGTTTTAATTTTCTGCATTTTAACCTATGATATGTTATGATGAATGTTAATAGGCTTGTCTAAGTCCTTTTTGAGGACGATGACGCCGGTTACGTCTAGGGGGTGCTCCCCAGTAGTGACAAACTTTGTATCAGAGCATGAGGTTCAAGTAATCTTAGGATTGATGTCTCACTAAACCACGTCTACATAGATACTTGTTCATGAGTGTGAAGCGTTCCACACTTATGAATAAGAGGCTATGTGGCTCTTAGGAATTCTCACTTATTGGTAATGTTGAAAGTCGTGCCTTGAGAGTAATAACTCTATGTGTCCCTTTTTCTTCTAATTCTTTTCTTGTGGATATAGGAAATGACTATGAGGCTGGCAGCCACAAGGAGAGTGGAGGAAGATTCGGCTAATGCGGGAGTTCCTCCCCAAGAGAACCAAGCCCCTCTACAAGGCAATCAAGTTCCTCTACAATACCAAGCTCCGGTCATTCCTCCACCTATGACGGATGGAGAGATCAGGTCGGCCTTCCTAAGCTTGGCCCAAGCTATGACTACCCAAGCTCAAGCGGTAGATACTCAAGCTCAATCCATGACGGCTCAAGCAAATCAGGAGGTTGGACCCCGTGTTAAACAAAATGCTAGTACCATGTCTTTTCTCTTGAGGGACTTCACAAGGATGGACCCTTCTATGTTATTTGGGTCTAAGGTGAATGAAGATCTCCAAGACTTTCTTGATGAGGCCTACAAGATACTCTATGCAGTGGTTGTGACTTCAAATGAGAAGGATGAGCTCGCCTCCTATCAACTCAAGGATGTGTCTTAAACTTTGTATACCCAATAGAGAGATAATAGGGTTTTGAGAGAGGGTCCTAAATTTGGGATGTGTTTAGACAGAATTTTCTTGATAGTTTCTTTCCAAGGGAGAAAACGGAGGCTAAGGTGGAAAAATTTATCAACCTTCATCAAGGAGGTATGAGTGTGCAAGAGTACTCCTTGAAGTTCAATAAATTGTCCAAGTATGCTCATTTATTGGTATATAATACTAGGGATGATATGAGTCGCTATGTGATGGGAGTGTCTGATGAACTAGTTGAAAAGTGTCGTTCCGCAATGCTACATGATAATATGGATATTTCTCGTTTGATGGTTCATACTCAATAAGTTGAGGAGACTAGACTCAAGATGAAGAATAGGGAGTTTAAGAGGGCCAAGTCTTATGAGGGAGGTACTTCCAAGGGTAGGCTTGAAATTCAAGACTAGCCTAGGTTCATGAAGAGGGTCTCCGACCAAGTTCCTTCCAATTTCCCTAAGTCTAAAAAATATGTTGTGCGTTACCCTATGTCCCAAAAGGTAAGAAGTGGAAACTCACCTAGGGAGAAACATACTTGTGCCAAGTATGGTAAGAAGCATAAGGGTGAATGCTTGATGGGAACGGGAAATTGCTATGGTTGTGGAAATAAGTCCATAAGGTTAGGGATTGTCCTAATGTGAGGAGTCAAGAGAAAGGGAGTGGTTAATCTCAAGCAAGCGATCCTAGTTCTGATGCTCTAAAGAGGAACCACTTTTATGCTCTCCCCTATATGGGCAGAAAAAAGAATCTCCCGATGTGGTCACCGGTATTTTACAAGTCTTCTCTATTGATGTTTATGCTTTACTTGACCTCCGCGCTACTTTATCATTAGTAACTCCTCTAGTATCTAAAATTTTGATGTTCTACCCAATGTTTTGATTGAACCATTTTTTATTACAACCTCGGTAGGTGACTCTGTTGTGGCTAGAAGAGTCTTTAGGAGTTGTCCTATATCTTTGCCTAATAGATTTACATGGGTGGATTTGGTAGAACTTGATATGGTTGATTTTGATGTCATTTTGGGTATGGATTGGGTTCATGTTTGTTTTGCTTCCATAGATTGTCGAACAAGAGTGGTTAAGTTCAACTTTCCTAATGAAGTTGTCTTAAAGTGGAAGGGGGTAACTCAATTCCTAGAGGTCGCATCATTACTTGTCTAAAAGCTTATAAAATGATCTCCGAAGTGTGTCTTTACCGTATTGTGAGGGAGAAAGATCTTGAGTCCGACATTCCTCCTATAGAGTCGGTCCCTTGAGTGAAGGACTTTCCAGAAGTATTCACAATGAATTGCCCGGAATTCCTCCCAAGTGGGAAATAGACTTTGGTATTGACTTGCTACCGTATACAAATCCCATTTTAATCCCTCCTTACCGGATGGCTCCAGTGGAGTTGATAGAGCTAAAACTTCAACTCAAAGACTTATTATATAAGGTTTTTATTCAACCTAGTATTTCACCATGGGGAGATCCGGTGTTATTTGTTAACAAAGAAGGATGGGTTCCTTTGGATGTGCATTGATTATCGCCAACTCAATTAGGTCACCATTAAGAAAAAGTATCCTCTCCCTCTGATTGACGACTTGTTTTATCAACTCCAAGGGGCAAGCTACTTTTCTAAGATTGACTTGAGGTTGGGGTATCACCAACATAGAGTGAGAGCTGAGGATGTATCTAGACCGGCTTTTCAAACTAGGTCCTGTCATTATGAGTTCCTAGTGATGTCCTTTGGTCTCACAAATGCCCCGACGGCTTTTATGGACCTTATGAATAGAGTGTTTTGGAGTTACCTAGATTCCTTTGATATTGTCTTCATTGACGATATCTTGGTATATTCGAAGAATGAGGGTGAACATATGAACCATTTGAGGGTGGTATTGCAAGTCCTTAAGGAACACCAACTATTTGCTAAGTATAGCAAATGTGAATTTTGGTTTAGATCAGTGGCGTTTCTTGGTCATATTATCTCAAGTGAGGATACAGAGGGTGATCCAAAGAAAATCGAAGCGGTTAAGAATTGTCCTAGACCTTTGATCCCAACCTATATTAGAAGTTTCTTGGGTTTAGCCGGGTACTATAGGATGTTTGTGGGTGGGTTTGCGTCTATTGGTTTTCCTTTGACTACCTTGACCCAAAAGAGTGTTAAGTTTGAGTGGTCGGAAGCATGTGAAAGAAACTTCCAAATTTTGAAAGATAGGCTTACCTCCGCTCCAGTGTTGACCTTACCAAAAGGTACCAAGGATTTTGTGGTATATTGTGATGCTTCCCGAGTGGGTTTGGGTTCTATCCTTATAGAACATGGGAAGGTAGTAGCCTATGCCTCTAGACAACTCAAGGCGCATTAGAAGAATTGTCCAACTGATAATCTTGAATTAGCGGACGTAGTGTTTGCTTTGAAAATATGGAGGCATTACTTGTATGGTGTTCATTTGGATGTGTATACCGACCATAAGAGTCTTCAATATGTGTTCACTCAAAAGAAGTTAAATCTCCGACAGAGAAGATAGTTGGAATTATTGAAAGATTACGACATGAGTGTTCTTTACCACCCGCGACAAGGCCAATGTGGTTGCGGATGCTCTAAGTCGTATGACCATGGGTAGTGTATCTCATGTAGAAGACGGTAAGAAAGACCTAGTAAAAGATATTCATTGGTTGACTCAATTGGGTGTTCGGTTGGAAGACTCCCCAAATAGTGGTTTTATGGTTCATAGTAACTCCGAGTCGTCTTTAGTGGTTGAGGTGAAGTATAAGCAACATCTTGATCCGCTTATGATGGAGTTGAAGAAATCGGTACTTAGCAAGTTCGATGAGTCATTCTCCCGAGGGGTATGGTGTTCTTAGGTACTAAGGTAGATTGTGTGTACCGGATGTTGATGATTTAAGGGGAAAGATTTTGGAAGAGGCTCATAGTTCCCGATATTTTATTCATCCGGGTGCCACCAAAATGTATCATGACCTTAGAGAGGTATATTGGTGGGATGGCTTGAAAAGGGACATAGCGGGGTTTGTAGCTAAGTGTCCAAATTTCCAACAAGTAAAAGTCAAGCATCTAAAGCCGAGTGGTTTGACTCAAACAATTGGAGTTACTACTTGGAAGTTGAAAGAAATTGATAAGGACTTCGTTGTTGGTTGCATCGAACCCGGAGGCAAAATGTTTCAATTTGGATTATAGTGGATAGATTGACAAAATATGCTCACTTTATCCCCATCAAGTCTACTTATTTAGCGGAGGATTATGCAAGAATATTCATGAGATAGTGAGCTTACATGGGATCCCTTTTTCCATCATATCAGATAGATATGCACAATTCACTTCTCGTTTTTGAAGGTCTTTTCAAAAAGGGTTGGGTACTCAAGTGAAGCTTAGCACCGCTTTTCATCCCCAAGCAGATGGTCAAGTGGAGCGTACTATTCAAACCCTAGAAGACATGTTAAGAGCTTTTGTGATAGATTTTAAAGGTAACTGGGACAATCACCTACCGTTGATTGAGTTCTCCTATAAGAATAGCTACCATTCAAGCATTGCCATGTCACCTTTTGAAGCACTCTATGGTAGGAAATGTAGGTTTACGGTGTGGTTGTTTGAGGTTGGTGAGTCTTCACTCCTTGGTCCCAAAATTAAATATGAAGCTTTGGAGAAGGTTCGGGTGATAAGGGATATGTTGAAAACAGCTTATAGTCGGCAAAAATCCTATGTCGACAATAGAAGAAGAGATCATGAATTCAAAGTAGGTGATATGGTGTATTTGAAGATTTAATCTATGAAAGGGGTGATGAGATTCGACAGAAAGGGGACGTTAAGTCCCCGATATGTGGGTCCGTATTAGATTTTGCAATGGGTCAGAAAAGTTGTATATGAGTTGAAATTACCTAGTGAACTAGCTTCAGTTCATCCGGTATTTCACGTCTCCATGCTTAAGAAGTGCATTGGCGACCCCATATCCATTCTCTCAATTGAAGGGTAAGGTGTGGATGAGAGTCTTTCCCATGAATAGGTTTCAGTGAAAGTTCTAGATCATCAAGTCAAAAAGTAGAGGAACAAAGAGGTGGCCTCCGTAAAAGTCCTATGGAGAAACCACCTAGTTGAGGAAGCAACATGGGAGTCCGAGGCCAATATGAAGTCCCGTTATCCTCATCTTTTTCCTCAAAATTCTATCCAAAGTTGATTTTAGTAATAATTCTCTTAAAATAATAAATAAATTTGAATTTGGCTTGTTTTGCTAAAATGTGCATATTTATGGTAAAGGTTCATGCTAAAATGATTTTTCATGTGAAAGTGCTCTTTTGCATAACTTGTACTTAATTGTGTGTGTATTGTTGCCTCCGTAAGTTGGTATTGAGCATGACGTTTTGAAGAATAAGTGTATTGATGATCATGTTGAGCTCATATTAATATTGAGAAGGTAGTTCCTCATGTTGTGATGTTGAGCTCTTATATGTGGTAAATTGTGATTTGAGTTGCTATGTGTAAATGCCATATTTGTGTGTTGAATGGACTTGTGAATTACACCTTTGAGTTTTAACTCATGTTGTTTATATGTTGCTGGTTGGGCTGCTAGTATTGAGTCTCCTAATTTCTCCTTCAGAAAATTTTTATTGTCATTCGGGGACGAATGTTCCTAAGGGGGGATAATTTAACACTTCGAAAGTCCATGACCTAATCTAGAGAGTCATATAATGAACCAACACTTCTAAAACTGTTTATAGACCTAAAATACTGTATTTAAAGTATTTAGGAAGTGTTAGAGTCAAATGTCAAGAAACGACCATGACGTCCGATGAATTGTGAAATATGCACTCGTGTGCCTTGGCATGTTGCATGGAGGTTTAAGGGTCGTAATTTAATGAAAGTTGGTAAAATGGCGTTACATATATAGAATAGAGTGTTTAGGGTTGAAAAGACCAGGTACGACTCCCCAAGGTCCACCCTAAGGGTCCTTGAGGAGGACCCTTCCATTTGGACCCAAAAGCTGTCAATTGACAATGTGCAACCACGAGCCAAGCGAGGAGTCGTCATTTGATCGACGCTCCGTCGATGGCCTCATAGGTTGACACTTAGTCAATTGGCCAGGATGCTCCAAAAATCAAGTCTCTGTCCCAAACAATGACTAGCAGCACGGGGCCGTCGATGGGACTACAAGGCATAGGTCGAGGAGCTGTCGACTAGGTTTGTTTTGCTGTCAAGTTTTTAAGTTAGGGATTTGATTAGTTAGTTGGTTAGTTAATTAATTAATGGTTAGGGGGTATTTAATTAATTTAGTTGAAGGACTATATAATACATAAGCCTCATTAACTAACCTAACACCCCACAATTCCCAAACTCAAATCCTCTCCAACTTCTCTCTTCTTTCTCTCTCTATTGCAAGACCCCATTGAAGAGCAATTTAAAGCTTGAGTAGGACTTAAATACTTCAACTTTTCTCCATCAAACACTAATTAATCCTAAAGTATGGAAACTCTACACTCTTGGGATCTCTTTCCCCAAGAGGCTCTTCAAAATTTATTCCAAAAGATGTCAAAAATGTGGATTTCTTTCTAATTTCTTGAATTGTCTTTCAATTGGATATGATGTTGATTTTATTTGATTATTAGTGATAGAATCTTATTATTCATGTGTTAATTGTTGTATCTCTTAGTCCTTGTCCTAGTTCTATGATAGAATCTATGAATCAAATCTTTTACCCTAACCCTAGCTATGAATTGGACTTGTAGATGATTAGGGTTGTTAGAATTGGTTATGTTATTGTTTAATTCACTATATTATGAGATTATCAGTGATATATTAGATAATAGTGATTAATTGAGGGTGAGATTCTTGATGAAGGCCATGGAGGCGATATGGTAAGACTTTGTGATCTTTAACTCTTTACTTCAATAATGTTGGAATATATTTGGTGATTATGCTGTGCAATTGAAGTAATATATATGACTAGATTAAGGAGATAATGATATGATGATTATGATGAAATGTCTTAACTATATGAATTGTGAGATCATGTTAAGGGTATGTTGATATAAGGTTGAATGTGAACCACTTGTGTGCCTTACTATGATATGATTATGATGTGTTGATATCAAGATGAAGGATTGTTATGAAAGGATATTCTCATGCAATACCTAATGAGCTAATGACATGATATACAAGGGGTTAGTCTACTATGACCTATACTAAGTTATTATTATTAAGAATTACTTAAAGACATTTCAAAAAGGGACTTTAGCTTAGCACCGAGTGAACTTGACAATGAGAGGTGTTGACTCCCCATTGAAGGGAGATTCACCAAACATACTCATGAGATGAGGGCTCCAATTACTAATGGGCATGTAGAGGGTACAATACATATCTCCTAGTTCCTTCACTATGTTGCCTCCATAGGAATACTAGCTAGTGGATCCACCTAGAATGCTATGTTCATGTTTTGGTCCTACCTTGGCAAGTAGACCACCTTCTTTCGGTGTAGGATTTCATAATACCGGATTCCATGTAGCTCACACGGTCTATTGTCAGTTAAGGCGGTTGTTCATAAAAGTAAAATGAAAGTAATGAAGTGAAAACTAACTAGGGTGAGTTAAGGGGTTCTACTTAGTGTAGGTAGGGGTATGAGACTCTACTTCTACATGGCACAAGTTGACCTTGAGGGAAGTCCTAGGAGGTTGTTCTTATGTACTTATGATATGTATAAATTGTATATGATGAATTTACATATTGATTATTCTATATGATGTTAGTTTCATTGATGAACATGTTATTGGTATAAATTGATATATATGATGAAGCACATGCATGATATGAAGATATATGAAATGTTGATATTGCTTATGATCCTTTACTTGGTTTACTTGATTATGTGGGGTTATGGAACTTAACATAAGCATAGCACTTGTAGGCTTGGGAAGGGTTGTGAGTAAGGATCTTATGTGATGTGATGTTATGAACTCTTGTACATGAATTATGTTTATGAAATTATGATGAAGTTGTTATGCTTCTATGATATTGATATGACGTCATTCATGTTGATATGACCTTATGTTAATAATATCTATGTTGACTTGACCCTATCATGATATTGTTCTTGTGTTGATTATGGACTTGTCTTGAGTAATGTTATGTCTAATGGCTTGTATATGTTCTTGATTGTGGATAAAGGCTTTTGAAAGTGACTTAGCATGGGTTTGAACTATTTTTGAACTAAATGTCCCTTTTAGCATGATTTCAATGTGTTATAGGCATATGTTTCCATACTTTGTACATGTGGTTGTACTAACCCTTATTTTTTTTCTTTTCCCAAACAATGTTGGTTCGGGCCGTTGATGTATCAAGGTCACTTGCAAGAAGACTTGGACTCTTCCCCAAATCTTGGTAGGTCCTCTAGTTCGAGGATGGTTCCACATGTTCTACCTTAGTAGTGTTGCTATTGTCTTAAAAAACATCCATTTCTTTCCTATACTTGATGACATTTGTTGTAAGCCCTATGTGGCAACTATGAATTTGTATGAGGGATATGCCCAAATGTTCAACTTCGTTTTAGATGGTTTAATGTGAGACAGTGTTCCTAGACTAAATATTAATATGTTGGTTATGTTCACTAAACAAGAAGTGTATTTAAGCTTCATATGCGAGGAGTCTAAGTGAACTCCATATGTAGTATGTGAGAGATCTATGTATACATCAATATATAAAAAGTTTTAATTTTCCGCACTTTTAACCTATGATATGTTATGACGAATGCTTAGAGACTTGTCTAAGTGCTCTCCGAGAACGACGACACTGGTTACATCTAGGGGGTGCTCCCCGGTCGTGACAGATAAGGTAGAAACTTAATGAAAGAAAATGTTTTTAACCATAGGTTATGTTATTCACATATTAAAATTAAATTATTCTAGTGAAGTATATATAACTGTCATTCATGATAAAAACCAAGTACAATTTTCTGGTAAAATTACCTCTCTATGATAGCCTTATTCATATATGAATTAAGTAATAATATTTTGTAAAAAAAATGTTACATATAAAGATAAATATTTGTGTTAATCCTTATTAGTGTCATGCACATACTAAATTTCAAGTATGGATGATACTGGTTACATTTTTTGAATGAATATTTTTTTTTATATTGTTGGTTAGATTTGCTTACAAAATTGAGTGAAGTAAGAAATAATATTATTAAAGAAATGTCACTTTCTCCCATATTTAAATTTTGAATGTATTTTGAAATGTTTTAATCATATATAGTCATTTTGATCTCAAAGTCTAAGTAACTCTATGGCAATATGTGTTAATAATTTAAAACATTTGTCATGTTCCGTTCAATTATAATTATTTACTAAAAACATAAATTTAGTATAATTTTATTTTACATCATCATATACTATATATATGACGTCATACATGTGCAACGCACGTGCCATAAAATTAATTATATTTAAATCATCATGTTCATATTATATTACTATTTTAATTATTTATAGTATTGATTGAAAATTTAAATAGTTATATTTTAATTATAATTTTTGTAATAAATATTTAAAATAGTTTTTCAATAAAATAATCGTAATATCAAAAGTACATTGATAGTTACGGTAAAACCTCTATAAATTAATACTCGGTAAATTAATAATCTCTCTAAAATAATATTTTTCTTGGTCCCGACTTGGTCCTGTAGAAAAAATTACTAATTTCGATAAGATAATATATTTTCAGAACACCCCTATATAAATATATGGTCCTATTAATATCATAAATTAATAATTCTTTAAAAGTACAAATATATTAAGACAATTTAGTGAAATATGATTATATTGTGTTCTGTTTTTTCTTAAAATTTAAATCTAGTTGAAGATCATCTCTAACTTTTCTTATTACATCCAAGAGCTACGATGTTATCTTTTTGAACTGCACTATAAAATTGTGAAGACTTTTAGATACGATAAAGGTTCCTTATGGCTAAATGGTTCCAAAGGTATATCATCTTCAACTTCATCATCAACATTTATTTTTTCCGATGGTATCCACAATTTCTTCTAAGCTCTGAACCTTTGAACATGTATCACTTTCAATCGGATAATCCAATAGATTATTGACATTCATTTTATTGTGGTAACCAAGATCATTAATTAATTATGATCTCAAGTTCATGAATGACGTCTTCACAAGTGGGTTCATTCAAATTCTCTCAGATAGCATCCCCCCAACAAATTTTACGTTATCGATAATAATTTGCTATTGTCTCTTGCTAAACATTTGTTGCCCAAGCAGAGATTGTGAATTGATAGCATACGAAACATTAATCTTTTGTTGGATCAATTTTTCTCACTTCATAGCCTTCTAATATCCTACGGTAAACTCTGTTACGGTAATACATCTTGAAAGATCTTGTTTTCTAGTATCACAAGGTTGAAATTAGTAAAACACAAAGATTTTAATGTAGTCGTTGTTTTTATGTATAATATTTTTTATGTGAAATCAATAAATATGATATATAATTTAGTAAGATGCAATGATTTTGAAATAATCAAAATTAACCTTCATTATATCTCAATCCATTCTTTAATTAATAAATATTAACTTATCCATTAAATAATATATCTATAAAATAATAAAATTTCATGGTCCCATCTATATTAATTTATAGAGATTTTACTGTACCTTTTTTTTCTAGTAATTTTACTCTAAAAACACTTTTTAGAATAAATTAGTCAAACACAATTTGTTTATCAATATTATTTTTTAAATAAATTACTCAAACACAAACTTTTTTTTCTAAAAGCCATTTTGAAAAGGGAAAAGGGTCAAAATAACCTTTAACTTTGTTTTATTGGTTGAATATACCCTTACTTTTAAAATGAAGTAATTTTTACCCATATCGTTACTGATTTCATCTTTTGTACCCCTCATTTGACAAAAATTTCCAAATCGATCCAAATTAAATCAATTTCAATTGTAATGACCCAATTATCTATTTTAACTCAAACCTGACCCAACTAACTTAACTCAAACCTATTTCACCTCCATCTCGAAACACCCATCATCTTCTCTTAAAATCCATCTCCTATGAGACACAAATTGCAAAAACTCGATGGATTGTAGACAAGTTGTGTTCTTTCCTCTACAATTACATATTTATGTTAGCTAGCAATTTAGAATTTTCAAAGTGAGGGATATGATCAGTCGGGTATGGTGATCCCCTTAGAAGCATGTATGTGTATGTAGTTGCAAAGGCTTATGATGACTTAACATTGGGAGTTGTAATTTGTCTATTTCCACAGTTCAAAAGTCCAATTTAATTTGTGTTTATTGCATGTGCAATTATGAGGGCTGGATTTATTTATGATATGTTGTTGAGAGAGTGAAATTGCCTTTAGGTATATTTGATTACTCTTGGGTGTAGCTTCTTCCTCTCTCGTTCTGTTAAAGTAAGAAAATTGTGTTAAAAGTAAGAAGATTGAATCGGCAAGCTGATGAATCTACGAGAATACATGTTATAGCAAATGTATGAAGTTTTTATGGAGCAAAGAGATGAAAATATTTTTTTTATTCAAGAAGGAAGAAGATGAAAAAGAAATTGATTTTAAGATTTAATTTGTCATGAGTTTTGTTTGGGTTGGATTTGAATTTGGGTCAAAATGATGAAATTGGATAATTTTAGTAAATTTGGAATTTTCATCAATTGAGAGATATAAATGATGAAAATTAGTAACGGGTAAAAATAATTTCTTTTTAAGGATAAAAGACATAGTAAATCAATAAAATAAAATTGATAAATATTTTTACCTTTTCCACTTTAAATAAAAGTGCTTTACTGTGTCAAACCCTCTCTAAATCCATCTTTAACCCGTTATCTTTTCGGATTACCCAAAGAGTCCCTTGGATTGTAGATAAGGCATCAAAACCTCCTATAGATAGAAGAGGAAAAGGGCGAGTTTTGAAAGAGAGAAAAAATGGCTTCTTTGTCAATGGGAAGTTGGGTGTGTTCAGGAATAGGAAACCACAGACCATCCGCTTCGCTTTCTCTACGTACTGGTTCTTCAACAACGACTACTTCTGTTTCTTTGAAAATGGCTGCTAATGCCTCTACTCATTCTGGGTTGCTTCACTGCTCTTTTCTTCCTTCCTCTGCACTCTCTTCCTTATCTTCTTCAACATCCTTTTCTGGTAAGTTCCATAAATTCTCTATCTTCCTTTTCAATTTTGATGTGGAAATTGAAAATGTGATGTTATTTGAATTGGTAATGTGGGGTTGTTTATTGATTCCTGTTTTAGGCAGGTAGTATTTTCATTTGAATTGCTTCTTTTGAGAACTCCTTAATAGGCAATTATTCGCTTGTGTGTATCTTGAGTCCTGTTAATTTATATACACTCTTTGAAGGTACAAGGGGGAGACAAGAGTAGGTTGCTTCTTCATTCTGATGTTTAGTATTCCATATAACTCAAATTTGTAGTGTCTATTTGTGGTCTCAAATTTTAGTGTCTATTTGTGGTCTGACATTGCTGTGCTATTGAAAAAAAGTGAATCGTATTTCTGATTTGATAGTCAAAATTCATTGGTTAAAGCTAGATTATAAAACAATTGAACGAAAAAAGTTTCAACAAAGAGGAGACCCTTAAGGTCCAAGAGACATATGATCAATTTCATATTAAATTGGCATGATGAGTAGTAGTGAGCTAATGGTTAATATGTGGTGTAGGTTCATCATTTGGCTTTGGCTTTGGCTTCAATTCCAACATAGGAGTGAGCACCGCTAAAAGGCGTGGCCTGGAGGTGCAGGCAAAGAAGTATGCTCTTTGTCAGACTAAGAGGAATAGGTCGAGGAAGTCGTTGGCTCGAACACATGGTTTTCGCAAGCGTATGAGCACCACCAGTGGCAGAGCAACTATCCAGCGGAGACGTGCAAAAGGCCGATGGGATCTCTGCCCAAAGTCTTCACCTAGAACTGGAAAACGAGCTTAATGTTTATTGTTTTCTTGTAACTGATTTTTGTTGGTAATATGTTACTATCTTTTTCAGAATTTTGGGCTGCTGTAATTTTCATCTGTTTTATTTAAAGAACTAATTTACTAGTTTCCATATTTTTGTATTGTCCACTCTTTCATTGATTGGTTTTTGCTTTCTCCTTCTGATCTTGTTCATGAGTCTGGTCAACAAATCAACCCTGAGAAATTTGTAGACTCAGCAGGTTTTCATTTGTCTAATTCATCATAGGGCTTTTTCAGAGGTCTAATGTTTTTTGTTTTTTTTTCCCATTTGTCATTGGAGAAAGTATTATAAGAAAGTTGCTCCACCAAAGAGGGGAATATGAGACTGACATGTTGAGGTGTTTTATGGACATCGAACAAGGCCCTTATGTAAGGGTGCTATATTGTTCTCACAAATCATTCTTCACATGTTGTTGGGTGAGCTTGGATTGTAACTGCAGTTATTTGGAAATTTCAGAATTGCATTTGTGTTACTAAATTTTGCTTCGTAACTGAGGATTTTACTAGTATGCTGCAGGATCATCCGGCTGTTGGCATGTGCAAGTTGAAATACAATTTAGAAATGTGCCCCAACCGAACCAGAAACCGACCTGTATATGGTTCTTTTCTCTAAATTAGTAGCTCGGGAAAGACAATATATGTAATATTCTATTTCTCATCAATTTGGTAATACCGGACGTAGGTATAAGAAGCATACAATCCTAATGCATGAGAAGTTTGTATGAGCGAAATATTCACTTTATTTAGTAGACATTGGTGTTCAGATCAGATATCCAGCATTAGTGAAAAATTGTTTGTTTTTTTCATATCAATCCTTTTTGTTCCATCAAAGGCAAATCACAATTCGTATCTTGTTTTCACTATATGAAACAAATAAAGCGTTATTTACACTTGGAAGCAGTTTTATTTATAGGATTCAAACTCTGACATGACTCATGAGCTTTTAATTGCTCTAATATGCATTTCTCCAAATCAACTAAACGACTAAATGTGCAAATACCATAAGCTCACTTCTACATAGCCTAAGTATGAAAAATAAAGAAAAACGATAATGGGAGCAACATTTTTCTAACTCAATCTAATATTATATAGGGAAAAGAGTCTGATATACCCCTAACTTTGTCATTTAGAACTGATATACCCCTTAACTTTGTCATTTAGAACTGATATACCCCTTGTTATAAAAGTGGCTCATATATACCCCTACTTGTAAACAAATGGCTCACATATACCCTTTTCCTCTAACGGAAATGAAAGAAAAATAATTTTAATCTAATCGTCAAATATTTTTTTTTTGACTTTTTTTGTTATAATGACTAATTTATAATTATTATTTTGATGATCAAATTTATTTATGTTTCACTAATATTCTTGTAAAACTTATTGTAGATGACCAAATTTTTTCATCGAATATGAAATTAAATTACAATATACAAAAAAAAAATAGATTAAGTTTTTTTCTTTAAACCAAGGAATTAAAGAAAAAAATAAAATAAGAATAAGAAACTCAAATAATTATAATAAAAAAAAGTCAAAATAATTTATGTATGAAAAAAATTAAAATATACCTTGAACTTTGATAGAAGAATCATATATACCTCTAAATAATTTTTTTTTTTAAAATTAGAAGTAATAAATATAAATTTAAAACTAATTTTTTAACTTCCGTTAAATGAAGGGTATATGTGAGCTATTTTGTAACGACAAGGGTATATGTGAGCCGTTTGTATAACGGTAAGAGCATATATAAGCCACTTTTATAACGAGTGATATAACAATTCCAAATGACAAAGTTGAGGGGTATATCAGACATTTTTCCTATTATATATTCGTTTTTGTTTACCACAAGTTAGAAAGTCAAAGGGTGTCTTTGACAGGAGTGAAAATGTTTCATATAAAAATTTTCTAAAAATTGTGTTTTAACCTTTTAGGAAAATAAGTGGCACTTTACTTATTTTTTGGTGTTGGGTAAGTAATCAAAATGTATTATTTCCTAGAAGTTTTAGATCTAATCTAAATTCTTATTTTACTTTTTGAAAAAAAAACAAAACTAAAGAAGTAAATCTAGCTAGAGTATTTTATCAATTTTATTAAGAACTGATTATGGAGTATTATTTTTCCTATTATAACTTGTGGTTTGATGAGAAAACGTTAAAAAATAATATTTAACGTCCATTTGGATATATTGTTAATAATATAGGTGATTCTTTTGTATTTTTTAGCCTGAGAATGTAATGAAGAATTCCAAAATGTTATTGTACAAAATGGCTAAATGGTTGTACCCCCCATTAATGGTTCCACCTACATTTTGTGATGTGCAGTGAGGGAGGCAGAAGAAACAAGAAGCAGCTCCAATGGCGTCGGGAGTGATGTTCATATTGATACCGGCAGGTTTAGGTGTTGTGAGTTGTCTCTTCATTCTATTCTACGTTTCCTTCACTTCCAATTTCTTTTTCCACTCCCACCAAATCCATCTCACATTCAACTCTACCCTCAACAATTCATTTGTTGCAATGTGGGGTGGAAGCGTTTATATTGTAAATGAGAGAAGAGAGTTGAGAGAAGGATGGAGTATATCTTATTAATGAAGCAAATGCTTCTTATATAGACGTTACAAACCGACTCTTACTATTTACACAGTAACTTGACTCTTACTATTTACACAGTAACTTGACCTTTACTATTCATGATTAGGACATTTACTATTCATGAATAGTAACCAAATAGTACTATTACGACTTTTTCTACAAAATACAAAAAAGACACTATTTACTTTACGACTTTTTTACAAAAAACAAAATAAACTTTGGCCAAATGGCCGACATACTATTTCTACCTTATTTAATGGCCTTTACTTTTTTACATGTGGCCGACAATAATTATGACTAATTTACATATATTTTTATGTCTATCTTTATCTTCTTCTTCTCAGCTTACTCCAGTTGTACGTCTGGGATTATGTCATCACCTTGGTTGCACTTGGAACATATATGGTCTGGATATTTGTGTCCAATTAGCTTGCAATATCTTGTCATGAGTTCTTCGGAGATGAATCCTTGTTTTAGTGCTCTAGTTGTTGGAGTAGCTTCTGGTTTTAATAAAGATAAAATCCATTTCTGGACTTCCTCCATATCTGTTTGTCTTATCTCTCGTGAATTGGCATATATCATTAAGTGATCTCTTGAATAATAACTCCATATAGCATTTCCTTGTAGATAGTTGTTAGCTAATTCTTGTATAATAGTTGATAATCCAATTATTCTTTTATTTGCATAAAAACTGGGTATCTCGATTTTTGGTATCTCTGGTTGTTGCCCTATGTCTTCCGGTATTATCATTTCTCGCGTTAATCCAATTTTCACTATCTGGATTATTGGCTTTATCTCATCATAAAGTATCTCAGCTGGTGCTGTATAAAATTTTATAAAAAATAAATTTCCTTTTGTAATTCTTTTATATATCAAAAAGGCTTTGTGTATCTCTGGGATTCCACTTATCTCTGTACCATCATATGTATATACGGTATTAAGTAATCCATAACTGTAACAGGTTTTAACTAGGTTTGGATTGGTTTTAGGTTGTGCGATTAACTTATTATAGCCTTGAAATTTTTGGGTTAAATAATCCTGGGTTTTTTCTTCTGTGGTTGTAGTAGATTTGGGTTTAAGATTTAAAAAGTTTTGGATTTTGTATAGGTTTTCAATGTAAGTTTGGGATATATGGTTATATATTTTCTTTTCTTTGTGTAGGCTGGCTGCATATGTGGATGTTTGCGGTGCTGGGGTATCTACTATATGTGCTTTTGGAATAAATGGTTTTGTAAACAAGCTGTTTAAGTTTGTATTTTTTGATGTAGTTTTTTCCATAGCTGTTGTACTTGTACCTGCAATACTAGTAATGTTAATGTTATGGGTTTTAGGGAGTTTCCCAACGTCTCCTTCTAGCTCTGGATTTTTAGCGTCTTCCGATCGACGTAGCTCCGCATATTTATAGTCATGCTGCTGACTATTAACTTTCAAATTTTGTAACTCTTTTCCCATACTGTCCACCTTCATAGAAAGTGTAGTAATAGCTTTGAGTATTTCTTCTATTGTATCTGGTTCAGTTTGAGTTCCTTTTTCTTGATAGGTAGTCTGCAACAAGATTCCTGTCAGTCTTAATTATTTCAATTGTAAATGTAAAATTTAATATATTCAATACTAATCTCCTTATTTCTTTTGTTGTAACTGAATCATCTAATTTTTTCGTTATCCACCATTTTACTTGTGTATTATCTGTTCTTACAATAAATTTATTGTAAACAATATATGGTTCAAATGCTAATAAACATTTATATAATGCGAATAATTCTTTTCTATTTATTTCCCATTTTATTTGTGCTTCTGTATAAGATCCTGAATAATATCTACAATGGTGTTCTATTTTTTCTTTTTCATATTTATATTTTAAAACTCCTCCGTAACTATGATCACTCGAATCTGTTTCAACAATATAAGTAAATATTTTATTTTCATCGGGAAAATATAATTTTGGTAATTTTTTACATAAATTTTTAATATTTCTTATATGTTCTTTATCTTTATTGTCAAAATGATATTCTACATCTTTTTTAAGTTTTTTATGTAGTGGTTTTAGATGTTCTGCTAATTTTGGTATATATTCTCTTACCTGATTTACTAATCCTAGAAAAGATTGTAATTTCTTTTTTGTATCTATATTTTCATCAATAGTAATTATTTTTTGTACTATATGAGTTTGCATTTTTATTCCATTTTTATCTATTTGTATTCCTAGAAATTCTATCTGTGATTTCATTATTTCTGCTTTTCTTTTACTTAAGCTTATTCCTGAGTTTTTAACTATGTGTATAAATTTTTCTAATAATTTTATATGTTCATCTTGTGTTCTAGAATATAACAATATATCATCTATGTATACAATACAATTTTCTAGCTGGTTAAAACAGTTATCCATAAAATGTTGGAATCTACCTGGTGCATTTTTATATCCAAAGGGTAAAACATTCCATTCATAGAAACCTTGTGGTACTGTGAATGCTGTTAATTGTTTAGATTCTTCTTCTAGTTTTAGGTGGTAAAATCCTGATTTACAGTCAAATTTACTAAAATAATTATATCCTTGTATTTGTCTTATTTTTAGTATTTTGTTTGGTATCGGATAATTGTACGTTTTAGTTTTAGCATTTAGATTACGATAATCTATAACCATTCTACTTTTACCTCTTTTTTGTTCACTATGTTTTATAACTATAAATGCTGGACTTGTATGTTTACTATTACTCTTTTGTATGTAATTATTTTCTAATAATTCATCTATATGTATTTTAAATTCTTTTAAATCATCAAAGTTATATTTTAATGGTTTCTGTGTTATTATACTATTTTCATCTATTAATTCAATTTTTACTTTTGTCTTATGTTTTTCCCATCCTTGTAATGGATCTTCGCTATATAATTGTTCTAATTGTTCATTAATTAATTTAACTTTGTCTATAGCAAATATAATAATTTCTAATTGTGTTATTTGTTTATTATTTATATTTTCCATTTGTTGGTTTATCTTTTCACTTCCTTTTATCCATTCTATAGGTTTTCTTTGTTTATTATTTACTCTTTTTGCTCCTATTTTGTTTCCGCATGGTGTGGTAAACCACCCA
>JAPDHL010001910.1:2982454-3100117 GCA_032847665.1 Solanum chilense | reverse complement strand
ATATATATATATATATATATATATATATATATATATATATATATTTACCCCCCTCCCCCCGGCACTCCCACCCCCTGCCCCGCTCCACCTTCCACCGTCCTACCCTTAAATTTTTTTTATTTTTCAAAAACAAAAAAAATAAATCTGTTTTTCAATTATGTTTGAATATTAATTGAATTTCTAAAAAAAAAAAAAATATTGTTTTTTTTTATTTTTTAGCACAACTAAGAATTTTGAGTAAGAGTGAAAATAAGTGATCTAATATTGATCAAATGGATACCCGTATTGAGCTCATTTTTACCATATTTGTAGACACTTTTATAATAGTTTGAAGCCCATATTTGACCAATTAAAATATGAGTGAACCAAGCCATTAAATATGATCAAAATGGACTCATTATATTAATATGGGCTGAAATTGCCACCACTACCCACCGGTAAGTGTGTATCTATGCCCAAGACGACGGGGCGTCAACCAGCGGCCTGTTAGTGAGGGGTCATTGCTTAAAGAAGTTTTGGCAGCTTTGTTGCCAAGTCTTATGTCCTTCTCTAGGGACCCTCGTGGGTCCTAGGTGGAGTCGTACCTGGACTTTAAACCCCAATACATAGTAATCTAGATCTTAAGTTCCTCCCACATCAATTTGGACTCCAAAAAACTCACCAAATGAGCAAAGGCACACAAGAACTCACATAAACACATAGACGTCTAGTCGTCCAACGTCTTGGTCGTCCATTGACGTTTGACCTCCAAAATTACTAACTGAATTCAAACACTAAATTAGCATTAACACATTATTAACCCATGAAATACTAGCAAAGCTCTAGTTCAATCTAGTTTGTTATGAGGGTCATTACATTCTACCCCACTTAGAAAAACATTCGCCCTCGAATGACACTAAAAACTTTAGTGACATCACGAAGTCAACTAGCAGCATATAATACATAACATCAAGGTCAACATTCATAGTCAATGCACCAAGCTTACAAGGAACACCACCTGCATATTATTAAGCATTTTTAGCAACAGATGCAACAATTCGTGACGAATTCCATAATTCAAAGCACACACTTATTTCTTTATTTTAACTTCATTTATGGAGGAACTACCTTCTCCAACATTAGAAATGATCATCATAGCATTTTAAAGCTTAAGATGTAATAACTTCAAATCACACATTGGCACATAAGCACAACAACTTGAAGCAATTAAGAAAATATTGCTAGTTATACATTGCCATGGAAATTTTAGATTAACTACCAATATACTCATATAATCATGGAAAAATAAAGAGCATGCAAAACATCATATCATCAATGAAGCTCATAACATAACAAGACATGCAATTCATACTCAAATGCACGACTTCAAGACACAACCAAACTACTAAGGATTTTCGTCTCAAGCTTGAGTAATAATAGATGGAATTGATAATGGTATCAGCTACCTTTCTACTAAGCTCATAATTCCCCACTTAGGGTAAACCCATCTAAGACAAAACAAACAACTATAAGGAATTATGATTTACCGGGGCTTTCACTCCGGATTAGTTTCTTCTTTAGCTCCGAGTACATAGAAAGGATTCCTCTTTGGAGCATTAGGATCCGGACCACTATGAGGAGCTTGGTTGACCTCCTTCCCTTTTGCCTTTAGGTTAGGGATTACCATACCCAAAGAAATCATTTGTACCGGCAAGACACTTACCCAAGTGTCGTTTCCCACAAGTAGCACACCTAAACCTCTCAAAATCATGGCCACCTCCTTGGGAATTTTGGTTGGAAACCCTATACTTGTTCCCCATGGAAGAGTCTTGATTATGGAACCTCCTTCTTATACTTGGGTTGACTTGGTTCATCCGACGTAGGCCTCTTTCTCTATCTACTTATCTCCCTAATATTGGAATCTTCAATATGTCGAGCATACACCATGAGCCTAGAGATATCCATATATCATTATGGACAATTACCGTACGACATTCCTTTTCCTCAAAGTTAGACACCCCCATCAAAAATTTATTTATTTTAGCCCTAGAGTGGAATACCATTGTTGGTCATACTTAGAGTTGGGTGAATTTGAGAGAATAGTCCTTCGCACTCATACCCCCTTGATGAAGGTTCATGAATTCCACAAACTTTCTCTCCCTCAACTCTATGGGTGAAAACCTATCAATAAAACCCACTTAGAAGACTTCCTAATCTACCGGACCTTCCCTTAAGGGTCTTTCATCCCTCCATTTCTCAAACCACACTTAAGCCACATCCTTGAGTTGATAAGCGGAAAACCTCCGCTTTCTCTCTAGAAGTCACACCCATAGCATCCACCACCTTGAATACCTCATCTATGAAGCCTTGTGGATCTTCATCCACCTTAGTGACATAGAAAGTAGGACGGTTCATCCTCATGAAATCTCGTATTCTAGAAGCGGGAGTACTTGCATTTGGTTGAGGTCCAACTCCTTGGTTAGCTTTGGCAACCACATGATTAGTGATGACTTGATCTTGAGTCGTCATGAGTTGCGTCAAAACCGTAAGAGCAGCCCTTATCTCTGAATTAGTCATATTCCCTTTAACATAGGGAACTTGAGGACCTTGGGGCATTGTATTCATTTTGGTCACTTGAGGCTCTTGAGGTTCTTGAGGGAGAACCCCTCATTCAAATCCTCTTGGTAAACTATAGGGACTTGCTCACCAAAAGAAGGAATCCTCTCATTAGCTACTCATCCCTCCTCCCTTATAGCGGGTGTAATTATCGTATTCATGTCCTATAAACACAAGATAAGAGGTTTAGAAAAGACATCTTATAGAACTCAACTCTATGGCACAACACTAGAATAATGAAGAAACTGAAACTTCTATCATATTATAGCCTCTCACTCATGGATGTGTCACGACTCACACCAATGAACAAGACTCTACTAGACGTGGCTTGTGAAACTTTGGACCCTAACCTATTTCCCAATACCTTATGCTCTGATACCAAGTTTGTAACGGCCCGTAATTACACCCTAGAACAAAGGAGCACTCTTGAGTCGTCACACAGCGTACTTGACCCTTTGGAGGTCTTATTCAAGCCTCTTAGATATCATTCATTATATAAGATATGAAAAGTAGTGCGGAATTAAAACTTTTCACAAGAATAATAATAAGAAGCTTTTTATAAAATACTATGTAGTAAGTCTCATCGTCACAAGCCAACCGAAATACACAACTTAAATATCTTAGTGTCAATGCCCTTTATATTAAAAGAAATACATAATAAGTCTTAATGAAGAAACTAAAGAAACATAAGCTATGTCCTCGAATATATGAGGACATACCGAGTCTTGAGAGAGACAACTTTACAAGCTTTTAGGAACCTTCACTTGCCTTCAACCTATACTTATAGAGCATAGAAAAGTATGGGGTGAGTACAAACATTGTACTAAGTAACGAATGATGCAAAAACACATCGAAAAAGGAAATTTTTGTTGAAATAAAGCATTCATGCTATTTAAGTAAAACCTCCATAATATAGTATTAAAATAACATATAAATAATCATTTAGCACATAAGGTAACACTCCCATAATTTTAACACAAGACTACACTTTACGGTGAACTAATATGAATTTTATAGTGAACTCATTTCATTACATCTTACAGTGAACTCATTACCCTTGAAGTTTCCCTATCCAAAGTTATCTTAAAACTCATTAAGGTGAGACTTGAAGAAACCGCCCATACAATCTCTTCAATACACACCTAAGAGATCCCTAAGACTACCAAAGACAGGCATAGTTCGTGATTTTTAACAATCCAACATTCAATATCAAAAACACTAGAGGAACATACTTGCATTTAAGGACTTCACATAAGAACCATTCTCCAAGACAACCCCCAAGTTACACCTATACTGATACCAAGTTTGTATCAACCCGCAATTACACCCTATAATAAAGGATCACTCTTGAGTCGTCATACAGCGTACTTGACCCTTTGGAGGTCTTATACAAGCCTCTAAGATATCATTCATTACATAAGATATGAAAAGTAATGCGGAATTAAAAAAAATCACAACAATAATAATGAGAAGCTTTTTTATTAAATACTAAGGAGTAAGTCTCATCGTCACAAGCCAACTTAAATACACAACTTAAATATCTTAGGGTCAAGGCCCTTTACAGTGAAAAAATGCATAATAAGTCTTAAAGAAGAAACTAAAGAAACATAAACTATGTCCTCGAATATATGAGGATATACCGAGTCTTGAGAGAGTCAACTTTGCAAGCTTTCCCTCTAGGAACCTTTTTTTGCCTTCAACCTATACTTATTTAGGATAGCAAAGTATGGGGTTAGTATAAACAGTGCACTAAGTAAGGAATTATGCAAAAACACATCAAAAAAGGACATTTTTGTTGAAATATAGCTTACATGCTATTTGAGTAAAACCTCCATAAATATAGTAATAAAACAACATTTAGATAATCATTTAGTAAATACGGTAAAATTAGCATTAATTTAACACAAGACAACACTTTACGGTGAATTGATATAAACCTTATAGTGAACTCATTTCATTACATCTTACAGCGAACTCATTACCCTTGAAATTTCCCTATCAAAAGTTATTCAAAGACTCATTAAGGTAATACATGAAGAAACAGCCCATACAATCTCTTCAATACACACCTAAGAGATCTATAAGACTACCTAAGATAGGCATAATTCATGAGTTTTAACAATCCAACATTCAATATCAAAAATACTAGAGGAACATACTTGCATTTAAGGACTTCACATAAGAACCATTCTCCAAGACAACCAGCAAGTTAGACCTAATGCAATGTGAAATTAGCATCCCATACTATTACCCCCACCAAGTGATCCTTGAGGATTCCCTTATATTAAAAAAATCACATTCATCATGTACATAAAGTTCATCTTACAAGATATAACCTTAACACGCTTTCTTGACATTAGACATTATGTTACATAACTTCATTTGTATTACATAAGGACTAATTCATACATTTCATATAAGGACACACCAAGACTCCCTCTGAATGCCTACTTGTGCAATGGATAGATAGTGTCTCATACCACACAACCCTAAGTCGTAAACCCTTTAGAATTGTTAGTTCATTACATTAGTTTGTGGGGGCAAGCTTTAACCGACATAGACCATGAGAGATAGACATGGAATCTCGGTATTAATCCCTACTGGATGAGGGATTCCACTTTCCTAAGGTAGGGTCATTATAGAGAACTTGCATGAAATCTCCATTAACTACTCCTATGCGGGTGCGTAGTTAAGGAATGAGGAGACTACTTCAAAGTAAATAATTATATGCTAACGAGGAGTACTCATTTCAAGAGGTACATTGGATACAACAACTCTACTCACGAGTGTAACCACCTGTTTTTCAAATCCTCCTGATGGTAAGAATAAATCCCCACTGAGTCTTAAACATTCATCACTATAGATTAAAAGATAACTATTTAACACCATATGTCTACTCACGAAGGGTATCCATCCTCCAACCTATCTCAGAAAGCTCTTGGGAATAGTGAGATTGCTACTAAACAGTTCATCTCAACCCACGAAGAGTGTTTACCCCAAAATCCCCCTTTTCCTAATATAGGAATAGTAGGGATGGTCTAGACACTTCATCTCCTCTCACGAAGAGTGTCTACCCTACAAAATCCCCCATTTCATTCATAACTTTATTTCTGCATTCAAAGTTTGTGAGTGAGCACATGTGAGAACACCTTTTACTTAATCACCATATTCATAATTTGAATCCTAAATATACTCATACCATCATTTGTCATATTTTACACACTAGCATGCTTCACATACACAGATACTTCACTTAGGCATAATATCATTAAGATACACATTTCAACTTCCTAAAACATATCTTGCATAAACATCATAATCACCACTTCATTTTACATTCTATGCCCTAAAGGACACAATCACAATACACACATTTATACAATTTAATCGTGTACTTCAACTAAATGCCTCCACAAAAGGTAGACCATACCACTCAAGAGCATTTCACAATAAGATCTAAATAATACAACCAACTTATCGTTCATCCACCTTACCCCACATTTCCTCAATTTCTCAAATAATTCACCATAAAATAGTATTTAAGGCAGTATCTAATCATCATATAACATAAGGTAACACAAATCTAACATTTACTAATATTATCAAGATATATACACTAAACCCACTTCATAACCTAAAAGTTGGAAATATACATGAACATGAGTTCATTGGAGTTTTGCCATTAAATCATCAAATAATACTAAAAACAACATTTTTCTATCATTAGAACGTTTTCATGCAAAGACCCACGCTTAGAGTTAAAGATAGAAGAAGTTGGAGTTTGGAAACCCTTTTTTGAATCTCTTTGGAACGGCTCCCTGAATGAAAGAAGGTTCAAGGATGAACTACCATACCTCACTATGATGAAACCCACGAAATTTGGTGAATAAAACGTCCAAGAGCTCCCCTTATATCCCTTCCTTGAGTTCTAGCTTCTATAGAGTTTGAGAGAGTTCTTTCTTGCGTGAGGGGTTTTGATATTTGAAAAACTGAAGTCTAACCTAGGTATAGGAGTATAACCTACCTTAAAATACCCTAAATACACTAAAATATTTGTCCAATGTTCATAAAACACTTGGATTGAATTTACAAAAATACCCCAAGCTCAGCCAATTTCTAGACAGCTTTTACAGTGACTAATCGATGGACCCTAGCAACAGGGCGTCGTTTGATCGACGGCCCATCCTACTAGGTCATCATATGGTTCAGAGTCTTATTCCATGAGGAAAATATCCCCACCATTAATAGTGGAGCGACGCCCAGTATCACGGGGCGTCGACCAGTGTACGATCCGTTAGTGAGGGGTCGTCAATTGAAGCAGTTTTGGCAGCTTTGTTGCCAAGTCTTGGGTTCTTCTAGGGCCCCCAATGGGTCCTAGGTGGAGCCTTAGCCGGACGTTAAACCAATGTACAATGTCATCTAGGTCTTATGTTCCTCCCACATTAATTTGGACTCCAAACAACACCAACTATTCCAAGGTCCTGAAGAACTCACATAAGCACATGGATGTATAGTCGTTGAACGTTTAGGTCATCCCTTGATGTTTGACCTCCAAACTAACTAAACTGACATCAAACATAAAAATTACCTGTTTTTGAACACATTATTAGCTCATGAAAATCTAGCGAATCTCAAGTTCAATCTAGTTCATTATGTGGGTCATTACACTTGGTCATTGCACTCAGTTTAGTTCTTTTCATTATATTTCAGCATTTACATTCTTGATATACTCTGCACTACATCATTTAATGTCGTAGGCTCAAGAACTCATCATCTAGACCACGTGTATATGGTTTCCGATTCATTCTAGCAACATTAATGGTGAGTCCTCATTCTTCGAGGACAATTGACCTACTTTCCCTTTAGTCTTTTATTTAAGTTTCTATTTTTCTAGAGTTGGCTGGGGCATTGATACGCTCAAATTTACTTCTCGAAAACAAGTAAAAGTGGTCGCATCAAGTAAAGAACCCAACTAGTGAGGTTGGGATTGTTCCCACAAGGCAAATGGTTCAGACTTAACTTTATTCTATTATTACTTCTATTTAGTCAATTATTTCCCAAAAACAAATAACTAAAGGGGTTTTTGATTAATAAACGCAATTAGCTAAATTAAAGTAAACAAGTGACAGCTTCAAACATTGGAGTTTAATCAAGTAATGAGAGTAACTAGGGCGTAAGTTTTCCCCACAAGCTCCTAACTCAGTAATTCTAGCTATAACAATCCTTTCCTAGTATCTTGCATGCAAAATGATAAGTTAAGTATCTCAATATCCTTGGTTTAGCATCTAGAGAATTTCACTCCGCACATTGTATGGCTACGTGTGTTGCTTTACTAAACCTTATATTTACCTCATTTTAAGCATCATATTCAATATTTGACTAAGTTGTAACTTCGTACCAACCGACACTAGCCTATTAGATAGTATACACTAAATCTATGTTGATAATTCGTTTCCTATTATCTACCTCCTTGGTCCGGAAAGTATCAATAAGGTGAGTTCTAACATTGGTCATCCGTTAAAAAGAATTCTAAGTGAAAAAATTAGCAATATATGCAAGACACTATTCTAAACTGTTATTAGCTAGATTTTACCGTGTTATTTACTCATGGTTCCCACAACCCTAGTTATGGAGTTTAGTTACCCATGCTAATAATCACACAATTCATATTTGATAATATAAGAATTCATGCACTTACTTTTATGAGAATGAATAAAAACCCAGAAATTCACTTGAATAATTCACAAAAACACCAATAATTGGTTCCGAAAAAGTATGATCAAATACCAAAATCAAGAGTTCAATACTTAAACAAGAGAACTAAAAAATATCTAAAAGTCTAATCCCAAAAATGAGGTTTTTCGAACTATTTATTGTAAAATAAAACCTAATAACATAAGGACTCTATTTAAGGCAAATCTGTCCAAAACGCGTCTGAATCTACAATCTCTACGACGGACCGCCATGGACACGACGGACTGTCGTGGGCTCTGTCATTCCACACTTGGCATAATTTTGTATTGTTTTCTTCATCAACTTTCGGTTACCCTCAAAAGACAGATATGACGGACCATTGCAAGCACGACAATCCGTCGAGGGGTTCCGTTCCAAAACACTTAGAAACTTCTTGAAATTGGGTACTGGAACTAATCTCTGACAACCAAGACGAATATGTAGGACGGATCGTCATGGCTATGATGATTCGTCTTGAGCTTCTGTAGTCCCACACTTGGTCAAACTTCCTTTAGCAACCACTTTATTCTCACTACGTTGCCACCTATGGACCGTAACTACCACGACGGACCGTCATGGGCTCCTTAGGTGGTCACTTCTGCAATTTCTGCTCAAATCCTTCGCATTCTCCTTTGGACAGATTTCCTGCAAATAAAGAGAAACCTACATCAAAAGTCAATACAAAAAGGCTTTAGACACACACTAAACTTAAGTAAAAGACATTGAAAGTACCGTGAAACCATGGTACATCAACACCCTCAACTTAAATTCGTTGTTTGTCCTCAAGCGACGCACTATGACTCACTACAAAATCTTTGTACAAGAGTATCCGTCTTTTAACTTTCGCAATCATTTGGCTATCAATCCTGATTATTCTTATTATATTCATGCATGCTATCACTATTAGGCTTGAATTATGTGGATCAGACCATGACACGGACTCACCACAACTTGACATCTATCCTCTTCGATCTCTCACCTAGGTGCTAATTTTTCCGGTATTGCAACTAGTGTCCTCACTTCAAAATAACATCCTCATTTTTTCACATAATGATTTCAGTTTGAGTATAAGGATTACTATTCAACACTCGGTCTCATAACAACTGCACAACTTATTTATACATATTGTCATAGGCTTGCCCTTATTTTCACTACTTTTAACTTCTCCATAACAACTCTTAGGATCACGATAGGACTTTCTTAGCTTGTAACATAGGCTCAGGATCAGGTACGGTATATTTAGGTATATTTTAGTGACTTGTTACCCTTTTTGACATATTTGTTAAGCGTCCTACCTTTTCATCATTTTATTCCTCCTTTTTTCTTATATTCTTTCACCTTGCTATTTTTCTTTCTTTCTTCTTTTGTGTAAGTGACTTTTGTTTTCTTGCTTGTATTTATTATATATTTTTTTATTTCATTTTTCTTTCAACTTGTTCTTGAGTTACTTTTCTTTTGTTCTTTCTCTCTCTTTATTCTTTCAACCCCACTTTCCGGAGCATTCCTCATAATAGCACCCTCAACTCATGGCTTTGCCACGAGTCAAAGTACATAATACCCAAAGTTGGGTCAGGGCCACAACAAAATTGTTTTATGCATTAGCCACCCTCAATTTATGCTTTTGGCATAAGGTGAGGTGCACATGTCCAAGGAAGGATCAGGGCCAACACATTATTCCCAGAAAAGATCAGTTGGGGTGAAAAAGAAAGGTCTATTTTAAGCTCAAATCATTTTTTATCAAAAAATGATTAATTTCATTCAGTTTTCTATTATTTAGGCTAAATATTGGCTATATTGAACAAGGACCTATGATCCTTTTGTAATTTTCTATCACAACTTACTTTTAGCAGGACTTACCAGGCAAGTTCTAGCTTAGTACAAATAGTGGACTGTTCAAATTTTCCTCACACTCACTTGACATCTCATTACTCTACCAGATTATGAGACACCTAGTTCGAGTCTTAGTCTTAGGGTCATGCAGTGGTGTATCTCTATGTCATGCTTAGAGCCACATATTTATCAATTACTATGCCTAGTCATGCATCATTTTCATTACATCAGGATATCATTTCTATTTTAGGCATCATGCTTCAGATTTATACTATGTACACAAGATATAGACATGTCGGTTCAACAATAAAAATAATCAATCTCTTGGAGAAAAAGAAAACAGCCAAGAAAACCTCAAAAGAGGATCGTGAGTTGGGTTACTCAGACCTCACCCTATCACTCACTCTACATTTACCCCACCCCCAACAAAAAGATATGCAATTGTCCCTAATACATAAAAGAATCCAAAATAATAAAGTGGTAGGTGAAGCAAACCTGAGGTGCAAAGCACCGTCGATCAACAAGCTAGTGGGACCGGTGTTCCGGAACCCACTCCCTTTGTAGTCTAGACACCCTCAGTAGTGTCCTCAGCATCAATAACACCCTCAGTAGTGCCTCTCTAAACAATCACAGCACCATCAGTAGTGTCTTCTCTGCCTCAATAACTCTAGAGCTAGACGCCCTAGCAGCCAACGCAATAACCTTCAACTAACGGGCCTCCTGATCAGCAATCGAGGCTCTCCTTGCAATCTCCAACTCTCGGCTCTCCCTCTTCTATGCTCTAACCTCATCCTCATGTCGACCTGTACTCCTCTTGGCATGCTCTCGTGGTGGAGGTCGTGGTACTGCAGCAGTAAAGAATAAGGCCACCAAAATAGTATCCTCGGCGGGCTCTGCAAAAGGGGCCTCAGACTTGGGCACCCTAGCCTTTAGAATCGTGTCCAAGTCCGCTCTCAGACTCTCTACAGAAGCTTGAAGGGTCAACACGTCCACCAGAGGGGATGGACGGGCTTGCACATGCAACTCAAAAGCGTCTAGACGCTGATTAACCTCCATATTCTTCCTCTCTGTGCGCTGGGTCATCTTTCGATCCATGCGCTCCTCCGCCTCAGCAATAGACCTCTGCATCCAAGACTAGATGTGATGCAGAAGAGTGGCCATTTGGGCCTCAACTTTGTGGACCCTAGCAAATAGGACCAGAGTGGCGGAGGGACTCGAACGAGAAGATCTCAAAGCGGTGCTACCACCCGGAATAGACTCGACCGGGTTAGTGTCAGTAGGATCAGATGTACACTGGGTAGCCGCTTGGGCTTGCTCTACTTTATCCTCCAGATTCTCACCAAGCAAAGGTACCTTCGGGCAGGACCATATGCTTAGGGCCAACGCATTGGCCTCATTCCTGATAAATCCTATATCCACAGTGCCCGATGGGGTCTTTATCTGATCTATGTGCCAAATGGGCACACCTGCGGACCTCCACAATGCAAACACCAGGCACAAAAATGGGTAAGTAGTAGTGACCTTGAAAGACCTCTCGTGCATGAGCGCCTGAAGAAGCAAAATGAAGTCCACTTTAAACCCTACTATCATCGCCGCCATCAGAACTGCACGATCCCATGTGACTATGTTATCTGCAGTAGTGGGGGAAACGCAGTGGCGGACTATCAACCACGAAAACTTGGCTGTGAAGTTCAGGTTAGCCTTCTTGACGGCTCCCTTTGCCGGTGAGAGGAGTCCCGGTGGCATCAACATCCTCTCTGTATAGATACCGGCGGATGGCTGGCAATGATATGTCTACCCGTTTGCCACGGACTCGGATGTGATCTAGTGGAGCCTATTTGGCAGGGGCAGCCCTCCTACAAATCTTGGATCGGAGAGTCGCCACATAGGAGGCGTAGAACTCTTTGACCAACTCCTCACTGTATTGGCTCAAATCACGAGTCGTCCAATCTAGTCGGTGTCTGGTGAAGAGTGCATGGATATCCGGCATGGTGAGACTCCCCGTAAGGACCTGCTTCTCCAGGGTAAGGGTCCGAGTCATGACGCTCGTATCATTCAGCAGCTTGGTATCGGAGTACACCTCAAATTTCCCCTCAGCACACCACCGGTTGGGCTGGTCAGCAACCGAGGTGGGGACTCCAGTAAGTGGTGCTGGAGTGTAATGAGCAATATCGTCCTCATCAGACGAGGCGGACTGGGATGTAGTGGCTGGAGCAGAAGCCTCCTCAGACCTGGAGTTTACTTCTGAACCCGATACTTCCTAAGAACTGGAAGCATCGCTGGAGTGTGTAGCATACCCAGAAGGTGTTCTGGTCACCATGAGCTCTTCTTCTGACTCGGAGACAGTGACTACGCCGGGCGCCACCTTCCTATGAGTTGCTATGGTTGTACGTGCAACCCGTGTAGGAGTGACAGTGCCTGGGGGCACGTATTCGGGGTCACGCTCATCGTCAAAGCCAAAATTGAAATAATATTGTTGTAGTTTCTATGTTGGACGATGGACCATTTGACGGTCTCTCGTGAGCATAACGGACCGTGATGATGGTCCGTCATGAAATACTTGAGAAAATTTATTGGACTCTTAGAAAGAAAGTGTCTGACAATCACGACGGTTGTGCAGGATGAATCATCGAGAGCACGACGGTCTGTCGTAGAGGCTCATCATTCGACACTTAGAAAAGTTTTTGAGACCCTTTAGAATAGGGTCTCTAACAACCATGACGGTTGTGCAGGACGGACCATCGAGGGCACGATGATCCTTCGTAGAGGTCGTCGACGAACACTTTGAGAAAATAAACGGGAATTGGTGGGACGGACCCAACGACGGTCCGTCAACGGGGTCTCCTTCTGTCCTTCAAAAATAGAACTGGGGATGCCTCTCTTATCCCCTAAAGTGCTAATCGAAATAATACTTATCGACCCACAATTTCTTAGCCAATTACCTAACATAATAGCAATCCTAAGGCAATAGTTTCTCGAGTTTTAGCATGCCATTTTGGAGTACTAACTGATATACCGTGGTTTCGCGGTATTATTAATACTTTTTCCTTATTTGCAGGAAATCTGTCCAAAGATGAATGCGGAGATTTTTGAGCGAAGAAATGCAGCAGAGACCACCTACGGAGCTTGTGACGGTCTGTCATGCTCGTGACGGTCCGTAGGTGGCAGCGTAGTGAAGCTGATGAAGGAAGATAGGGAATTATGACCAAGTGTGGGTTTACAGAAAGTGTGACGGACCGTCGTAGCCATAACGGTCCGTCCGGCAGGTTCGTCATGAAGATCAGAGAAGTATTCCCAGTACCCATATTCCAAGAGTTAAAGTGTTTTGGAACGGAGACCCTCGACGGACCGTTGTGCCTGTGACGATCTGTCATACCTGCCATCAAGGGTAATGAAGAGATCAGCAGAAGAATTTGCAAAGTATGGGACGACGGAGTCCATGACGGTCCGTCATGACCACGACGATCCGTCGTGATGTCCGTCGATCCAGCCGCGTTTTGATAGATTTCCAGCAAATAGAATCCTTATGTAATTAGGTTTTTATTTTTTTATAAATAGTTCAAAAAACATCATTTTTGAGGTTAGACTCTGGATTATTTGGTTAGGCCTTTGATTATTTTTAGACTCTTTGTTAGACTCTTTGTTCTTCAATTAATTTCAGTAATTGATTGTTGGTGATTTTTGTTTATTAATCAAGCGAACTTCTGGATTTTACTCTTTCATTGATGTAAGTGCATGAATTCTTATATCATATATTTGAATATTGTGATTATGACTATGGGTAACTAAACTCCATAACTAGGGTTGTGGGAACCATAGGCGAATAATGAGGTAAAATCTAACTAAAATAACAATTCTAGAATAGTGTCTTGCATGTATTGATAACTCTTTTGCTTAGAAGTCTTTTTAACGGATGACCAACGTTAGAACTCACCTTAATGCTACTTGCCGTACCAAGGAGGTAGATAATAGGAAAAGAATTATCAACATAGATTTAGTGTATACTATCTAATAGTCTATTATTGATTCGTGCGAGGTAATAACTTAGTCAAATATCGAATACGATGCTTAATATGAGGTAAAGATAAGGGTTAGGATAGCAACACACGTAGCTGGACCAAGGTGCAGAGTAAAATTTTCTAGATGCCGGACCAAGGATTTAGAAATACATAACTTATCACTTTGCATGCAAGATAATAGTAAAGAATTGTTATAGTTAGACTTATCAAGTTATGAACCTGTGGGGAACACGTAAACCCTAGTTACTTTTATTAATTGATTAAACTCCAACATTTGAAGCTGTTAAGTGTCTCTTTCGATTTCGCAAGTTATTTTCATTTATTTAGAAATAGAAAACCCCCCTTTTATCATTTTTGCTTTCCAAGGAAGTAATTGACTGAACAATAGTAATAATAGATTGAAGTTAAGTCTAAACTATTTTCCTCGTGGGACCGATCCCAACCTCACTAGTTGGGTTATTTACTTGACACGACCCATTAATTCTTATTTGAGAAGTAAGTTTGAGCGTATCAAACTTTGGCGCCGTTTCCGGGGAAAGTAGCTTTTAGATTAAATTAAACTTATTACTATAGTTTAGTTGATTTTTTCTTGATTTTACTTTGTTTTATTGTTTTTTATTCGTGCAGAACCACCCTCCTTGTATGCAAAATACACGGAGAGGAAGAGAACCCTTGTTTCCCTGTGATCAGGAATTAGAGAGTACACTATGCAACATGAATCGAAACTTGGGAATTAATGATGATGATCCAAACAAGAACATCCCAGCTCCGGTTGATGTTCATGGTCAGTTGTTACCTGATGCTCCGGGTGAACACCAACAGAGGGGACAAAATCCCGTTCCACGGCCCCAAGCATACTACAGAGGATATGACAACATAGCAGACTCCGATGGGCCACTTGTCTTGCCTCCTCTACCACCAGGCCACACCTTCATGGTAACTAGTAGCCTGATGCAAATGCTCACTGCCAGAGGTTTGTTTTTAGGGCTACCTTCTGAGGATCTGCATGCCCTTGCTAAGGTAAGGGAAGTGTGTAAAAGCTGTGTAGGGAGGCCAGACTTGGACTTGGATGTAATAGGGCTTAGAGTGTTTCCTCTCTCACTGACGGGAGAGGCTGCTATATGGTTCACTGAGCTCCCTTACAACTCAATTTTAACTTGGAACCAAATAAGGGATGTTTCTTAGCACGCTACTATCCGGTCTCCAAGAAACTAAACCACAAAGATAGAGTGAACAACTTTGTGGTACTACCAGGAAAGTCAGTTAGTAGTTCTTGGGATAGATTCACCTCGTTCTTGAGAAGTGTCCCAAATCACTGTATAGATGATGAGTCACTAAAGGAATACTTCTATCGGGGACAGGATGATGATAATAAAGCGGTGTTGGACACTATAGCAGGTGGATCTTATGGGGAGTGTCCTTATGCTGAGATTGCTGAAAAATTAGAGAAAATCTCCCGGAATAATAAAGCTTGGAGTACTAGGAAGTAAGATACCGGGAGAAATAACCATTGCAGTACAGTCCACTCACAACCCAGCCACAAACGATATTCATGAAGAAATGGCTCAGATGAGAACTGAGCTATGGTTGGTACTAAAACATATCACTGGGGTGCAGAAAAGATAAAGCAGTTAACTAATTGCCTAAACCACCACCTCCTAATGATGAATGCTATTATGTAGAGGACTCATATGCAGTAAATGAGCAGACGGGGGGTTTTCGACCGAGTGCCAAAGGCTCAAATCAGGATAATTGGCGTCAAGGTCAACGGAACCAAGGTCGGATCTATGGTAACTATAACCGTGAGGGTCATTATGTCCGAGATGGAAACTACAACTTCGACATTAACTTCAACAGGGGTAACTACGGTAACAGAAATGATAGGAATGGGCCTTATGTCCCTCTTAAAAATTGTGAAGTTACTCCTAGGGATGGTGGAGATAGTATGGCGCGAGTTGAGGATATGTTGCACAAAATGATGAGGAGGTTCGATGCTAGTGATGAGAACATTAAAGAGTTAAGGTGTGATTTAGCAGGTATTGGGCAAAAAGTCGATACACATGCAATATAGATTAAGTAAATCAAGTTACAAATGGCCCAATTATCTGCGACTATGAATACACGGCAACCAGGCACTCTTCCTAGCAACACTGTCCAAAATCCGAAAAATGATGCACACTGTATGGCAATCACTACTCGGGGTGGTAAGCAAACAATTGACCCACATATGCCGTCTAATGAGGAAAGTATGAAAAAGGATGATGATAAGGTGGTAAAGCGTAGTGTTGAAGCAGAAGAGAGCACTGGAAAAGATGCAGAAGTCCCTATGAAGGTAATTCCCATGCCTAGACCACCACCACCCTTCCCTCAGAGATTAGTGAAAAAGACCAAGGATTGTAAATATCAGCGTTTTATAACAATGCCGAAGCAGCTTTCTATCAATGTCCCTTTGGTAGAAGATCTAGAACAAATGCCCGGTTATGCCAAGTTTATGAAAGATTTGGTTACAAAGAAAAGATCGGTCACTTTCGAGGATGATGATAGACTGCAGCATTGTAGTGCTATTGCTACAAGATCTCTCGTACAAAAGAAAGAAGATCCGGGTGCATTTATTATACAGTCGGGTCATTACATTTTGCGAAAGCATTATGTGATCTAGGGGCAAGCATAAATCTCATGCCCCTCTCGATTTACAAGAAGTTGGGTTTGGGTGACCCAAAACCCACTGTGATGCGGCTACTGATGGCTGATCGAATAGTGAAAAGGCCTATAGGGATACTCCATGATGTGCTAGTAACAGTGGAGTCATTTATATTTCCGAAAGATTTTGTTATTCTTGATTGTGAAATCAATTTTGAAGTGCCTATTATTCTTGGGAGGCCATTCCTTGCTACAGGTAGAGCCTTAGTTGACATGGAAAAGGGGTAGATGAAATTTCGGTTGAACAATTAAGAAGCGGCCTTCAACATTTGTAGGTCCATGAGGCAGAGTGGTGAGCTCCAATCGGTATCCACCATATCCCACAAACAAAAGATGAAGAATGAGAATGAACAAAAAAGTGAAAAACAAGAGTCTATGGTTGGGGATTTGTTGCTTTTAGACAGTTCAAGGATGCATTGGCTTGCGGGCAAGCTCAATTCCAAATGGACTGGCCCTTACTTAATTACCCAAGTATTCCCTCATGGAGCAGTTGAGTTAAAAACCAAGGAGGGAGTGCGGTTTAAGGTGAATAGAGAATGAATAAAACTCTATTTTGGGCATACTGCATCGGAAAATGAAGTGATAGAGGCATACCATCTTGATGAAGGCTAAGTAATCAAGTGCCCTCAGTCGTGCCGCGACGTTAAATCAGGCGTTTGTTGGGAGGCAACCCATTAATTATAGTTTTTTTTTCTTTCTAGTAATGGTAGCATTTTCTACTAATGGGTTTTAAATTTGCAGGCACATCACAAGGAAATTCTGCAGAAAATTACTTTGCAGAAGTCACAGACGGATACAGTGACAGACCGTTTCTCCTTCGACAGACCGTCGCATGAATCCGTCGTACCAGGTACGTATTTCTGTTATTTTCAAACAAGGGCACACACGACGAAACCAATGACAAACTGTCACAACTGAGACGGACCATCGTCGGGGAATCGTCGCGTCTTTATGAAGTGTACCCGACCCGACCCGGCTGGGGTTTTTTTAAATTCATCATTTAAAACCCCCACCCCTTCATTTCACCCCATTCTTTCACTCTTTCTCCCATTTCCCTCCCTTTTCAACTTTCAAAGCTCTCTTACAACTGATCATTTTCCCCAAATTCTCCAAATTCCTCAAAAATTATCATCTACTAGTCGGAGCTGCTGCTGTGAGTGTCTACTGCATCACTAAGTACCTTTCCCTCTTGTTTTTCTAAAATTCTCACGTATGTGTCTCTAATTTCTACTCATTTATATTGCATTTTTGTTTATCAATTAGTAGTGGCATAGTTCTTCTTGATATGTTCATTCTTTATCAAATTTTGTCTGACCTAGGTTAAAAAAATCCTTGAAATTGTCGTGTTAAAACACTAGAAATATGTGCTTTAGCATTGCTAGCTTACTAGGTATTTGGGTTAGACAAATGTAGTTCAAAACACAACCAATTCTATTTGGATCATAGCGGATGAATGGGGCATCTCCAGTTCTGTCACTGAGTTACAGAACGAGACCCCGATGACGGACCGTCGTACCCACGACGTACCGTAATTGGGTCCGTTCCAACCGCCCTAACACCCCACTGTCAAATTTTATCCAAGTGTCCACCAACTGCCACATGCGACGGACCGTCGTTCCCTCGACGGACCATCGTTCCCGCTACGGTCCGTCCTGCACAACCTTTCTGGTTGTCAGAGACCCTATTCCTAAGGGTCTCTCACTTTTTCTATGTGTCCTCCAACAGACCCATGTGACGGACCGTCATACCTACGACGGTCTGTCCTCCACAACCGTTCTGGTTGTCAGAGACCCTATTCCTAAGGGTCTCCCACTTTTTCTAAGTGTCCTCCAACGGACACATGTGACGGACCGTTATACCTACGACGGTCCGTCCTGCACAACCGTTCTGGTTGTTAGAGACCCTTTTCCTAAGGGTCTCTCACTTTATTCCAAGTGTCCTCAAACGGACAAGTACGACAGACCGGCATACTCAGGACAGTCCATCCTGCAAGACCGTTATAATGGTCAGAGACCCCTTTCATAAGGGTCTCCATATTTTTTTCCAAGTGTCCTCTGACGGACACCTACGATGGACCATCGTACCTGTGACGGTCCGTCGTGCACATACCGTCATACTTGTCAGAGACTCTCCTTCATGATTCTCCATATAAACATAGTTTAAGTAAGACACGACGGACTTCATGACGGTACGTCGTACTCACGACGAGCCATCACTTGGTCTGTTGTGTGTCACTGTTTCTATAGCAATGTCATTTTATTTTAATTTTTATTTATTTATTTTGTGTGGTTTTGCATGTCTTGTTTGCTCCTTCTAGTACTAATTTTGATCCTTTAAAGGTACTATCTACTATGGCACCAAAACAAGATCGAGTCTATGCACGCGGGCGATCGAAGTCTGTCGCCCCGTCTGCCCGCCTGTTCATTGGCTCTGATGATGAGCGTGACCCCATCCCGTGCTGCACGTGTTGCTAAAGCCATACCAAAAAAGGTATCGTCTGACATAGTCACTGCCTCCAAGTCTGATGAGGAGCCCACACTGACCGACACACCTTCTGGGTCAGCCACTAATGAACAAGGAGCATCTGGCTCCATAGGAGTTTCGTGGTAAGAGGAAGCCTCTGGATCTGCTGAGGTTCCCGCACCCGCCACCGCTTCAGCGTCATCCTCTTCTGATGAGGCTGATAGTTCGAAATCCACACCCGGTTCACCAGCTCGTGCTCTCACCCCGGTTACTGACCAGCCCAACCGGTGGTGTGTCGATGGGCAGTTTCAAGTCTATTCTGATGCAAAGTTCCTGAATGACAAAGGAGTTATGACTCGGACACTTGCATTGGAGCGGCGGGTCCTTACGGGAAGTCTCCCAAATGATGCCTGAGATCCACAATCTCTTCACCGGACATCGACTGGAGTGGACAGCACGTCCGTTGGGACGTTAAAGTGAAGAGCTGGTCCGAGAGTTATATGCATCCTACGTAGCGACTCTCCAATCACAGATTTATAGGCGGGCTGCCCCCGCCAAATAGGCCCCACTAGAGCAGGTCCGAGTACGTGGCGTTCAGTTTGATATCTCCCTTCCTGCCATCCATCGGTTTTTATACGGCGAGGATGTTGATGCTAATCGGACCCCTCTCACTGCTGAGTTTGACTATCGATGGCAGATTGTTAAAGATGGCCAATTCCTACGTGACCATCGCTGAGAGAGACCACCAAGAGGTGGTGGCCCTGCACTTGTCCGTTGATGGAAAGGGTGACGACTGGGTGACCAAGCCAAAGGGGGCTATCGAGAAGGCCAACCTGACTTTCACGGCGAAGTTTTTATGGTTGATTGTCCGCCACTGCCTTTCCCCCACAGCCGCTGATAATATCGTCACATGTGATCGAGCAGTAGTGATGGCGGTGATGATAGCCAGGTTTGAGGTGGATTTTGCGTGGCTTCTACAGGCGGTCATGCATGAGAGGGCTTTTAAGGTCACAACTACTTACCCTTTACCGTGCATGATATTTTCTCTATGCAGGTCCGCAGGTGTGCCTATATGGAAAGTTGATCAACTCAAGACCCCTCTGGGCACTGTTGATATCAACCTCATAAGGGATGAGGCCAATGAGTTGGCTCCATGCAGAGGTCCCCGTCAAGCGTTGCCTCCACTTGTTGACAATCTGGATGATACGGTAGCACAAGCCCGCACGACTACGCAGTCGGCTTCCACTGACACTACCCCAGTCGAGTCTATCCCGGGTAGTAGCACTGCCCCAAGCTCCTCTCGCTCAAACCCTTTACCCGCTCTGGTCCCGCTTGCTAGGTTCCAGAAATTAGAGGCGCAAATGGCTACACTTCTGCATCATATCCAGCACACAGAGCGAAAGATCACTGTGGTTCATCAGCGCTTGGACGTTTTTGATTTGTGGGTGCTAGCCCGTCCAGCCCCTCCGGTGGATGTGTCGACCCTTCAGGCTACGGTCGATAGTCTTCGCGCAGATATTGATATGATCTTAGAGGCTAGGGTGCCTGAGTATGAGGCCCTTTCTGCAGGGCCTGCTGAAGACACAGTGATAGCGGCCCTATTCGCCACATCAGAGATTCCACCACCTCCCCCTCGAGAGCAAGCCAAGAGGCGTAGGAGTCGAGAGGAGGATGATGCACGAGCACGGAATAAGGAGCATCGTGAGATGGAGGCTGCGAGGAGAGCCTCGCTTGTTGAGGAGGAGGCGCATCAAATGAGAGCAGGAGAGTTAGCTGTTGGGACGTCTAGCTCCAGAACTATGGAGATAGCGGGAGGCACTGCTGATAGTGTTGTTGATGCTGAGGACAGCACTGAGGGTGTCTAGATTACAGAGGTAGTGGGTTCCGGGAACCGGACCCACCAGCTTGCTGATCGTCGGCGCTTTGCGCCCCAGGTTTGCTTCACCTACCACTCTAGTATTTCAATTTTTTCTGCATTGGGGACAATTGCATGTCTTTTTGTTGGGGGTGGGGTAAATGGAAAGTGAGTGCTAGGGTGATGTCTGAGTAGCCCAATTCACTATCCTCTTTTGGGGTTTTCTTGCCTGTGTTCTTTTACCCCAAGAGACTGATTACATTTTCTGTTGAACCGGCATGTTTATATCTTGTGTACATAGTTTAATTCTGAAGCATGATGGCTAAAATGATATCCTGATAAAATGGAAAATGATGCATGACTAGGCATAGTAATTGATAAATGTGTGGCTCTAAGCATGACATAGAGGTACACCACTGCATGACCCTAAGTCTAAAATTCGAACTAGGTGTCTGATAATCTGGTAGAGTAATGAGATGTCAAGTGAGTGTGAGGAAGATTTGAATAGTCCACTATTTGTACTACGCTAGAACTTGCCTGGTTAGTCCTGCTAAAAATAAGCTGTAATAGACAATTAGGAAAGGTTCATAGGCCCTTATTCAATATAGCCCATTGTTTAGCCTAAATAAAAGAAAACCAAATGAAATTTATCCTTCTTTGATCCAACTGATTGGAGCTTAAACTAGACCTTTGTTTTTCACCCTAACTGATCTTTTCTGAGAAAAATGTGTTGGCCCTGGTCCCTCCTTGGACATGTGCACCTCTGCTTATGCCAAAAGCATAAGTTGAGGGTGGCTAATGCAGTAAACAACCCTTTTTATGGCTCTGACCCAACTTTGGGTATTGTGTACTTTGACTCATGGCAAAGCCATGAGTTGAGGGTGGCTATTATAAGGAATGCTCTGGAAAGTGGGATTGAAAGAACAAAGAGAGAGAAAGAACAAAAGTAAAGTGAATCAAGAATTAGTTGAAAGAAAATTAAAGAAAAACAAAAATATACAAGAAATACAAGTAAGAAAAGAAGAGAGCCACTTACAGAAATGAAGAAAGAAGGGAAAATAGCAAGGTGAAAGGATATGAGAAACTGGGTGAGATAAAATGATAGAAAATGGTATGTTTAGCCGATATGTCAAGGAGGGAAAACATTCACTAAAGTATACCTAAATATACCCTACCTGACCCTGAGCCTATGTTACAAGCTAAGAAAGTCCTATCGTGATCCTAAGGGTTGTATATCGAACTTAAAGCAGTGAAAATAAGGGCAAGCTTATGGCAATATGTATGAATGAGTGTTAATTTGTTCTGAGAGTGAGTGTTGAAAAGTAATCCTTATACTCAAACTTAAATCATTGCGTGAAAAATGAGGATTTTGTTTTAAAGTGAGGACACTAGTTGCAATACCGGAAATATTAGCACCTCGGTGAGAAATTGAAGAGGATATGTGTTAGTGCATGGTGAGTCTGTGTCATGGTCTGACTCCACATAATTCAAGCCTAATAGTTATAGCATGCACAAATATGATGAGATTAATCGGGATTGATAGCCAAATGATTGCAAAGGATAAAACATGGATACTATTGTACAAAGATTTTGTATTGAGTCATAGTGCGTCGCTTGAGGACAAACTTAGAATTTAAGTTGAGGGTGTTGATATACCGTGGTTTCACGCCATTACTAATACTTCTTACTTAAGTTTAGTGTGTCCAAAAGCCTTTTTGTGCTAATTTTGATATAAGTTTCTCCTTATTTCCAGGAAATCTGTCCAAAGATGAATGCGGAGGTTTTTGAGCGAAGAAATGCAGAAGAGACCACCTACGGAGTTTGTGAGGGTCCTTCATGCTCGTGACGGTCCGTAGGTGGCAGCGTAGTGAAGCTGCTGAAGGAAGATGGGGAAGTCTGACCAAGTGTGGGGTTACGGAAAGTGTGACGGACCGTCGTAGCCATAACGGTCCGTCCTGCAGGTTCGTCATGAAGATCAAAGAAGTAGTCCCTGTACCCATATTTCAAGAGTTCAAGTGTTTTCGAACGGAGACCCTCGACGGACCATCGTGCCTGTGACGATCCGTCATACCTGCCGTCGAGGGTAATAAAGAGAGACGAAGAAGAATTTGCAAAGTATGGGACGACGGAGTCCATGACAGTCCGTTATGACCATGACGATCCGTCGTGATGTCCATCGATCCAGGCGCAGTTTGACAGATTTCTAGCAAATAGAGTCCTGATGTAATTAGGTTTTTATTTTTTATAAATAGTTCAAAAAAAACCTCATTTTTGAGGTCAGACTCTGGATTATTTGGTTAGGCCCTTGATTAGATTTTAGATTCTTTGTTAGACTCTTTGTTCTTCAATTAATTTCAGTAATCGATTGTTGGTGATTTTTGTTGATTAATCAAGCGAACTTTATGATTTTACTCATTCTCATTGAGGTAAAAGCATGAATTCTTATATAATATATTTGAATATTGTGATTATGACTATGGGTAACTAAACTCCACAACTAGGGTTGTGGGAACCATAGGCGAATAATGAGGTAAAATCTAACTAAAATAACAATTCTAGAATAGGGTCTTGCATGTATTGATAATTCTTTTGCTTAGAAGTCTTTTTAACGGATGGCCAACGTTAGAACTCGCCTTAATTCTACTTGCTGGACCAGGAGGTAGATAATAGGAAAAGAATTATCAACATACATTTAGTGTATACTATGTAATAGGCTAGTATTGATTGGTACCAAGTAATAACTTAGTCAAATATCGAATATGATGCTTAATATGAGGTAAGGATAAGGGTTAGGATAGCAACACACGTAGCCGGACCAAGGTGCGGAGTGAAATTTTCTAGAAGCCGGACCAAGGATTTAGAAATACATAACTTATCACTTTGCGTGGAAGATACTAGGAAATAATTGTTATAGTTAGACTTATCAAGTTATGAACCTGTGGGGAACACGTAAACCCTAGTTACTTTTATTAATTGATTAAACTCTAATATTTGAAGCTTTTAAGTGTCTCTTTCAATTTCGCTAGTTATTTTCACTTATTTAGAAATAGAAAACCCCCCTTTTATCATTTTTGCTTTCCAAGGAAGTAATTGACTGAACAATAGTAATAATAGATTGAAGTTAAGTCTAAACTATTTTCCTTGTGGGAACGATCCCAACCTCACTAGTTGGGTTATTTACTTGACACGACCGCTTTACTTCTTATTTGAGAAGTAAGTTTGAGCATATCACTAACAATCTAGGTCAAAAATAATTATCAGAAACATAAACCCCCATTTGATTTAGTTAACACAACACCCCTATTCTGTTTACTATGTGAAGGCTCTTAAGGCATGTAGGATTAACGGGGTGAGTGCGTAGCATTCACTAGGGGTCGAATTTCGAAGATCCAACATTCAGAATCAAGCATGGAGCATGGGAAAACAAGAAAGAAATGTAGATGATTAAGATATTAGAACCACATACCTGATATTTGGAGAAGATGAAAACAAAGTAAGGCACACAACTCTGGTGATTAGCACAACAACTGTTGACTCCGACTGGCAGATTACTTGAAGAAGCAGGGAGATTGGAAGAGGGAAGATAAGGGGAATTTGGGAAAGGATGGGGAATATGATTTTTTGTGGAGAGGAAGAGAGTGTTAGGGAGTTGAAGAGGGAGTAAATGGGGGAAGTGAGGGAAGTAAGGGAAAGAAATGGCTAGAATTAAGAGGTGGGAAGTTAAAAGGTTTAAATACTTTTAATATTCACTAGTCAGGTTGGGTCGGGTTTACAGGTATTGATGCGATGAGTCTCCGTTGATGGTCCGTCTCAGGTGTGACGGTCCTTCATGGGGTCCGTCATGGGTGCCCTAATTTAGAAAAAATGGAAAAACTTACCTGGACACGACGGATGCTTGCGACAGCCAATTGCAGGCGTGAAGGTCCGTCGATGGGTCCGTCAATAAGTTCTACAAACCAATTTTCTGGTGATGTGCTACCTGCAAATTTAACATCCATGAAGCTATTCTTTTTGTATTTTTTGGACACTTTTTTTTGACACGGACCTTAAACTACGCTCTAGCCAACACTTCGAACAAAAACAAAAGCAACAAAAATTCAACTATTAGAGAAAGTCATGAAAAACAATAGTTGGCTTAGAGGATACATATTGGGTTGCCTTCAAACCAGCGCTTGATTTAACATCGCGGAACGATGGAGGACACCTTATTACTCAGACTTCATTAAGATGGTATGCCTCGATCATTTTATTCATCGTTTCAGCATGCCCCAGATAGAATTTGATTCGTTGGCCGTTCACCTCAAACCGTACACCCTCCTTGTTTTCCAACTCAACCACTCTGTGAGGAAATAGTTGGGTGATCAAGTAAAGGCCAATCCATTTGGACTTGAGTTTGCCCGTAAACAAGCGCAACCTAGAATTGAATAAAAGCACCAAATCCCCGACAATAAAATTGCGTTTCTCAATCTTTTGGTCATGAACTTCTTCATCTTTTCTTTGTAGAGGGCGGAACTTTCATAAGATTTTAGGAGAAATTCATCGAGCTCATTCAACCCATTTAACCTCTGTTTTGCAGCCTCATTCCAATCCATTTTCAACTTCTTCATTACCCACATGGCTTTATGCTCTAATTCGACCAGTAAGTGACAAGCCTTCCCATATACAAGTTGGTAAGAGGACATGCCTATGGGAGTCTTATATGTTGTCCGGTAATCCCAAAGAGCATCATCAAGTCTCCTTGACCAATCCATTCTACTAGCGTTCACTGTTTTCGACAAAATTTGCTTAATCTCCCTATTTGACACCTCAACTTACCCACTAGTTTAAATATGGTAAGGAGTGGTCACATTATGGCGAACCCCATCTTTTCCACTAATCCCTTAAACAATTTGTTGCAAAAGTGGAATACCCTTTCACTAATAATAGCCCTTGGGGTGCCAAATAAGGAATATATATTCTTTTTCAAGAACGTGGTGACACTCTTCCCTTCATTATTTGCGAGTGCGATAGTTTCTACCCATATAGACACATAAACAACCGCTACTAGAATGTACTTCATCCCTTGAGAACTCACAAAAAGGCCCATGAAGTCAATACCCCACACATCAAATAACTCAATCACAAGAATGGGATTTAAAGGGAGCTGTTGCTTTCTTGAAATTATGCCATCTCTTTGGCATCTATCACATGCCTTGGCGAACTCATGAGCATCTTGATGAATAGTTGGATAGTAGCAACATTGTAAGATCTTGTGAGCGGTCCGGATACCACTATGATGTCCACCTACGGGTGAACAATGGCATGTCTCCAAAACACTCAACATCTAAACTTCTGGCACACAACGCCAAAGAAACCCATCGGCACAACTCCTATACAAGTATGGATCATCCCAAAAGAACTTTTTCACATCATACATGAACTTTTTCCTTTGATGAAAGGACAAGTCTGGTGGGATGATATCACTAGCCAGATAATTCGCAAAATCTGTGAACCATGGAATCAAGTCTTGAGAGGCGGACAATACATGCTAATCGGGGGGAAGTATCATCAATTTCAGTTTAATCCCCCAATTCTCTCATTGCTTCATCTTCTAAACGGGACAAGTGATCAGCAACTTTATTTTCGGTCCCTTTTCTATCAATTACCTCAAAGTCAAATTCTTGCAATAGTAATACCCAACGAATCAACCTCGGTTTCGCATCCTTCTTTTCCATCAAATATCTCAAAGTAGAATGATTAGTATGCACTATAACCCTAGTGCCAAGCAAATAAGAGTGAAATTTCTCAAAAGCAAAGACTGCTGCAAGGAGCTCTTGCTCAGTCACGGTGTAGTTCTTTTAGGCTTCATTTAGGGCTTTACTAGCATAGTAAATGGGGTGAAGGATTTTGTCCCTTCTTTGCCCCAACACCACACCAAGAGCAACCCCACTAGCATCACACATTACTTCAAATGGCTTGCTCCAATCCGGCGAAATAATGATAGGTGTAGACACCAACTTTTCTTTCAACTCACCAAATTCCTTAAGATAGGATTCATCAAAATAAAATTTACACTCTTTCTCAAGCCACTTGCACAAAGGATGCGCAATTTTTGAAAAATCCTTGATGAACCTCCGGTAAAAACCTGCATGCCCAAGAAAGCTTCTCACACCTTTGACAAAGATACGTAGGGGAAGTCTCTCTATTACCTCGACTTTAGCTCGATCAACCTCTATACCCTTCTGTGAAATGCGACGACCCAATATAATACCCTCTTTCACCATAAAGTGACATTTTTCCCAATTTAGTACTAGATTGCAGTCTTCACACCTCTTAAGAACCTCAGACAAATGACTCAAACACCGCTCAAAGGAGTCACCAACCAAATAAAATCATCCAAAAACACCTCAATAGTGTCCTCAACCATATAAAATAATATCGACATCATGCAACTCTTGAATGTGGCGGGTGCATTGAACAACCCAAATCGCATTCTCTTGAACGCAAAGGTCCCATAAGGACAAGTAAAGGTGGTTTTATCTTGATCTTCCGGTGCAATAAAAAAAAATTATACCCCAAATAACCATCAAGAAAACAGTACCACCCCTTTCCGGCAAGTCTATACAACATCTGATCCATGAAGGGCATAGGAAAATGATCTTTTTTGGTCCATGCATTTAATTTCTGGTAATCCATACACACCCTCCAACTAGTCACCGATCTCATTGGAACAAGCTCATTTTTCTCATAGGGGACCACAGCCATTCCCCATTTCTTAGGTACACACTGAACAGGGCATACTCAACTACTATCAGCGATTGTATATCACTCCGGCATCCAACCACTTAATAATTTCCTTTTTCGCTACCTCTTGCATAAGTGGATTAAGACGTCTCTGATGCTCAATACTTGGCTTATAATCGGGCATGGGTTGGATTTTTTTAGAACAAATATCGGGAGGGATCCCAATAATATCTGCAATAGTCCACCCAATATCTCTTTTGAACTTTTTTAATACTTTCACCAAACTCTCAACTTGATGCACATTAAAATCTAATGCAGTAATAACCGGCAAAGTATCATCTTTTCCCAAGAATACATACCTTAGATGAGGTGGTATAGGCTTAAGTTTTAATTTTGGAGCCTCCTCAATAGACGGTTTCGCGGGTTGAGATTCGCAATGTTGCATATCGAACTCAAATTTCTTTAGTTTAAAACGAATATTAGCTCGATCAAGTGCCGCGACCAATGACTCATACTCATCAATTGCATCACTATCAAAATTCATTATCACTGCTGCCAATGCTTCTACACCCAGACGCTCTTCAATTTGTACCTCACGTGACTCTTCAATTTGTACCTCAGATGACTCTTCAACTCTGTAGGATATAGTAGATACCAATTGGATCTAACCACTCTGCCTCATGGACCTACAAATGTTGAAGGTCACTTCTTCATTGTTTAACCGGAATTTCATATGCCCCTTTTCCATATCAACTAGCGCCTTACCCGTAGCAAGGAATGGCCTCCCAAGAATAATAGGCACCTCAAAATAGACCTCCCAATCAAGAATTACAAAATCGTCCAAAAATATGAACGATTCCACTTTTACTAGCACATCGTGGAGTATACCAATGGGCCTTTTTACCATTCGATCGGCCATCAGTAGTCGCATTGCAGTGGGCTTTGGATTACCCATACCCAACTTCTTATAAATCGAGAAAGGCATGAGATTTATACTTGCCCCAAGATCACATAATGCTTTCGCAAAAAGTAACAACACGATTGTACAAGGAATAGTGAAAGCACCCGGATCTTCTTTCTTTTGCACTAGAGATCTTGTAGAAATGGCACTACAGTGCTGCATTCTATCATCATCCTCAAAAGTTGCTGATCTTTTCTTTGTAACCAAATCTTTCATGAACTTGGCATAACCGGACATTTGTTCAAGAGCTTCCACCAAAAGGACATTGGTAGAAAGCTATTTCAGCATCGTTATAAAACACAGGTTTTTACCATCTTCAGTCCTTTTTACTAACCTTTATGGTAAAGGTGGTGGTCTAAGCATGGAGGTCACTTTTTGGGGAACCTCAACATCTTTTTCCGTTTTATCTTCTAATTCACCACTAACCTCCACCACTGTATCATCATATCTTATCACCTTTTATACACCAGACGGCATAGGTGGGTCAATCATTTTCTTACCACCCCGAGTAGTGATTATCATACAATGCCCATCATTTTTTAGATTTTGGACAGTGTTGCTAAGAAGAGTGCCCGGTTGCCGTGTGTTCATAGTTGCAGACAATTGAGACATTTGCAACATAAGATGCTTAATCAAGATTGCATGTGTATCAACTTTCTGCCCTATACCTGCTAAGTCATTCCTTAACTCTTTAGTGTGCTCATCACTAGCATAAAACCTCCTTATCATTTTTTGCATCATATCCTCAACTCGCGCCATACTACCTCCACCATCCCTAAGAACAACTTCACGATTTTGAGGGGGAACATAGAGACCACTCCTATCATTTATTTTACAATAGTTACCCTTGTTGAAGTTGTTGTCGCGGTTTTAATTCTTATCTCGGACATAATGACCCTCGGGGTTATAATTGCCATAGTTCCGACCTTGGTGCCAATTCTTTTGATTGCAGCCTTGGGCGTTCGGTCGGAAACCCCCCTTTTGATCATTCACTGCATAGGAGTCCTCCTCATAGTATTATTCATCATTTGGTGGTGGTGGTTTAGACAGGTAGTTCACCGCATTTACCTTTTACGCACCCCCACCAACATATTTCAACACCAACCCTAGCTCAGTTCTCATTTGAGCCATCTCCTCACGAAGATCATCTGCAACTAAGTTGTGTGCGGATTGGACAGCGAAGGTGTTTATCCCAGTATCTGACTTCCTAGTACTCCAAGCTTTATTATATCGGGAGATTTTCTCTAGATTTTCAGCAATTTCAGCATAAGGACACTCCCCATAAGAACCACCTGTTATTGTATCCAACACCGCTTTGTTATTATCATCTTGTCCCCGATAGAAATACTCTTTCAGATACTAATCATCTATGTGATGATTTGGAACACTTCGCAAGAATGAAGTGAACCTATCCCAAGAACTGCTAACTGACTCTCCCGATAGTGTCACAAAGTTGTTCACTCTATCTTTGTGGTTTAGTTTCTTAGACACCGGGTAGTAGCGTGCCAAGAAAGCATCCCTCAGTTTATTCCAAGTGAAGATTGAGTTATAGGGGAGCTCAGTAAACCATATAGCAGCCTCTCCCGTTAGTGAGAGAGAAAAAACTCTTAGATCGATTACATCCATATTCAAATCGGGCCTCTCTACACAACTTTTGAACATTGCCCTTACCTTAGCGATGAGCTCATATGGATCCTCAGAAGGTAGCCCTGAAAACAAACCTCTGGCAGTGAGCATTTGCATCAGACTACTAGTTACCACGAAAGTGTGGAAGTGTGGTAGAGGGGGCAAGACGAGTGTCCCATCAGAGTCTGCGATATTTTCATAGACCCTAAAGTACTCTTGAGGGCGTGGAGCGGGAGGTTTTCTCTGTATTTCAACTTACCTATGAATATCAGGTAATACAGGGTCACGAGCGTCGACCAATGGTGGCATTTGCGGGTCGACCTCATCACCTTGGATGCCTAAATTCTGATTCATTCTTCTTAAAGTACGCTCTAGTTCGGGGTCAAGTCCAATTACGGGTATTCCTCTACTCCGTGTGTTTATCATGTAAGGAAGTTACACCTGCAGGAGACAAAAACAAATAGAAAAAGTAAAATTAGGAAAATGTTGACTAAACTTCGATAATAAGCTTAAAGTTAATTTAAAAGCCAATTTCCCTGACAGCAGCGCCAAAATTTGATACGCTCAAATTTACTTCTCGAAAAGAAGTAAAAATGGTTGCATCAAGTAAAGAACCCAACTAATGAGGTTGGGATCGTTCCCACAAGGAAAATGGTTCAGACTTAACTTTATTCTATTATTACTTCTATTTAGTCAACTATTTCCCGAAAACAAATAACTAAAGGGGGTTTTGATTAGTAAAAGCAATTAGCTAAATTAAAGTAAACAAGTGACAGGTTCAACTGTTGGAGTTTAATCAAATAAGGAGAGTAACTAGGGCGTAAGTGTTCCCCACAAGCTCCTAACTCAGTAATTCTAGCTATAAAAATCCTTTCCTAGTATCTTGCATGCAAAGTGATAAGCTAAGTATCTCAAAATCCTTGGTCCATCATTAGAGAATTTCACTCCGCACCTTGGTCCGACTACGTGTGTTGCTTCATCTTTACCTCATATTAAGCATTATATTCAATATTTTACTAAGTTGTAACTTCATACCAATCGACACTAGCCTATTAGATAGTATACACTAAATCTATGTTGATAATTCTTTTCCTATTATCTACCTCCTTGGTCCGGCAAGTATAAATAAGGCGAGTTCTAACGTTGGTCGTCCGTTAAAAAGACTTCTAAGCAAAAGAATTTGCAATACATGCAAGACACTATTCTAGAATTGTTATTTTAGCTAGATTTTTCCTTGTTACTTACCCATGGTTCCCACAATCCTAGTTATGGAGTTTAGTTACCCATGCTAATAATCACATAATTCATATTGATAATCTAAGAATTCATGCACTTACTTTTATGAGAATGAAGAAAATCCAGAAATTCACTTGAATAATTCACAAAAACACCAACAATTCATTCTGAAAAAGTATGAACAAATACCAAAATCAAGAGTTCAATACTTAAACAAGAGAACTAATAAATATCCAAAAGTCTAACCCCAAAAACGAGGTTTTTCGAACTATTTATAATAAAATAAAACCTAATAACCGAAGGACTCTATTTAAGGCAAGTCTGTCCAACGCGTCTGAATCTACAATCCCTGTGACGGACCGTCGTGGGCTCCGTCATTCGATACTTGGCATAATTTTCTGATGCTTTCTTCATCAACTTTCTAATACCCTCGACAAACAGATATGACGGACCGTTTCAAGCACGACGGTCCATCGAGGGGTTCCATTCCACAACACTTAGAAACTTCTTGAAATTGGGTATTAGAACTACTCTCTGACAACCATGACGAATATGCAGGACAGATCATCATGGCTATGACGGTCCGTCATGAGGTTTCGTAGTCCAACTCTTGGTCAAACTTCCCCTACTTCCTTCAGCGGCCATTTTCTTCTCACTACGATGCCACCTACGGACCGTAACAGTCACAACGGACCGTCATGGGCTCCATAGGTGGTCACTTCTGCAATTTCTGCTCAAATCCTCCGCATTCTCCTTTGGACGGATTTCCTGCCAATAAAGAGAAACCTACATCAAAAATCAATACAAAATGGCTTTAGACACACCCTAAACTTAAGGATAAGACATTGAAAGTACCGTAAAACCACGGTACATCAGGCATGTCTTAGTAACTCTAGTCAGTTAGAGGCTTTCTTAGACATAGATTAGATTCAACTTTAGTTTTGAGTGATTGTTTAGTATCACTAAGCTTTATCATATTATTTATAATCAGATCAGTATTGGTATTCCCCACATTTAGATTTCTCATGTTTTAGCTTCTACATTAGTTCAGTTTTCCATAGATATGTTCAATTTTCTTATGATATGCCAGCTCAGGGTTAGCTTGGGGAAAATCGTGATCCTAGGTCTCGTGTTCATGTCTAGGAGGTATCCTTATGGCGTGACATTTTTCTCTTGATAGATATTATTCCTTACTCTTGATTAGGTAGATTCATCAGTTTGGATTTATTGTGAATCTTTGTCATTTTGATTGAAATTACAATAACAAAGTGTAACACCCCGTATTTGAAAAAAAAAATAAACCAAATTTTGTGAAATTGCAGATGTCATCCATAAGGCCCACCCATGGCCGTGGATGGGACCAGGGACTGTAGGTGTGGTCCGTGGAAGGGCACCCAAAAAGGGGTTCAAATAGTTGGAACTACAACCCAAAACAACAGCCATTTGTAGGACTAGGGTTTGTGGTTTAGGTCATGGTCCAAGACTCCCAAATTGACATCCTGGCCAACATTGACGAACCATCGGTCAGTCTACGGTCTATTGATTGGTGGTCGAGAGCTGGTATTTAAGTTCAGAGTTAATTGGGTTTTTCCTAATTATTTTACTTCTATACTGTGTCGTTTTGCAATGTATAAGACCCATATATAAGCATTTTACCCGAAAAAATTCCATTAGAAATCATTCTTTCTAAACTCACCAAAAAGAAACTTGAAGAAGAAAAAGAAGGAGAACGATTCAACTAGGGTTTCAAGCTAAAGTCTCAATTCCTTCACTGAAGATAAGCATTTGGGTTTTAGGTATGATATTTTTCATCCATGGATTCCTTATATTCATGGAGTTCCCAAATCCTTCTATTTCAAAGCTAGATTTCCCCAATTGAGTTGGGGTTATATTTATTTGCCATGAGTTCTTTTGATTATTGCCTTAAATGATTGAATTACAGTATCTTATGCATGAATTGATGAGATACTATGGTTTCATGATGTTTTACCCTAGAACTCATGTAATCCCCACATTTTCAAGTTATGATAATATGTTGTGGGCTTTTGATTAAGAAGGAAGAGTTTTATGAAAATAAGCATTTATTGAGAGAATTACATGAATTTATCATGAAATCAATAGCTAACCCATGTTTTCTAAATGTTGATGGTTGAAAGTGCATTTTGAACTTTGAAAGGTAAATTATGGAACTATGCATGTTCTTATGAAAGTTATGAAAATGTTTTAATGATGCTTTGAGAGTGACGTTTCAATGATCATGTAAATGTTGTAACATGAAAGGATTTTATCATAAACACATGAAAGCATGTGAAATGTTTTCTCACACAAAGTAATGATTTTAAGATTGAAATATCTTCTCACCTAATTGAATCAATGATAAAGAGTTATCCTAATGAAACCTAGCTTGGATTAAATACTTAGTTGTACCTTTCCATGGATGATGATTTAGCTTGGATTGGCAAAATGATGTGCCCTTCCATGGATAATTAGAACAAGTAAGAAATGATCGTTCCGTGTGATTTACGCTTAGAACCGAAGATGTTGAGATGGAGGTTCTCCCGTTAGTAGAGGTCAGGTTTCTAATATCAATCTTTTTATCCCTTATCTATGTGCCTCCATGGGATGATTATCTAATAGACAGTAGCTAGTGGATCCACTTAAGCTAGAAGTTCATGATCATTACCATGGAAAGTAGGATAACCTTTTTTGGTGTGGGATAAACCGGGGGATCATATTATAGCTTAGATTGTCTCTATGTCGGTTAAGGCTAATTTTCACACTAATAATGAACTAAGGTTACTTTCGAGAATTAACTCACATGAGTTCAAGTATTTTAAAGATGTTAGCTTGCATTGAGCATGTTTTATGAATTATGTTTTATAACCCTTTTATAACATGTTTTAGCTTGGTCAATTGCATGTCATGAAATGTTCTCTTTTTTGCATGATTTAAATGTTTTATGCATGACTATCATACTTGATACATTGTTTTGTACTAACACGCACACTTGCCTACATTTTTCTCAAATGTAGGGTCTAATATTCAGGGTTCTGAGTTTCGTGGCTAGAGCTTGGTTTGGTTGATTCCAGAGTTTGGTGAGTCCTCATGGTTCGAGAACGAATTTCCATTGTTTAGTTTCTATCTTGTATATTAATTTTGGACATGATGCATGGGCTAGGCCCAATTTCATTCTATTGTATTAGGTTGCTTTTGAGACAAGTGTTTTAGACTTCCATCTTTCTATTATAAAACTATTGGACTTGAAATGTGTTTTAATCTCTTATGTTCTATTTCTTATGTTATGAATACTAAGTGGCTTGTATGGGGTCCATGGAGGTCTTATACGCCATGTTACATTTAGGGTGTAACCCTGGATCTGACACAAAACCTCAATTAGAGAAGGGTATACCTCGTGTAACCCTCTTCGAAGTACTACTATACCCTCAATTAGAGAAGGGTATAGACATGTTTTAATGCATGTGGTGAATATATAACTAAAACATTTTTAATACAAATATGTTGTATGTATTATATGTGAATTTTAAACATTTCGATAGTATTTAAATTAGTTTACATGGCTAGAAATGTATTATATTTGTTCTGGAATAATAACTATCAAAGTTATAGTAATATACAATAAGAAATTCGAATTAACTATCGTTTATATGTATACAACTTTAATACAGATTCATATCAAATGATTATTAAAGGCAAAATCTATGTCATATATGGTAATAAAAATAAATTAACACTTAAAAGCGTAATTCAAACAAAATATATTATTCAAGTAAAGAATCCAACTAATAACATATATTTACCATGTTACATAGTTTTTCCTAATCAGTAGTATTGTATGATCTTTTGCGATTTAAGACTAATTGTTCCAAAATAACATTCAACAACCCCTTAATGATTGACAAGGCTTCGACCACAAGCTATGTCATGAAAAAGATATAACTTAATTCCTACAAAATTTATGTCGAGCGAGGCAAAAGTTCGATTTTAGAATCCAAAAATTACATTGGAAGAGGCATAACTTGATTTCTACAGATCAAGGCAAAAGCTTAGTTCAAAACCCAAAAGTGATGTTGTAGAATAACTTAATTCTACAGAATATTTGTAGAGTGAGGCAAAATCCAGTTTTGAGAACCACAGGTTAAATTATGCCATAAGATACATACCTTAATTCCTACAAAACTTATGTCGAATGAGATAGAAAGTTCAATTTCAAAACCCATAAGTTATGTTTGTAAGAGGGATAACCTAATAAAACTACAATACTTATGTCAAATGAAGCAAAAACTCTCTAAACTTATGCTAAATGATTTAGATGCTACACAACTTAGGTCAAATAACTCAATTCCTACAATACTTAGTCGGACAAAGCAAAAGTTTGCTAAACTTATACTGAGCAAAATTAGTTCATAGATAAGGTACTTTGCTCCACAAATTATCATTAAATGAGCAATAGTAGAAAATGAAGAAATATATTTGAGGATAAAAATTAAAGACCACTGCAAAATAAGAGCCAAAAATTAGACCCATTGACTATCTGTTATAGAACAAATATTGTAAACAATAGACCGAACTAATTTGACATAAAAGACCATACCATGAATATCGTATTTTGTTGGTGTTTGCTCTGTGATCATCACAACCAAAAGAAAACACAATTACTTGCCATGCCACTGGTAGAACAGTACAACCAACATGCAACATATCTTAGCTACAGTGAAATGAATTATGCACTGACGTTACACTAACCCCCAAAAAGAAAAAGAAACAGGTTTGTAAATAATTAAAATAATACATCTCAGTGACAGTTCAAACTTAAAGTTTGAGGTAGACAGTTAGATTCCACAAGCAAATAACTAAGGCTGTAATTGACCAAGTGTTTGCAGAGATAGAACTCAGTAACTTGCAGTAGTATTTTGTACATCGCTTTATCAGGGTGAAAAATTCAAGCACCCTTGTTGCTATTCCATGGCTTGAGCACGCCAACAACTATGACTGCAACGATTATCAGAAGAATGATGATGGCAATGCACATCCATTTTCTTGAATTCCTTTGTAAACTCTTTGCCTTTTGTAGAGCAGTATTCCCTGATTGCACATGGTCAACTGCAGCTGAAACCTGAAAATTGGATCTTCAATCAATGATGAAAGAAAATAGGAAAAAGAACTCAAATATATCATTGAACTTTGAGAAAGCCCTATTTATGTCCTCAATTAATAATTGGAGTCAATCATGACACTGCCGTCATAAAAAGGGTTTATTCCTGCCATTATTTTTCAACTGTCAGGTTTTGTAGTTTTGCAAAACCATTTTTTCCCCATGGCCTCTTATTAGAGGTCCACGTCAAAGTGTCACTAAATTACTGGTATGAAAAAAATCAAATATGACATCCAACTTTGAAAAAAAGGTTCATTTATGTCATTCGTTAAATAGTTAGATTCAACCATGCCACTGCAGTTAAATTCGGAATTAAAATCCAATTCATTAACACCATAATCGACTAATATTCGGCATATAATACGTACATTTAATCATTGTAAAGGTCTAATATGCTTTCTTATGCCTTCACTTGATCATAATTATTATTGTTATGTGCTTCTTACATGTGTTTCTTTGGATAGGAGATTTGTCCGAGCTAATAGGCATATTTGGAACAGATATAGATTTGTTATGGGCCTTCAAAGTCTAAATGGAAGTCCACTGGAATGATCAAGATCGCATCCGAGATTCATTGAGATAAAGAGCTTTAAAAATGAAGAAAAAGTTGAAGACACAACAATTGACCATGCGCGGAGATGCCACGCTACCAAGCCCACTCCGCGCTAGTTGAAAAGGAATATTCAATAGCAAACAAATGCAACTCCTGAACTTTGGCGTGCACTGATTGACCAGGCTACCATGCCCGCTCTGCTAGTAGAAACGGACTTTGAAGAGCAAACAAATGTAGCTCCTGAACATTGGCCATGTGCGGCCCACGGAGCGTACAACAAAAAATGTGACGGGATCTAATTATTTTGGCCGAAGGTTATTCTCGTCCACAGATTAAATATATGCAGTATAAATAGTGTATTAACTTGATATTCAAGGTGTTACGCAACTTTTGAGAGGCAAGGACAAGGAGCATAGCTGATAACTTGGAATTCAACATATTGTTTCATTCTCTTCTACTCTTTGACTTTTTCGTTATGTCAATCTATGCTATGTTCTTAAACTCTACTATGAGTAGCTAGATTATTTTCCAGGATGATTGATGGAACCCATCTTACAATGAACTACTGATTTTGTTTTACTATAATCAAGACGTTTTACTTTATCTCTACTTGTTTGACTATATTTTATTGTAGCCAATTGAAGGGCCCTTGATTAATAATGTTGTGCTATTTTATATTCTAGAGAGAGACTGAGATTAGGTTTTAAGTTGAACAACACCACTTCGAGTTATTAAGAGATTAATGACTGAGATTTAAAAGTGGAAGTTAGAGATAACAGAACTTTGGTGCGATCTATCTGAATAGAGTAATCGGTTAGCTAGAGTTCATTCGAGAGAATAGCTCTAGAAAATCACTATTATATGCTGAGAAACAATTATAGTGACTAAAAGCTCATGGTCGACAGACAAAAACTCGACAAGATTATAACGTGCATATTCTATGTTATTCCGATAGTCGGTGAAAGCATCATCTTAGGTTGTTTCCTCTAAAAGAAAAGCATACATTTCTTACGAGTTTAATTATATATATTTGTCTTGGTTCTTATTTGAATTCATAATGAAAAGAATCAAAATATTAAACCTTGAGAAATTGATTACTAAATTATTCTTAGCAATACAAAAGAAAGCTTTGATAAGTCTTTGGGGGGTCGACTCCCGTCACAAAGAAAGCTAGATTATATTTGCAACAACCGCTTATCCTTTATAGGACAAGTTTTGGGGGTGATCACCCACCCACCCTTACCCATTTTCCTTTTATTTCTCCCCCAAACCCTTTAGATCGAAAACTTCTTTTTTAATGTTCGACTCCCTTACAGAAGCTTCAAAAATTAATGCTTACAAGCCCTAATCTTACAATTTCTTAACACAAACCTCCATCACTCTTCTCTCACTATTCCGAAATAGAACCCCATTTTTCTTGATTACATCACTTCTTCATTAGCGAACGTAAGTTTTTTTTTCTTGTTTATTTTCTTCCTGTATTGAGTTCCATAGATATTTTATGGGGTTCTAATTGTGATTACACTCGTGGATTCAATCATGAAGTCCATAATTTACTTGGGTTGTAGTAAAGTTTGTTTCTTTTTTTTTTTTTGGCTTCTTATTTCCCTACCATTTCTAGCACAATTCAGTGTCAATTTCTTGTCTGCTTAGTATTTTATTATATAATTAATATTTGATCCCACTTTTTCTTCTACAATGTATAATGATGAATTCCTCTGGCAGTTTCTTGCCAATTGTCAATCTAAGGATCTTAGGAGAAATAAAAGGGAAATGGGCCAGATCAAATAAAAAACAATTTTGTAAAACCATCAAACCTGACTGTCAAAAAGTAGAACGAATGGGCTCATTCTGTAATGATGGTGGCATGGTTGAAACCAAAGTTATTAACGAATGGTGTAGATGAATCTTTTTTCTCAAAGTTCAATTGCATATTTGAACTTTTTTTTACCATTTTAATTCTGGTGATGTGGACCTCTAATAAGAGCCAACGTGGAAAAAATAGTTTTACAGAGCTATCAAATCTGACCGCTAAAAAATAATAGCACGAAAGGAACAGTAATCGCATGATTGAGCCCAACATTTAGTGGGGTGGCACAAATAAATTTTTTCTCAATAAGATCGCATATTTGAACCTTTTAACAAGAAAATATAAACACGGAATATTTCCCAACAAAAAAAATTATTAAAAAAAAGGTGTAGGTAATAGGTATGAGGGTCGGATTCACACAAATATAATGAATTTCAATTGGATTATCAAGCAATGAGGAAATAAAATATAAAGATGGCGAATATTTAAATATGCATAAGAGGAAAGAGGAAAGAGGAAAGAGGAAGAAAAGGTACCAGGCTAGAGGTAGGTGATTAATTTCAATTGGCATGTCAAACAATGAGGAAATGAAACATAATGATAGACACAAAAAAAATGCAAGACAAAAAAGAAAAAAGAAAGTACCCATATCAGCATAGGGGTCACACAGAGATAATGAAATTACCTGTGATTCTATATTATCAAGCATGTCCCCTTGAGCATCAACTAACACTGCCATGTCCAAGAATATCTGCATCAAAGATTGTAATCAATTTAAAACCAGATATCATAGCCTGTTTTTCTTCTTTTTTTGTCAGGAACTAATTCCATAATGGCAGCATGACTTCTCACAATGTCTGTCACCTTCCATTGGAAAAAGGAGAAATTTTTATAAACTCCGTCATTTCTGTTATTGTTTTATCGAGTGTATGTTTGTAACAACCTGACATTATCTAGAGCATAGATGATCTCGGAAACATAAGCTTAGAATGAGAGAGACCATATGATCAGCATTCAGCACTCTGTGCTCATGTTTAGTCCATATTAGAAAATATAAATTAAACATATCGAATTATAAAGAGAGACACACTCTTTTATTTGCTTAATTATATCTTTGGTATGCTTGTGTTATATATATCTATACATATATACACACACACACACTTTTATTTACTTAATTATATCTTCAGCATGCACCCTTCACCTACAGGTTGAATTTGAGGAAATTCCTAACAACAATGAGTTGCGGTTAGACTTAAGCTAGGACCTCCATCTATTCTGAAACCATGTTGAATTGTGACATCTCATTCAATAATTTACGTTATTTTAGATGGAATATTTTTATTTATTTAATTATATATTTAACAGAACAGAACAAGAATATAATCCAATTCTTCTTCTATTTTTCTGCATTGCTTGTTTCCCTCCTCCCCCACTTAGTTGACAATTAGGAATCTGTGAGCAATTTTTGCTGTTATTTTGTCCCTCATCATAGGGATACGTGTTATACCTGCTGCAACTCAAGAAGTTTCCTTTCTAGCTTTCTGACTGCATCATGGCGCTCTTGAATTTCCACTAGCGTATCCATTATCTGCAAAAAAGTAACATAGATAACCAGTGGTAACGGAACTAATTACTATAATTCAATTGCCAAATTAGTGCCGTGGTTAGTGAAACTAATATAACAGAGCCAGAGGGAGAAGGCCAAAGTTTGCATAACTTTATTCAGAAGAAAAATGAGGAGGGAAAACGAAAGAAAACCTCCAGAAAGGTCGAGAAACTGCTTACAGTTACTATTGACTGTGTGAAAGACTGGTGGCCAAAATGTGATTTATTACCAAAATAATGCTATATTTTGAAATATCATCAATGACCAACCAAATAACTCCCTCTCACTGATATCCGCCCATGTAGTTCGAATTAATTGCCTAACTCTCTAACCCTACATATTTTGCCCAGCAACAGTATAACATATACATATGTAGGAGAAAACATTATTCGAGTATGACATGTTACATTACTGTTTTTAATCAGTAATCTGCTGTAACTGTTTTTAATCAGTAATCTGCTGACTGCTATTAATCAGTAAACTGCTGTTATACTACTTCAAGCGCATGGCGCTGGGCCTGAGTTTTAAAGAGACCTTAATCAGCTAGGCAAATCATCCGGCTCAGAAATTTCCTAAAGGATTGAGAGTAAAAGATGCTACAACAATTTGGAAATCCATTCCTCGGTTTCTTGTTCTACCGAGTCAAATCATGCATCCTATCTTTCAACCTTTTTGGATGAGTGTCTATTACTTTACGATAGTTACGTCAAATGAGAATGAACCAATTTCTTCTCTTTTGTTTTCACAGAGAGAGATGAAGGAATCGAATTCGAGAGGCCAAAATATAAATGGAATAGAGAACATAAGGCACCAGCAGTGTGAGAGTTATATGTCAGAATATGATGGTAAGGAAACATGATTGGTACGAAAATATTACGGCTGCTTAACTTAGCGGCAAGAGGCTTCAGTCGAGAAGCTATTGATTCTGTTACAACCAAACAATTTTATTCCTTAGTCATATCTACCGATCAGCTCAACCTTTTTCCTTCTCGCTAAACCTGTGCAAAGATGGTCTATCCTGTATCAATAAACTGCTGACATGGTAATAATTGGTGGGGACAGAGAATATCAGGTCCCTCAAGATAGTATTCATGAAAACCCTACTTAAATATCTAATTATAGTAAAAGAACAGAATTCAAACAGCATTAGATAGTCCTGTTGACCATAAGTCCATAAATAAACCAGGAAGTTTAAATAGAAACCTAATTGGTCAGCTTTACAAGTAAAACCACCATGACCCAATGCATTTGGGAAAATGCAAGTTAAAGCATGATATAATGACCCTTTGTCATATGTGAAGCTTACTAGGACACCACTGTGAAGCAACTGAACGAAAAGGATAGGATGAACAACTGAGCAGGATGGCATGAACTATTACTACGACACTGTGAAGCTACTGACACAAAAAGATAGCACAAACAGTCAAGCAGGAACATACCTGCCCTCGCCCTTGTTCCCGGATAGCTTTCTGGAATATCTGCTCACTGTCCCCAGTTTTTATCAACCGATCAATTGTCTGCATGAAGCAGAAAACAAAGTGAAACGTTGGAACATGAACACAGAAAACTGACATGTTCAAGAATTCAACTGCACTACATAATCACCTCTTCATCAGCTCGATTGCCTGTCACTGAATACACACCAAAAGCAAATAGTTACAATTGGATAAAAATTCTATGTAATCGATGCAGTATCTCAAATCCAGTTGTTCTTAATACCTGTATATACACGCCTTTCAACAACCTCACGATATTCATTGTGGATGTTCTCTCGTAGTGTCTGTAAAAAAACTTATCGCCTAAACCTAAAAAGCAAGAAAAAAACAGAAGAGAAAGAGCCATTATTAAGGTAGTTGGCATACCTGAAATTTGGACATTTTATCTTTGAGTTTCTTTTTCAAGGAACTGCAATCAAAGATTACATGCTGAGTTCACTCATTGACCACATGTGTTATAAGACAAGTAATAGAGAATCTGAATTGTTGTAAGAGAAGAGAAGCCTGAGAAAAGGCATAACTATTCTGCTTTATTTTTCTGGACACATTGAGATTTTTTATTTTTTTGAAACTCGTAAGTTTGTAAGTATGACAAACTGGAAGATACTAACTTCATATGTTTTAAGGTAAGCGTCAATTCATTCATTGGATGGATTCAGGCTTGCTTGACTCTCTCTCATATTGGAAGGCTACGTTTGGAACCTCTAGAAAATGTGCATATAAGAACTAATATTTGTGCTTTATGAACATATAAATTGGTAATTACTTTTGTATTACGAGTCAGAAGATGATGTTCATATAATTCAGATATGCGATCTTAACAAGGCAGAAACCAACAATATATATGCTGCTAAGAAGAACTATAGAAATAACATCAATTTGTGTAAAAGGTAGTAATAGAGCAATTTGAGTCTAAGTAGTATGCCATAACCGTATGACAAGAGAAAATAGTATACAGTCATACTAGCAAATGCACGGAGACACACTAGACCTATCTTCAAACATATGCACTGTATATCCTAATATATCGTTTTGTGCCAGCAGCCAATTTGCGCATCCATTAAAGAAGTTATTCAGAGATACCCATGCACGAATGTCAAAATGATACCTAGGTGTGACCATATCAAAAAAGAAACAAATATGGCGTAGACAAAAGAGATGTAAGCACTCAAAATTACACTGTTGTTGCGGTTCTTGATCTGTCAACAGCTGATCCTTTACCACACCCTGGTTTGCTTCTATTGGACAGATTCTGCAATATAAGAAAAATATATTGTAACCAAAAGAAACACACAAGTACCAGACTTAACAGATGAAAGCTTTTAATGTTACTCACTTCTTTGTCAAGTCCCTCAATCTTTGATTTGATGAATCGGGCTACTTTGCTAACTTCGTCAACATCTTTTTCCATTCGCTGCTTAATTGCTGCATTTACAATCTCATTGCTTAGAAACATCTACTTAAAATGAGCTTAAAATAGTTATAAACCCATTGTGAACATGATACAAAAAGCAAAGAAAGATCAAACAATCAGAAAAAGCTTACTCAGTAAACCTTATTTCTCCTTCAGTTGCTGATTCTTATCCGGTATATTTTATAAAATCTATGTACTCAACATGAAACTGCAGCTATATCTTTCATCACTCATTGAAATTGTTAATATCAAGGTTCCTATAATTAGAATCAAGCACTAGTCACAGATTGTGTGAATAGATTGGACTTACATGTAATATATAAAAGTTTATGCAAGTGTTCCCCATTGAAAAATGTAATAGAAGTGCATTGCAGAGAGTGACCCGTGAACATAAATGACGCAAATGCATACATCTGCTTTGACGAATTCTCTCAATTTTTTGTCCAGACTATCTTCTTCCTTACATGGTATAAGACCAGCAGAGAAACTAATCGTTATGCATTTACGAGTGACCTCTAACAGAATATATCATCACTGTATAATTTGTTGACAGCCATAAAAGCTATCCCAGGTGTCTTCGTCTATGAATATGAAGCATAAACTAACACTACCACAAAAAATTGGTCCTTCTTACAAGCTCAATACCAGAAGCCACACAACAACGGGAGATAAGTGTGCCATCACGTAGTCTTGTTCTTTACTGGCATCTCAATTCTCAATATGTGGAAAATCCTATACTTTTCATGGAAGATGACTTATTCTCCTGTAATTTTCGAAAAAGATGGTTTATTATCTAGCTCATAGCATCTTGCGCACCACCTAGTCATAGAAAATGTCAAGTGTGTTATCAAAGGCGAAAAGCTAAAAAAAACTCTAAGGTCCGTTGGGGCTTTAAGCGCAAAGCACAAATAAAGCATGGGCTTTAATGAAAAAAGGCGCAAAGGGAGAAAAAAAATACAAATATATATATGCGTAGTCCAAGATGAATAATTATAAACATGAATGACAAATATATGATCAAAGAAATTGAAAAAAAAAATTATGATAAAGTGAAATATCAATTGTTTAGTGTCATTTATTTGGAAGAGGCTCAGTGGCAAGGAAAAGTTTGCTTAGAACCTTGAAGATGACACTGAAGCGCACATAAAGCGAGGCGAAGCGCTGAACACATTTTAAACCTCGCTTCAGGGCTTAAGCGCACTTAAAAGTGCACCTTTGACTACATAGGTGTCAACACCACCTTATTTAAGGGTCGCTCATCAGATCAGGACTGACTGCTTAGTACTTTTTGGACATCAGCTTAGTGGATCCACATGAGACAGTGTCTCTCACCTAGCAAGGTATAGAGCGCCCTCCGAGCCGGGGTACAGACTGGACTTTATTTAGCTTAAAGAAAGGTTGTCGGTTATTAATATCTCCGACAGTACAACCAGTTTTTAGTTTAATGCAATGACTTTATAACTAATTATTTCGGCACACTGCCTATTAGTTGCATGTTGATTCAGTTCGACATCTCAGATTTATCATGTACAGTTTTCAGCATTGTGATGAATGTCTCACATACTCTTTGTGCTACATTGTCTTATAATATAGGTTCTGACTCCCAGTATCCAGCTCGTGGTTAGTATGATTTTGTATCAGCTCACCTGCAGTGTTCGGTAAATACTCATCTTTCAAGGACAACACTCATATTTATTTCAGACATTTAGTTCTTTTAGTTTTCAAATGGTTAGGCTTAGTTGGGGGCTTGTCCAAAGCTTCCAGCAACTCATCTTAGTAGAGGCTTTCAGACTGACAGTCAGATCATAGTATCAGGTGTATTTTGTGTCAGTTGAACTCACCTTTTTAGTATTAAGTTTTATATTTCAAACTTCTCATATATCTCAGTTCTATCTTCCGATCAGTTACCTTCGGATATTATTTATATACATCTTAGTGTCATGCCAGACCATGGGTTAGCTTGGGTTCACTTGTGACCTTGAGTACTGTGTTACATTGTCTATAGAAAGAGGAGAGAGAAAAAGAAGGGGAAGGGAGAAGAGAGAAGAAGAAAGGAAGAAGGGTTCATCACAGTGATTAGAAGAATCACAGGAGAAGGAACAGAATTCAGAAGTGTCTTGCCATTGTCTAGATTAGTGAGCTTGGGAGAAAAGTTTTTTGTTGCATTTTCAAAGGGTTCTTCCACTTTAATTACAGGTTCGAGCCCTGGGATACTTTTACACAATCTAGGTTAGTCGGATCAATGAGTTCCGAACACCAGATGGTTATAGCAAAAAGAGAAAAGAAGAAACATTCATCTTTTTTTAATAGGAAGTTAACATTTTTATAAACAAAGAAATACCCAAGCGTGTATTTCAGTAATAATTACATTAGTGATACAGAGGGAGCAAAACCAAAAGATTCTATCATCTACAACCCTCCTGAACTGTCAAAACAGTTGCAGTATCCTCCACCTTTTGGGGAGGACGCAGTTACACCAAAAATAAAAGGTTACCAGGCAGTTCACTTTCATGCTTTGGAAAGGGATGCTCTTGTTTTCAAAGCATCTTTGGTTCCTTTCCTTCCGAATTATCCATCACATATAAGCAAAAGACAATCTACCATCTCTCTTTGTCGCCTGACATATTTCCTTCTATGTTCCAGCAAGCTAAAGCTTCTGACGTGTCTCCTAGTGGCCTGACATCTCTCCTAGTGGCCTGACAGAGGTTTGGAGGATCGTTTTCTTCACCCTTTCCTCCTTTATAAACTAAACCATCTATAACTTTTCAACTATCAAGTGGAAAAATATTTGTAGTATAACTCAGTGATCATATTAAAGGCTTCTTACTCCACCCTTAGCTGAACTAGCATATAGGAAATCTACTATATACAAGAAAATAACATATCAGTCATGCAAATCAATTTTTTCCAGCACATGCCACAGCAGCATAACCACATGAAAATGGATTACCTTTCATAGCAGTAGCTTTCGTGACAGCCTTTGATTCTTCATGAGCATCCTGTGAAGTGTATTAGAAAATCATGAGGTTCTCAACACTTAAATATTTAAGGGAACCAAGTAAGATCATATATAGATAAAAAGAGCTCATTTGGTCCCGGTCCCATCTCATAAAGCAGTTCAAGCGATCAATGAGAGGGGAAAAAATGCCCCCAGGCACGAATACTGAAGCTAGTCAGTCTTTAAAATTGAAGGAAAGAAACCAAAAAAGGAGTTCATATTTGCCAGATTTGTTCTGTTTTGTTACTACTGGTTTCTATATCTTTTGGTGATCTAAAACAATGGAATTCAGAATATTGGAAGGCCAACTTTCTCTTCCAAACTATCACCTACAATTAGTACAACAAAACTAGATCGGAGTGGCAATTATTTTTTATAAGCTAATTTGGAGAATTATGATTTATAGGTCAAGAATATGATGATCACTTCATCAAAAATTCTAGTGACATGGCATCAACTAAAAGGCTGACTTGGATTAAAAAGGATGCATAATAGTGTAGTCTTCTGAGAAATTCAATTGATCCTAAGTTGTTAAATTTGTTCCGGTCTTGTAGGACTTGTTGCAAAGTGTGGGACAAAGTCAAAACTTTGTACACAAATGTCATACAACTTATACAAAGTTGTGTCAGATATTGTTCATCTACAACAGAATCAACAAGACATGGCAAGTTATTTGGGTCAGGTAGAATCCCTGAAGGATAAATTTGATTCTCTTAGGCCTTTTACTGGCAAATCGGATTATCAGGATTCAGGACACACAAAGCTAAAAGGTTCTTTATGGTTTTGGCTATGATTGGGTTTGTGAGAAATAAAGCAGAAAATATTATTGAAATCGTGTATAATATAGGAAAAGAATATTATTGAATTGTTGTTTCGCCTACATTATTACATTGAGACCATATTTATAAACCCAAAAATATAATTCTTTAACAAGAAGGATACTATTTACTATTAGTATTCTAAATAGGACTGTATAAACCTATTTCTATTCTAATAGGATTGTATAAACCTATTCATGTTCTAACACTCCCCCTCAAACTAGTGCATACAATTCATGTACCTAACTTGTTACAGATGTAATTAATATGAGGACCGATGAGGGACGAAAATCAAGACGGACTGGTAATAAAAATAATAATTTCAAATTTAGGAAGACGATATAAAAAATAGGAAATAACTTGTATTTAATGCTAGAAAAGGAAACAGCAAAATTAGAAGATAGTTTAACAGCGATGGTAAGAATAACAAAGGAAAACGAAGAAATCGATAAATCAAAAGAGATTGAATTTGTTCTATCTGATCGTTCATAATTATCTGTATAATAAGTTGGTGCTGTCCTTCTGGGACTACTCCTAGGACTATTTTCCGGGGTTTTAAATCTTGATGTGCTAGGTTGATTTAAATCTCCTGTATTTATTTCTAATTCTTTTGGGTTATTTACTTGTTCTAAAAGTTCTGTGTATGTTTCACTTATATCATTTATTTCTGATTTTTGATCGTTCATTGTATCTGATTCATTTATTTCGTCTATTTCCTCTATTTCAAGATTTTCATGTAATTTTTGTTTCATCTTATTTATTTCATTAGTCAATTCAAGTTCTTTATCTTTTTCTAGTTCTTTATTTTTTTCTATTTGTTTTTCTTTTTGTTTGGTTTCATATAATAATTTTAGCTCGGTTAATTCTTTTTCTAATTCACTTATTTTTATATTTTTTAGTTCTTCTAGATTTTGTACTTCTTGCTTTGCTTGTGTTTTTATTTTCTCAATCTCTTTTGATTTATCTATTTCTTCGTTTTCCTTTGTTATTCTTACCATCGCTGTTAAACTATCTTCTAATTTTGTTGTTTCCTTTTCTAGCATTAAATACAAGTTAAAAAAAAAGTCTTTTGTTTTCTTGTGTCGGCCAAAATAAAAAAGGGCCATGTGTAAAGTAGAATTGTAGAATGTGTCGGCTACTTGGCCAAAGTAGTAAGTTTTCCTTGTATAAAAAGAGGGCTTCCCCTCATAATAAAATCATCCTTTACAAGCATCTCTCTCCTCTTAAATATCTTCTTCTAATTCCACTTCAAAATCCCGCTTCCACCCCCCATTGTCTTCTCATTAAATGCTGGATTTGATGAATCATGTCAGTCAATCTCAATGTGTTAAATCTTCTCATGAAATATTGAATTTGATGCATAATGTCCATAAAACACAGAGGTGAGGTGAAATTACAGTGTTGAACTTCCCAAACCAAACTTGCAAAGACTATTTCAAACCATAGAGTAACTTACATAATCGACAATACAACGCTACTAAACTCCCCTTGAGCAATAAAGTGCTCAAATCTAGTATAAAGTATATGGATCATGTTGAAATCAATAGATGAGTCGATATTAAACAAGAAACTCACTGAAAAATTGGTCGAAACATGCTCATACGCCCGAGTATTAGATTTGATGGCTGAAAGTGGTCATAATCTAAGAAATAAAGTGGATATAAAAAAGAAAATGAAGGAACAACAAATATTGCACTCATTGTAGTAAGCGATATGTAAGAGAGGAATAACAACTTCTCTTACATTACACTCTTTGTAATAAGGGAGGGAATGTAAGAAGAACAATGTAGGCTTCTTCTGGGTAAGCCTCCAAAAAATAATGATTGCCCTCGACATATAACAAATTTGGTTCATAATGGAGCTGGTATTTTTCCCACACTTGATGTTAGGGATGAATCATCTCAATCTATCACTTCAATTGGAGCAAACTATAATGACTATCTTCAGTACCAAGCATCAAGACAACAGTCATCAACTTCATAAGTTGTTTGCACAATGCAACCAAGTGATTTTTTTGCTTATGTCGCACAGTCTTCATCTCAGGAACGACATAATCTTGATTTTGGTGCTTCTGACCATATTTCTAGTAACACAAATACTCTCCCTACTCTTGCTTCCCCTTCTATTCTTTCTACGGTTACAAAGACTAATTGATCAAAGATTATAGCAGTGTTATAAAGGCGCTCACCATGTCACCAAAGGCAAGAGGAGAGGCGTGGCCCCGTCGCCTATTATAGGTGTGGCGATGAGATTTCAGGAAGGCGAGCAATTGCGACCGAAAGGCAAGAGGCGACATGCGTCACCTTTTTTTTAAAAAAAAAATTATGATTTAATGTTTAAAAAGCAAAATTAGGGTTTTTTGGGGTGTTTTTGCATACCTGGCCCCTCTTCTCTCTATTGCGACCTAAACGATCTCTTCTCCTCTTCCATCGCGACTCTCTAGCCTTCGAGAGGACGGGATCTTCGCTGCTGCTCAGACCTTTGTGTCACAAGTCGCGACTCTCTCAGGTTCATTCTTTTTTATCCTTCTTCAGTTCTCTTCTTTTTATGTTCTTCCTCACTTCTTCTATTCCTATTTTTCAAGCAATGGTGCAAGGCTCTGCTTTTTCTTTTCAATTTGTAGCTACTGAACTAACTGTCATGCCATTTTGTTTCTGCCTATATGTTTTAAGAAAAGAATTCATTCTTCCATATTTTTATTTCTTCCCTACTCAATACAGTTTTATACTAAGTAATATAATATTTATTTGTCCATATAAAGTGAATTCAATGGCGTTTGATGGTAACAAAAAGGAGATTAGAGTATTGCTTTTAGAGTTCGAGTGGCTTCTCAATTATCTTATGAATTATTGAGTCATAAAAGTTTTAGACTTGTAATATCTACTATATATTTTGAATTGAAATATTTGCTAATGTATGTTATTATTACTATTGAGATTTTCGATATTTATATATGCAATTAAATATTTTAAACTTTTAGTATTAATTGGCGCCTTGGTGCGACGCGAGGCAAACCCTTGTCGCCTTTCGCTGTCCAGATAACTAGATTATAGAAAAAGGGATAGGTATAGCTTACCCTCTGTATTCCATACTTTTTTGCACCTAAATGTCCATATAATCTTTTTTCCATTATCAAATTATTATTTTTTTGATAAAGTAAATATTCCATTGAAGGCATCAAGAAGATGCAAATTAGTTACAAAAGTAGAAGTAAAAACAGTTGGTCTGCTGGCTCTAGTACAATTATGCTAAAACTAAGGAGCCAAAAAATTATCCATGGAATCTAAAGAGGACAAATTGACCCAACTGTTCAGACACATAAGGCATTCCACTTTGAGAGAATGTAAAGGAGCTGATAGACCTTCAAAACATCTTCTATTCCTTTCCCTCCGAATACTCCAAAAAATTGCTGCAGATATCATCTTCCAAGTCTGTTTGATGGTGCTATCAACTTTCCAGCAACACCAACTCTGATAAGCTTATTTGATACTATGTGGCATGACCCAACTGAGTCCAAAAAAAGAGAAACATATTCCACAGATTTGTTGTTGCAGTACAATGCAAAAAAGGTGTCTAGTGCTATCTGCTTCTTTCTGACATAAGTAGCATGCATTCACAATGATGTGTTTCATTTTATAGAGGTTGTCTTGAGTATTGCATGCTTCATATAGTGCAGTCCAGTAAAAACAGATGATCTTGGATTGATTATTAGATGGGAGGAGAGTAAAGATCCAAAAAAAATCAAAGAGTACATAACAGATATTTATACGAAGCTATATACTGAACCAGAAAGCTAGAGGCCACCTTTTGTGATGATGAATTGCCCCAGAATAAGTCAAGAGGAGCAAGAACAGATGAAGAGTCCATTCTCAGAAGAGGAAGTGCTACACGTTCTCAAATTGTGTGATGGGGATGAGGCCCCTGGCCTGAATAGTTTCACTATGAGTTTTTTAAGGAGTGTTGGGAGATCATAAAGGATGATGTAATGCAATTCATAACTTCCATCAAAATCAGAATGAAGTGTTTAAAAGATCCTTGAATGCCACTTTCGTGGCATTAATCCCTAAGAAGTATGGAGCATAGGAACTAAAGGATTTTAGGCCAATAAGTTTGATTTACAAAATCATGACTAAGTAGATCACTGAAAGAATGAAAACTGTTATGGGGAGACTGATTAATGAGAATCAAATGGCTTTTTTGAAGGATAGACAGATAATGGATGCTTCTTTATTGGCTAATGAGTTGGTGGACTTCAGGGTAAAGCACAAGATATCAGGTATCCTCTGCAAATTGGATATAGAGAAGGCATACGACCATGTCAACTGGAACCATCTCTTTAAAGTTCTAAGTGACATGGGGTTTGGGAGGAAATGGGTGAATTGGATCAAGTTTTGTGTGTCAACAGTGAAGTTCTCAATTATTATAAATGGGAGGACAGAAGGTTTTTTCAATCACAAAGGGGACTGAGACAAGGAGATCCCATGTCTCCTTTCTTATTCCTCCTAGCAATGGAGGGACTCAACTACATGGTTAGAAAGGCTAATGAATTGGGGTGGATAAGAGGTTTTAGTTCATATACAACAGGGCTAAGAACATGGAGGTCACACACCTACTGTATGCAGATGATTCCCTTATGTTCTGTGGTGTAGAAGTCTCACAAGAAGAGTTGTGTGTTCTCGGTTAATAAGTCAATAATATGCAAGGCCTAGCAGACAACCCTTCGGCTGCCAAGTGGCTCTTCTTCCCACCAAATGCCTGGGGATGCCCTTGGGAGCCAAGAACAAAGAATTGGAAGTATGGAGTGAAGTCTTAGAGAGAAGTGAAAGGAAGCTGACAAGGTACAAGAGTCAATACTTATCTCAGGGAGGTAGAGTGACCCTCCCAACTTATATGCTAAGTCTCTTTCCACTACCAAAAAGTATGAGAAGAGTGTTTCTTTGGCAAGGGAACAAAGAGAAGCAAGGACACAACTTGGTTATATGGGAAGAGGTGATAATGGGAAAAGCACAAGGAAATCTAGGTATTAAGAACTTGAGTATTCAGAACGCTAGTTTGTTGTAAAAATGGTCGTGGAGATTCTGTTGCAAAGATACAGCATTATAAAGGAGGTTAATAGCTGAGAAATGTGGCCTACAGAGCAACTGGATAACTTAATAGGTGAATGGCACTTGTGGGTGCTCAATATGGAAAATTATCAGGAGAATGTGGAATATGGACTTACTTCAATGCGCAGGTGACGTTCAGAGTGCGGAATGGCCTAAAGATCAGTTTCTGGAATGAGAGTTCTATCCGAAAAATTAGGATGCATTGTCTTAGCTTTTTGGTTTTTTGGTGTAAACAGAATCTGTGTGTGTGTGTTGGTTGGGGGGGGGGGGGGGGGGGAGGGAGTGTAGTAGAGTTAATATATTGAATTGGCTATGTATAATTGTATAGCGATATGGCCAGAGGTTTAAGCACCCTTTCGATGCTTGTAAAGTTTCAACTTAGAGCCTTTTTCTGGGATGGCTAGTTTTTACTGAATACAGTTGTTGTCTTAAAAAGAAAAAGATATTTTTGATGTTTTAGACTATTTGTAGGAACAACATAGAAATGCTCAAGATGTATGTAATAATACTTTTGAAGGAGGACTATATATCTTGATACTATATTGCTCGGACTCTTCAAAAATATCAAGGGGTGCGTGTCGGATTCGCAAAAAGTAGTGCATTTTTGGAGAATCAGACACGGGTGCGGCATCGAAAGTGAAGAGTGCACACAACTTAGTTTTGATGTAGTATAACAGTGGATATATAGATTAGTTGTTACCATTCTCAAAACAAGAGCTCATTTGGTCCTAATTTCTTTGTATTTTTCATTTGGTCAGTACATTTGGCCCCATATCTCACATCAACTAACCTAAAGTCAACATATGCTTTTTGGAGTTACCTTTTTGACACCCTTCAGGGGGTTTTAGTACCCAAAAAGACTGAAATCTGTGGATTATAAACGTGAAAGAGCTCCTAGTCACATGAAAAAGGAATAAGAATATCCGCACTCAGAAGCAAGACATGCAAGTCGACACTTGGTACACTTCCACTGGAGTGAATCTCACGGACTTCGCCATCTACTTCCCATAATATTTTTATGAAAATGACCTTCCCATACTATTGTGGCCCATCTTTCTGTTTCTAATTCTCTAATCTATCACTCCGATATAGTTGATGTAGTCATCCACCTTCTCAAAGTTGTTAACTACACCTAGTTCTATCGGCCTGTGGAACAGTATGGTTTGTCGTTTTCAGGAAACCCTCTATCGCCTGAAGCAATTCCACAAGCTTAGGTCATCAAAAATCAAAATTCTGTGGTTGTCCATCAATTTGGTTTAATATGGAGTTATGTTGGCTATTCATTATTATACAACATGAATCTAACTAATATACTCATCTCTTTTCAGACAGAATATTGTCATCAGAGGTGTTGCAGATGGCATGATCCACTTGTCACACCCCTGGTATCATCATTTTTAAACCAATGATTCTGACAGATTGAAGCATTTTCCTTGGAATTGAGAGGAGAAAATCTAGTCACGGCACACGCCTTTCATAGAGGAAAAAAGCTTTCGAGGCAGGAATGCTTAGTTTAAAGCTAGCTTACAAATGACAGATTAATTTGCAAACGGAAATAATTGTCTCCACTCTCCAACAGTTTAAACTTTAGACAAAGTACTTCCCGTGGTCCAAACGGTAAAGAGGAAGTCAATTGTCATGAATTAACAAAATATTTCCCAATAAAAAATATAAAAAGATATGCATGTAATAGAGTTACTGTAGACTGGAAACAAAAATAGAAACATTTGCTTTTTAAAAGTTAAAATTTCAGATGAGACAATCAACAGAATGAATTGATCCCAATATAAAGCTTATAGGCCTAGCAAGATAACGGGAACCAACTACCTAATCCTGGAAGGTGTAGAAGACTGGTTAGAAAGTCGAAACTTTGACAACTACTCATCCAGACATCTTATTTAAAGGGAAGTGTTGGCAATGAGTTCTTGGACTAATCATGAGATAGTCATTGGAGAACTATGGTTTGTATTTTGGGGTCAGCAAAAGGTTCCAAGAAAAACACTATTATATGAAGATAGAGCGATATATATTCAGATATGCGATGGGCTGGTTGTTCTTCATATAAACGTTTGACCACCAGCACTAGGTACTATTTTAGATGGAGGCAATTTTTACTTGGAAAGGCAAGAAATAGTTTGTCACTGTCCATTTAGATGCAAGATAATGGTCAATGGCCTTTGGGACTTTGTGAGAGTTAGTTTTGCTAAGACAGTTGGTTGATAAGAAGTGCTGAAAATTATCACCCATGTAGTTGATATGGGACGATTAGGGTGCCTTGCATTTGCATTTAATCTATCTTCACAAAAGAACCAGATATATTAAGATTGATTATCACTTTGAAAGGAAAAATAGCATCTAACAATATCATTACAACTTCTATTTGGCAAATGATCAACTTGAGGATCTTTTATCCAATCTCTTAAAGGAACAGGAATATATATTACATGTCACAAGCTTATAGCATATGATGCATATGCTTCATTGAGAGAGGAAGCATTGATTTTGAATAGATATTACTCTAATATTATAGATAAAGGAAGCCACATTCAACATTAGGATAGGATCCCATTATCAACAGGATAGGATTCCAACAAGCAATGGAATAATAGTAAATAGGGTTATGTCTAAATACACAATGGTTAAGAACCAGAGCTCTTATGTATTCTCAAACAATTTACTTCCACTCTAGTTTATTCTGTATGTAAACACACAGAGTGCAATTAAAAAGAACCATCTTCCATGATGCAGAACTTTGTAGGACTAGTGACAAAAAGAGACACTATATGAAAGAAAGTGGCTTATGCACCAGGTGGTCAAAACAAAAATAGTTGCATCTTACATAGACAAAACTATCACAGGATTAAAATAGATCTTCAAATAACAAATATCAAAAACCCTAAAAGTGAAGGACAAACCATTTGAAATACATATCCTATTTTCTTTGTTCTTTCATGTCGAGCTTTGGAAAGCCAATGAGAGGGAGAATGAATAATAGACTGCTAAGAGTCTTGAATAAAGCATTGATAGCTTTGCAAAGGAGAAACACTCATGATACAAACAAGAAAAACCCAACCTCACTAAACCAGGTTGGAAAGGAAGATGACGTACTCAAAAAACATGACCTCATGTTTTGCGTGAGCTCGAGAAACCAGGTCGAAAAGATGCACAACTTCACATGTTTTGTGTATAGAGCTTCAAAATCATGGCAACATAACAATCGATATTTCCCACAAAGACCTCTACTCTGAGTAACTGGTGAAAATATGTTCACAAATAAAAATAAATAATTTAAACAGAAAGATGTTCTATCCCGTGTATACCCATTACTTGGCATGAACCAGACAAAACTAAGAAAACCTAATAAACTTAAATGGAATTTTCAAAGGAAGTTCTATCTCACTCACTACATGCTAGTCAAACTTAAATTAGGTAAGGATGACTTCATCAGTATAATAGAAGGACATTTATACCTGAAGCTTCTTCAGGAGCTTTTCCAACTTTTGATACTGCTTCTCAATTTGTTGAACCTAGCAACAATGCAAGAAAAAGAGACAAGGAAATGAGCAAGCAGAAAATTTTAGGAGATCAACTTCAACATATGGAACAAAAAGTAATTGAGGGAAGGAGGGAAAACGAAATTATCAGAGTTAATTTTCCAAGATAAAACATGTGTAAGATCCTGCAGCAAAACCTGCTTAAAGAAATCATCAAGACCTAGTTCTCCAGAGTCAATTGGTCTTTGTATTCCCATTTCAATATCTTCACTTCTATCATTTTGATGCCTGGGAGCCTCAAAGGCATCAAGACCATCCTACAACACAAATCAAACAGATAGTTAATAAAAAACAACATTCTTATTTTTCATTTACAAGTGCAAATCAGAAGAATGTAGGATTTTATAAGGAATGCATAAAGTGACATGCTTGTGAGACTCGATCAATACCAGAAGATATATTAAGGAGAAATACTACTTGTAGAGCCTTGTGATAAGAAAAACCAGTTCCAAACCAGAAAAGATTACAACAGTGACCACAGGTTGACAACCAACTTAATTATAAATTAACTCTGATGAATCCTCCGGATGTGAACCTAAATATACTGGAATACATATAAATGATTCATATAGTCATTTCAGCTAATTTTGGGTTAAAGTGCACTTGATAGGTAATAATACTGGTTTTCTTAAAATCGACAGAAGTATTCTATGATCCCAAAGAAGTAAAGCACAAGGAAAATCAAATATGGGCCTGAAATAATTATTCAACAAAGAGAGGAAAATTTTGGGATAAGTATTTAATAAGTACTTAAACATGAGAAGACAAAGGTATTGTTACTATCACATGCCTTATTAATCGGGCAGAAAAGAAAATCATTTGCAAAATTCTAACAAAAGAGAGTTTTTGATGCCCACTGTGAGAAGGAAATGAATTTTCAAGTGTCTCACACAAACTAGGAGAGTATATACAACTGGAAATTTTAACCATAGATCACAATAACCAATTATTTTCAGGATCAAGTCTGAGATTCAGATTATGCACTAAGCAAAATGGATCTGATCAGTGGTTCTGAAACCTACAACTGTTCATGCTAACAGGATTTCCAACAAACTTTTTCCAGTAAGATTGTCATAATAATAATTTATACACATTAGCAACATTATGGTCAATACAAACTCTTTTCTTTTCAACAACAATAGGGTCCGGATTAGCTTGCACACCTCTTTCAATCCTCTGGCTATTCACTACCTCCTACCACCAAAGGTATATGACAAATCTAACAACAAATCATTTGACACTGTATGCTTCTGTTGAACACTTGGTCTCCATGGTCCTTCCCAACCTCATTGAAAGTTAGGACACACCCTTGGGTGTTGGTCGATACCAAAAAAACATGCATTCATAGTTCATAAAACTTAAAGAGGATACCATGTATTAAGACTCTTTTTAGAGAAACCAATGATTAAGACTCATTATTCCACAAAAGGAAGAGCAAGCTAAAGTATGAACTCAATAAACATGTTTCAATGTAACTTCAGATGATTTACCGCCCAATGAAGCCAAATAATGTATCTTCTTTACTTTCTCTGTTATGTTGAAACAGCATTTTGTTAGGAACCACACTAAAAGATAAGTAATACTATAGTAGAAAGGGAAGGGGCAAACAAGGAATTTTCTTCCTTCACCTCTTCTCTCACCCTTAAAAGTTACATTAAAAATGAGCTGAACCTTAGTAGCTAAAAGAGGACGTCAATGCAGCGTCAAAGCCTTCAACAATTATGGAAATGCAAAATGTCATAGAATGCTTAGCACGTTTATAAAATGCATTATCCATGATCAAGTACATTATAGATGTTTTTTCTCCAGAAAAAATAGGAAATCAAGAAAATTGTTATGTTTAGAAACTAACTGCATGACAGTAGCTAAGAAAGTCCAATATTTGCAGTTTTTAACAATTGTCACAATCCAAATGTCATTTTTCTGCAGTCCAATTCCCACTTTCAGCTTACCCATCTGCTATAAATCATATGTAATACTACACATAAAGTTCCTTCATTAACAACAATAAGCTCACTACCAAACCTATTTTTCAAATCAAAATAAGTAGAAAGAACAAATAACAGCAATTATTGACAAATTGAGCTACAAAAGCTGTGAAAGATGAAAAAAAATCAAAAAAGAAATTTTAACATATCCATCTAATTATCAGCAGCAAAAGAAATTAGAATATTGATGTACATGGAGAGAAAAAAGTTACATTTAAAAGGTCATTCATGGTGATACAGAATAGTTAAGGATTTCTCTTTCAGGTTTTCCTTCCACCCTTCACGATTTTATAGAGAGAGAAAGAAATAAAGAGAGAGGATGTGTTTTGCTTTGCTGTTCGAACAGCAAGTGAAGACGGTGGAGAGAAGTGAAGGAAGTTTTCTTATATTCATCATTTGGGCTAATTTGAATTAACATAACTATCAAATTCAAAATAAAAGTATATTTATTATTTCAATTATGTTTTCAATTTTGTAAGAATGTATAAAATTTGATTTATAAGTCAATATCTTATAAAAGATCAAAATATATATTATATATATAAAAAAAACTCATATTTGGTAGGAAGAAATTGTTCCTGTAACCGAATTTTTTATAAAATAATAGTTAATTTTTACCTGGTTTATTACTCTCATACGTTTAAATAAATAAATATTTATTTAGAATTTCACAAATGCAAATATTTATTAATTTATAAAAGAAATGAAAAAGGATCAAAATTGCCCCTGAACTATACGAATAACACTTTTATACCATTTGTTACATTTTGAGATAAATATTTTTACTGTTATCTTAAGCCATCACAAATATCCTCAACAATTAAAAATCTAAATTTTTAGTGACATGCGAGCCACGTGGGACTAATTCCTACACCTAAGCGTTGCTAATTAGAATTTATTTGAAAAACTAAATATTTAGCGGCGACGAAAGTCGCCACAAAATCCCAAAATATCGCTACATAAGATTTTCTTTGATTTATAATATTAAATTATGATTTTGCATTTTTTTTCTTCTTGTTTTTACAAAATCTCAATGATATTGATCAAGGAGAAGTTTGAAGACACTACATTTTTTTGTAATTTTTATGTCATATGTAAATGCATAAAATGTACAATAATGCATTGTGTAGTAGAAAATTTGAGCCGAGAAGTAATTTTTATGATTTTCGTAATTATATTGGATGTTTTCAACATTGATAGTACATGTTATTTATTTTAGAAAATTAGGTTGCAATCAAAATTTAGTATCATATTTTCTTGTTGAAAATAGGTTTTACTATCGAATGATTATTGCTAAAAATCAATCAAAACCTTTAGTGACAATATTTTGAAATTTTGTGTGGACTTTTATTGCTGCTAAATATCTTTTTAAGTAAATCCTAATTGACAGCGTTTAGGTGGAGGGTTTAGTCTCATGTTGCTTGTCGCGTCACTAGAATTTTTGGTAGTTAACTATTTAAGATATTTGTGATCTCTTGGAATAATGATGAGGGCATTCTTATCCCAAAAAATAATGGAGGGTATATGAAGTCTATTTTGCATAGTTCATAGGTAAGATGAAACAAATATCAATGTACTTGTTAGAATAGAAATAAGTATATACAATCCTAATTAAAATTGAAATAGGTTTAAGAATAAGAATATGAATCCTAATTGGAAAGGATTCCAATGTAGGGTTATAAATAGGGTCTCACTGTTATAATGTAGATATATAATTCTATAATACATTTCTCACGTGGTATCAGAGCAATGGTGAGAAAATTAAATTAGTTGTCACTATGCAATTTTCTTGTGACTTAAATTGTTGTCCCATAAAAAAATCAGCAATTATTCCGGTCATTGTTTCCACGGTTTTTCTCAGCGGGATTGCCTCTTGATTCCGAGGTTGACCATATAAAAAATTTTCTGATTTCGATCAGTTTTTGGCGACCAAATTTCTCTTTTTTTCAGCAATCAGATCTATTTTAAGTAGTCAAATTTTAGTCCTAAGTTTTTATTTTATTTCCCGCAATAAGATTCTGGCCCCAATTTTTTTTTATTTTCAGAAGTCGTATCTAATTATCATTCATTTTGTGAGAATAATCTAATTTCACAATATTGCGTTTGGGGTTGATATTTTTTTCTCCAAAAATATTGGAAGTTCAAGTGTTATGATCACTTCAAACCACTTGAATCGTAATAGCTACTCGAGATAAAGGTATTTCATCTAAGGTCCAATCTAATTATCGAGCACCCATTTAGCGAAATTGATACTTAGTCGGTCATACCCATGAGTATTTCTTAATTAGTTATTTCCCCTTTATTTTTTGTGATTTCCTTAGTTGTTAGTTGGTAGCGTAATCTCCTATCTAATATTCATGTCACCCATCAATTTATTTAAGTGCTTTCGATTATTTTCATTGCTACAAACAATAATTTGGATTTATAACTTCATTTTTGAATTCAAAAATTGTACCGCTCCCTGTGGGTTCGACCTTAACTCACTTGTTGAGTTTTATAGTAGATTATGATTGCCTATACCTAGTATCAGATGAGGTGTGGTTGAGTGTTAAATCATATCTCACTGTTAAAATTGTGTAGGTAGTTCTGAATTCATCGTATTTAACTATGCCCATGAGCTATAATAGTTGATTTTGAAACTGAAATTGTTAAAATTTATTTTGAGTGTGTAAATTTGAAATTGAATCCTCCAATGTACTGGGTCTTGCTTGAATTAGGTATGAGTGAAGTATGATTAGTCTAATGTTGCCATTAAGACTTTAATTTTCCCAATGATATATAGAGTGATGACTTTATTAAGGGAAAATCGTCAATTTGGATAGTACTTTGTAAATTTGGGTGAAATCCGAGTATCCATGGGTAGTACAACATGTGGATAGATTGTAAAACTAATTTAATATTTGGTATTGTGTCATATTGGTATCAACAATTTAAAAATTGGCATTGGGATGAATGTTACCTATGCAGTGGGATTGTCTGAGCTCATGATAATGCTCAAATGTAAAAAAATAAATAAAAGGGATTGTAGTCGTAGTCAATAAAAACACAAAAATGGTAGTGGTCAATCCCATAGGGAATGGTATATCATAGAGAATTCGAATCAAGAAATTTAGATTGTAAAATCAGTTATTTGTAATAGTAAGAACAAGTCGGTGGATGATTCCACAAATTTATTAAAAATATTTGGTTTTAACAATTAAAACTAGAAGTACGAGCAATTTATGAAGTAACAAGCAATCTAGGGGTGCGAGGATTGGAAATCGGTGTTACATATGGGTAATTGTATTGCTCTATAGTGATGAACATTTATGAATAGACTAAGTCATATTTAATCATGATAATATTCTTTTAGTCTCATACAGTTTCATCAATATGCCAATTTTTAAACCAACACCTTACTCTATTATCTCTTTCAATGTAGAAATAGGGTTAATAGATCTGTAATATCCCTCAAAATGACCTAGGTTAAACTAGAGCCTAACATGTGTGTCTAGAGTGAATAAGGTGTAAAAATGGTGAATTATAGAAATACAAGTCAGTTTGAGGAGTTTTGAAGAGTTTGGAAGTGAAAGATCAAAGAACGTCCAAGACGTTTGTAAACTAGTCGTTGTGTGTTCTAGTGTGCCTTTGCATGTTTTACGTGTAGTATGGTGTCTAAATTTATAGGAGAGGAACCTAACATCTAGATTAAAATGTTTAGTATTTAAACGTCCTGAAACGACTTCCCAAGGACCACCCTAAGGGTCCTTGAAGAGGACCCAAACCTTGGCAGAAACTGTCAAAACCAGTCCAATCCACGAGCTCAATAGACACCCCTTTTATCAACGCATGCCCGGTTGATTAGGGTGTAGCTCTACACTTAGTGGTGGGAGATTAACCCCCATTTTGAATGCCTATGACCAAAACCATGGACCAGCAGGACGGTCTGTTGGTTGGTCGACGGTCCGTAGGTGCAAACGTCAATTGACACCTGCAATTTTCTGCAGGTGTCTCAGCCAAGGTTAGGACAATTTGGGAAATTCATCTAGCATTCTAATTAAGTCATGGGAGGTTATTTTAGGTGGTTTTAGGTAATTTCAGTTACTTTATAAGCCTATAACCTAATTAAGAATTTATTATTGAAAATCAAAACCTAAGATCAAAACTAAGTTCTCTATAGACTTTATTAAAGCTTGAAGCAAGGTTGAAGCTACAATTGAAGTTATCCATTGATTTCTCCATAAATTTCGTGGCTTTTCTTCAATAAAGGTATGGTGTTTCATCCTTTATTCTTCTTCCATTCAAGGAGCCAAATTCCAAAGGCTTTTTAAAGACTTTGTCAAACCATAAAGTTCTATTTTGAATTCTAAGCATGAATTCTTGGATGAAAGGATTTAAATCGATGTTTTATGAATTAATTGATGTTAATTGAATGTTTTAAGATCAAAAACTCCACGAACCCATGCATTCCTTGAATTCTTATTTTTGGCTATAATGTGGGTGAATTGATCATGGTTTGATCTTAGTGAATTGATGTATAGATTGTATTAGGCTATTGAATTATGTATAAATCATGATAGAATTGTCTATGACCTGCCTTGTAATGATGATATTCGTATTGTATGTTGTTGGATCATTATATAGATTTGTTATTGGCTTAATATTGTGTACATGGCTATTGCTAAGAGCCTTTGCAAAGTGAATTCATAAGAAAGGCTAAGGAATGGTGATGATGATGATGGGAAGGTGGTGAGTTGACCTAATTCCCCTATTTAGTATAGAATTGATATTGAATTGTATTGATTGGTATGGTCCACTTATGGTGGCGATGTTTATGTGTTATAATTTATTTGAACATGGACTTGTCAGCATTATTATGTGAGTTGTGTTATTATCATGTTATAGCTTGTATAGGTGATCAAGGTGAAGGATGATAACATGTATATGTATGTGTGAGGTTAAAATATGATTTTCTCTAAATGATTATATGTGAATATGATAGACTATGATGAGTCTTTATATGTGTTGATAGGGTCTCTTGATTGGTAGACTTAAGTCCCTCTACATGATACATGAAAGTTATGTGAATGTGAACTCTTGACATAGTAGGCTTAAGCACCTTTGTCATGAATGTGTATGAATGAATGACGAATGAAAGTCTAGGATCAGTAGGCCTATGTTTCTGTCCTTTCTTGAATGAATAATGAGGCACTCTAGATTTTATCTTGAACCGGTAGACCTGAGCATGGTGCCCTTTATTGATGAGTCTAGAACCCTAAGTGAATGTCAAACCTTGAATAACAAAAGAAAGTTAATATAATCCTTGAAGTGAAAGACTGTAACAGTGTCATTCTTGAGTGGAATGATGGACTTATGGATAGTTTGACTCAAACGACATGAAACCATCTCTAAGGAAGTCATAAGAGCTATCCTAATAGACCTTGGTTGGCAGCCTTAGTGGACCCATCCTTGGGAAAAAGAGTATTATGTGTTGGTGCGACTTAGTGATGGTACCTTTTCAAATACTAGTACGTGAATGATTTACTCTATGAGAACAGAGGCAAAGCACCGAGTGAATATGCTTGTAATAGTAGCTCTACTTTAGATGAGACTAGAGTACTAATGAACCCTTGATATTCCTTAGCCATGTGCCATCATGAATGATTACTAGTTCTACCTAAGTGGAACACCTTCTATGGCTTGGGGTCTTATGACACTGGATTCCATACCTAGCTAGTGTGATATATGCCGGTTAATGCCTATTCTCATTATATGGGATGCCATTCTAGTATTGGAGAAGTTCTACAATGTGTAGGTAGTGGAATAAGACGCTATATACACATGGCACGAATAGGCTTTGAAGGTGATAGGATGAGTTCCCTAGGTCCTCCAAGACCATTATGTGAAGTACTCTAAATGATTAATTGTCTCTTAAATGGCTTATTGAATAATGATGACTTAAGTTAATGCATGTTGAACATAAAGGTTCTTGTCTAGGGTAGCTTTTGAGGATTGCTTAGGTAGGCTTGAAGAAGGTGTATGGGCGGTCTCTTCATGTCTTACTAAGGTGAGTCTTGAGTAAACTTAGTTAGGGATGCTAATGATGAAAAGGGAATAATATTACTTTGGGAAGTCTTGAGGATCACCTAGGTCTGTGTGAAGGGGTTGTATAGGTGGCCGCTTCATATCTTACTTAGTGGGTCTTAGGATGACCTTTGGTAGGAGGTCTATATGTTTATATGGTTTCTAAGTGATCATATTTCTATATTGTGGATTACTTTAATATGTCTTATACGTGAAGATTGATTTGAAGATGGTTCATATACTTGGATATGAGGTTTTATCAAAAGCGCATGAAAAGCATACTTTAAAGTAAATATACATTTTTGCATGGTTTTATTGAATGTAACCATACTTAGTGCATTCAATAAGCTAATTCCATATGTTTTCTATTTCTACAAGTGTAGCTGGCAAGTGATGAATCTCTTAGAAGCAAAGCTTGGGAATAACATTCTCTCAAGAAGACTTGGAATGTCCTCATATGATTCAAAGACATAGTTATGTTTAGTTTACTTTTCAAAAGACTTTGTAATAAACTATACTTTCTTTTAAAATTGATGTAAGGGTCGTAAACCTATGATATTATGTGTGTCTAAGATGGCGTATGAAAAGACTAAGTTTTCTTATATTCCATAAAGAGTTTGACTATTATGATGAAAAGTTTTAATTCCGCACTACTTTTCATATATATGCAATGAAAGTTGTGTACGGCCTTGTACAAGACCTCCGAGAAATCGAAGTCGCATCGTGACTTGGGGGTCCTCCTTGGTCGTGATAAGATCTTACCAATAACCTATATTTTCAAGCGAGTTATCGACATCAAACCTAAATTGCTTGTATTGGACTAATATTCCACTCCAATTAATCTCTTTTGAGCATCGACTAGAGATCGAAAATAGAAATTAAGTTTACAACCTTAATCCATAAATTTACCCCATGCTAATTATCCCAAATTCATGTTTGAATAACAACAAAACAGTCCATAGCATAATACTTAATGCATTTAATGAACATGCGACCTCATTAAAGCACCCTTAAATCTTGGGCTTTATCCATTCATCACAAAAATTAAAGTGGTTATACATTCCATGAAAGCAACCATGGGTAACATGAAATTAAGCAGTTAGAGTAAACTCACTTTAGATTCAACTTCAATTTGTCAATGTCAAGAACAAAAGTTGAAAAACCCAAAATCTATAAAGTGTTCTTCACAAGGTAAAATTTCTCACTCTAAGTTTAAACTCTCAATCTTAGTATCAAATTAATTTTTTCAGCACACCTTTTACTCTCTCATTTAGGCTATATTTAACCCAATAACACAATGTGTGTCTATTCGGTTCGAGCTCCCCAAGCTTGTTCGGTGAATTGCCACTTGTGCTTCAACTTGCTTTTTCATGATCTATGATTTAGGTGTTTGAAACTCAGTCAGTGAACTCCTTTAATTCTTTCTTTAATGTTCATTCCATCACTGAGTACCAAGTTAGTTCACTTTTTTCTACTTCAATTTTTCCCTTTGCACTATCATTTTCCTAGTTGATTGGTAAGGTCACCTTTCTCATTCGGCGCACAACCTTTTCATTTGGAGATTGCTAACCTATCTCAATATACATAAGTGTTCTGCACTATCATTTTTGTAACACCCCGGAAATTCTATGACCTAGACTAGAGCTTCACATAGTGACTAATGATGATTCTATACCTAAACTAATGTAATTATCTTGATTTGGAAGTATTAGAACCTAGACGACAAGGAACAACCATGACTTCCGAAAACTAGTGAAATAGAACTAGTAGATGTCCTTAGGTTTTGTGAAGGTTTGGGATTGTCGTATGGAGGGTAAAACTTGTATGGATACTTTAAATAGGTAAAATAATGTATTTAGGATCGAAATGTCTAGTAGAGATCCCCCAAGGACCACCCTAGGGGTACTTGAGGAGGTCCTAACCATTGTCCAACAAACTGCCCAAGGCAGCATTCATTTGTACATAAAAGGAGCATGTTCGCCCGCGGACTAGATACCCCAATGGTCAAATGATTGGTTCGTGTCGCGGACGTTGTCACAGGATCTTATGTCTAAAAATATTTTCCAGAAACTTGAGGGAACAGCTCCCCGACAAAAATTCTGAAAATTTAAGTTAAGTTTGACTTCACAAAAAGGTCCAACTAAGTGAGGGGTGTTTTGGGTATTTTAGGGGATGGGTATATATTGATTTTAAGTCAATTTTACATCACTTTTACCACCCAAATAAAGTCTCCAAATTGAAAGCCAAATTGCTCTCACTTCTCTCTATACCCAACCTCCATTGAAAGACATTGGAGCTTCAAGAACAAGACCAGTTCTACAAGTTTTCTACCCAAATTCATGGCTAAAGATTCATTAAGGTATGTTTTACCTCAATCTTGGGATTCCTTTCCCCAAGGGTCCCCTCTAAGATGTCAAACTTCCCCAAAGCTAGGGTTTTTCCCTACACATGGGTCTACTTTGAAAAATGAAATCATGAATCAATTGTGATTATTTAATGTTTTTGAAGTATATAATGATGTTTAATTGTTGTCATTTGCTTGAGATTCCCTCGGACCCATGTTCTTCCCAAATTTCATAAAATCCATGAATTGATATGGTGAATTGTTGAATATGATGAATATGTCAATAGTCTATATTGATGTCAATTATGTTATTGCTTTAAGAATTACCTTGTTTTATGTATTGGTTACGCATTCTTGGGTGATTGAAGTATGAAGTCTAACGAAGGGAAAGAAAGGTATGAATGTCAATTCTTCCTTGAACTCTATTATGAAAGATGAATTACTTAGACAATAATGATGTTATATCTAATGTGTTGTTGTGGTGTTGATGAAAAGGTCCCCTCATCCTTAATCATATACACTTGAATTAGCTATGAAGTATGTATGTATGTCATGATATGATTGTTATATGATTGAAAGTAGTTCTCATGATTATAATAAATTGTTAAAGTGAAATGTTTACACACTTTCTAAGTGGTTCTAAAGTGAAAGGATTGTACTACTTATTATGATCACCTATGAGCTATTATGATAAGATGTTTATATTAGGGTCTAGTAAAGGCTAATGTGAACTTACGTGATTACTAAATATGTTTACTAAAGGAAATAAATGCTTAGCACCGAAAGACATATAAGTTAGATAGGGTCTCACGTTCAGTAAGTCTAGCTTTCCACATGGGTTTCCTCACATTTAGAAAGTCAAGATTCCTAAAGATATGTGTTGTCTCACGAGATGGAAACCCCTATGTTTAGCAAGTTAGGGTTTCTAGTAACAATCTCCTTGACCCTTAACAATGTGCCCACATAGGACTCTACCTTAGTGGATCCACCTAGATAGCTGATATGCTCAAACTTACTTCTCAAATAAGAAATAAAGCGGTCGTGTCAAGTAAATAACCCAACTAGTGAGGTTGGGATCGTTCCCACGAGGAAAATAGTTTAGACTTAACTTCAATCTATTACTACTATTGTTCAGTCAATTACTTCCTTGCAAAGCAAAAATGATAAAAGGGGGGTTTTCTATTTCTAAGTAAACGAAAATAACTAGCGAAATTGAAAGAAACACTTAACACCTTCAAATGTTGGAGTTTAATCAATTAATGAAGGTAACTAGGGTTTACGTGTTCCCCACAGGTTCATAACTTGATAATTCTAACTATAACAATTCATTCCTAGTATCTTGCATGCAAAGTGATAAGTTATGTATTTCTAAATCCTTGGTCCAGCATTCCGCACCTTGATTCGGCTACGTGTATTTCTATCCTAACCCTTATCTTTACCTCATATTAAGCATCGTATTCGATATTTGAATAAGTTATTACCTCGTACCAATCAATACTAGCCTATTAAATAGTATACACTAAATCTATGTTGATAATTCTTTTCCTATTATCTACCTCCTAGGTACGGAAAGTAGCATTAAGGCAATTTCTAACGTTGGCCATCCGTTAAAAAGACTTCTAAGCGAAAGAATTATCAATACATGCAAGACACTATTCTAGAATTGTTATTTTAGTTAGGTTTTACCTCATTATTTGCCTATGGTTCCCACAACCCTAGTTATGGAGTTTAGTTACCCATAGTCATAATCACAATATTCAAATATATGGTATAAGAATTAATGTACTTTCTTCAATGAGAAAGAGTAAAATCCTAAAGTTCGCTTGATTAATCAACAAAAATCACCAACAATCAATTATAAAAGTCTCAAGATAATCAATAATCTCTCAAAGAGTCTACAAAATAATCAAGAGTCTCACAATATTCAAAGGTCTAACAATTATCCAGAGACTAACCTAATATTCCAGAGTCTAACCTCAAAAACAAGGTTTTTTGAACTATTTATAAAAAATAAAAACCTAATTAAACAAGGACTCTATTTGCTGGAAATCTGTCAAAACGCGGCTTGATCAACGGACCTCGCGACGGGATGTCGTGGTCACGACGGGCCGTCGTGGACTCCATCGTACCATACTTTGAAAATTTCTTCTGCTGCTCTATTCATTACCCTCGACGGCAGGTATGACGGATCGTTACGAGTACAACGGTCTGTCGAGGGTCTCCGTTTCAAAACACTTGAACTCTTGGAATATGGGTACTGGGGCTACTTCTCTGATCTTCATGACGAACCTGCAGGACGGACCGTCATGGTTACGAAGGTCCGTCACGCTTTCTGTAACCCCACACTTGGTCAGACTTCCCCATCTTCCTTTAGCAGCTTCACTACGCTGCCACCTACGGACTGTCACGAGCATGATGGACCGTCACAAGCTCCGTAGGTGGTCTCTTCTGCATTTCTTCGCTAAAAAACCTCCGCATTCATCTATTGACAGATTTCCTGCAAATAAGGAGAAACTTATATAAAAATTAGCACAAAAAGGCTTTTGGACACACTAAACTTAAGGAAAAAATATTAATAATACCGTGAAACCACGGTATATCAACACCCTCAACTTAAATTCGTTGTTTGTCCTCAAGCGACGCACTATGACTCAATACAAAATCTTTGTACAATAGTATCCATGTTTTATCCTTTGCAATAATTTGGCTATCAATCCCGATTAATCTCATCATATTTATGCATGCTATCAATATTAGGTTTGAATTATGTGGAGTCAGACCATGACACAAACTCACCATGCACTAACACCTATCCTCTTCAATTTCTCACCGAGGTGCTAACATTTCTGGTATTGCAACTAGTTTCCTCACTTAAAAACAAAATCCTCATTTTTCACACAATGATTTAAGTTTGAGTATAAGGATTACTTTTCAACACTCACTCTCTATACAAATTCACTCCCATTCATACCTATTGCCATAAGCTTGCCCTTATTTTCACTGCTTTAAGTTCGCTATACAACCCTTAGGATCATGATAGGACTTTCTTAGCTTGTAACATAGGCTCAGGGTCAGGTAGGGTATATTTAGGTATACTTTAGTGACTTTTTTCTCTCCTTGACATATTGGCTAAACATACCAATTTCTATCATTTTATCTCGCCCAGTTTCTCATACTCTTTGACCTTGCTATTTTCCCTTCTTTCTTCATTTGTGTAAGTGACTCTCTTCTTTTCTTGCTTGTATTTCTTGTATATTTTCTTTTTATTTACTTTTCTTTCAACAAATTCTTGAGTAAATTTATTTTTGTTGTTTCTCTCTCTTTGTTCTTTCAACCCCACTTTCCAGAGCATTCCTCATAATAGCCACCCTCAACTCATTGCTTTGCCATGAGTTAAAGTACACAATACCCAAAGTTGGGTCAGAGCCATAAAAAGGATTGTTTACTGCATTAGCCACCCTCAACTTATGCTTTTGGCATAAGCTGAGGTGCACATGTCCAAGGAGGGACCAGGGCCAACACATTTTTCTCAGGAAAGATCAGTTAGGGTAAAAAAGAAAGGTCTAGTTTAAGCTCAAATCATTTGGATCAAAGAAGGATAAATTTCATTTGGTTTTCTTTTATTTAAGCTAAACAATGGGCTATATTGAATAAGGGCCTATGATTCTTTGCTAATTTTCTATTACAGCTTACTTTTAGCAAGACTAACTAGGAAAGTTCTAGCTTAGTAGAAATAGTGGACTATTCAAATCTTCCTCACACACACTTGACATCTCATCACTCTACCAGATTATCAGACACCTAGTTCGAATTTTAGTCTTACGATCATGCAGTGGTGTACCTCTATGTCATGTTTAGAGCCACACATTTATCAATTACTATGCCTAGTCATGCATTATTTTCCATTTTATCAGGATATCATTTTAGCCGTCATGCTTCAGAATTAAACTGTGTACACAAGATATAGACATGCCGGTTCAATAGAAAAAGTAATCAGTCTCTTGGGGAAAAAGAACACAGGCAAGAAAACCCCAAAAGAGGAGAGTGTATTGGGATACTCAAACTTCACCCTAGCACTCACTTTCCATTTACCCCACCCCCAAAAAAAAGACATGCAATTGTCCCCAATGCATAAAAAAAATTGAAATACTAGAGTGGTAGGTGAAGCAAACCTGGGGCGCAAAGCGCCGACGATCAGCAAGCTGGTGGGTACGGTTCCCCGGAACCAACTACCTCTGTAATCTGGACACCCTCAGTGGTGTCCTCAGCATCAACAGCACTATCAGCAGTGCCTCCCGCTATCTCCATAGTTCTGGAGCTAGACGCCCCAGCAGCTAACTCTTCTGCTCTCATCTGACGCGCCTCCTCCTCAGCAAGCGAGGCTCTCCTCGCAGCCTCCATCTCACGGCGCTCCTTCTTCTGTGCTCGCGCCTCATCCTCCTCTCAACCCCTACGCCTTTAGGCATGCTCTTGAGGGGGAGGTAGTGGAATCTTTGATGTAGTGAATAGGGCCGCCATCACTATGTCTTCAGTAGGCTCTACAGAAGGGGCCTCAGACTTAGGCACCCTAACCTCTAAGATCATATCAATATCTGCGCTAAGACTGTCGACCGCAGCCTGAAGGGTCGACACATCCACTGGAGGGGCTGGACGGGCTAGCACCCGCAACTCAAAAGCGTCCAAGTGCTGATGAACCTCAACGATCTTCCGCTCTGTGTTCTGGACCATTCTCCACTCCAAGCACTCTTCTGCCTCAGCAAAAGACTTCTGCATCCAAGGCTGGATGTGATGCAGAAGTTTGGTCATCTGTGCCTCTAATTTCTGGACCCTTGAAGCGGGACCAGATAGGAGCTCGGGGCAATGCTACTACCCGGGATAGACTCGACCGGGGTAGTGTTAGTGGAAGCCGCCTGCGTAGCCGTGCGGGCCTGTGCTACCGTCTCAGCCAGATTGTCACCAAGAGGAGGCAACTCTGGACGGGGCCCTCTGCGTGGAGCCAACTCATTGGCCTCATCCCTGATGAGGCCGATATCAACTGTTCCCAGCAGGGTCTTGAGTTGATCAACGTGCCATACAGGCACACCGGCAGACCTGCATAGAGAAAATATCATGCACGGGAAAGGGTAAGTAGTTGTGACTTTAAAAGCCCTCTCGTGCATGACCGCCTGTAGAAGCCACGCAAAATCCACCTCAAACTCGGCTATCATCGCCACCATCAGTACTGCTCGATCCTATATGACGATATTATCTGCGGGTGTGGGGGAAAGGCAGTGGCGGACAATCAGCCACAAAAACATCGCCGTGAAAGTGAGGTTGGCCTTCTTGATGGCCCCCTTCGGCTCGCCACCCAGTCGGCACCCTCTCGATCAACGGACAAGTGCAGGGCCATCCACCTCTTGGTGGTTTCTCTCAGCGATGGCTCACGCAGAAATTGGCCATCTTTGACAATCTGCCATCGGTAGTCAAACACAGCAGTGAGAGGGGTCCGATTAGCATCAACATTATCGCCGTATAGAAACCGGCGGATAGCAGGCAAGGAGATATCAACCGGAACGCCACGTACTCGGACCTACTCCAGTGGGGCCTGTTTGGCGGGGGCAACCCACTTATTAATCTACGATAAGAGAGTCTCTACGTAGGATGCGTAGAACTCTCTGACCAGCTCTTCACTATAATGTCCCAACGGACATGGTGTCCACTCCAATCGATGTCTGGTGAAGAGATTTTGGATCTCATGCATCGTCTGGAGACTTCGCGTAAAGACCAGCCGCTCCAATGTAAGTGTCCGAGTCATAACTCATTTGTCATTCAGGAACTTTGCATCGGAATAGACTTGAAACTGCCCGTCTACACACCATCGGTTGGGCTGGTCACTAACCGAGGTGAGAGCACGAGTTGGTGAACCGGGTGTGGATTCCGAACTGTCAACCTCATCAGACGAGGACGACGCTGCAGCGGTGGCAGGTGCGGGAACCTCAGCAGATCCGGAGGCTTCCTCCGACCATGAAACTCCTAAGAAGCCAGACGCTCCTTCTTCATTAGTGGCTGACCCAGAAGGTGTGCCTGTCAGTGTGCGCTCCTCATCAGACTGGGAGGTAGTGACTACGCCGGACGCCACATTTTTTGGTGTGGCTCTGGCAGCACGTGCAACACGGGATGGGGTGGAAGTGCCTGGGGGCATGTACTCGGGGCCACGCTCATCATCAGAGCCAATGACCAGGCGGGCAGATGGGGCGACAGAATTCGATCACCCGCGTGCATAGACTCGATCTTGTTTTGGTGCCATAGTAGATAGTACCTGTAAAGGATCAATATTAGTACTAGAAGGAGAAAACAAGACAAGCAAAACCACACAAAATAATTAAAATGAAATGACATTTCTATAGTAACTATGGAACACGACGGGTCAGTTGATGGCTCGTCGTAAGTACGACGGACCGTCATGGGGTCCGTCGTGTCTTACTTAGATTTTGTTTATATGGAGAACCCTAAAGGAGAGTCTTTGACAAGTATGACGTTATGTGCAGGACAGACCATCACAGGTACGACGGTCCGTCGTAGGTGTCCGTCAGAGGACACTTGAAAAAAAATAAAAAAATATGGAGACCCTTAGAAGAGGGGTCTCTGACCATCATAACGATCTTGCAGGACGGACCGTCATGGATGTGACGGTCCGTCGTACTTGTCCGTTTGAGGACACTTAGAAAAATAGAGAGAGACCCTCAGGAACAGGGTCTCTGACAACCAGAACGGTTGTGCAGGACGGACCGTCGTAGGTATGACGGTCCGTCGCATGTGTCCGTTGAAGGACACTTGGAAAAAGTGAGAGACCCTTTGGAATTGGATCTCTGACAAACAGAACGGTTGTGCAGGATGGACCGTTTTGGGGATGACGGTCCGTCGCTTGTGTCTGTTGAAGGACTCTTGGAAAAAGGTGAGAGACCCTTAATAATAGGGGCTCTGACAACCAGAACGGTTTGCAGGACGGACCGTCGTGGGGATGACAGTCCGTCGTAGGTGTCCGTTGAAGGACACTTGGAAAAATATAGACAATGGGGTGTTAGGGCTGTTGGAACGGACCCAACACGGTCCGTTGTGGGTACGACGGTCCGTCATTGGGGTCTCGTTCTGCAACTCAGTGACAGCACTGGGGGTGCCCCATTCATCCCCTATGACCCAAATCGAATTGGTAGTGTTATAACCTACATTTGTCTAACCCAAATACCTAGTAAACTAGCAATGCTAAAGCACCTATTTCTAGGGTTTTAACACGGCAATTTCGAGGATTTTAACCTAGGTCAAACAGAATTTCATTAAAAAAACAAAAAAATAAAAATAAATGAACATATCAAGAAGAACTAGGCTAATACTAATTGATAAACAAAAATGCAGTATAAATGAGTAGAAATTAGAGACACATACCTGAGATATTGAGAAAAACAAGAGGAAAAGGTACTTGGTGATCAAGAAGACACCCACAATAGCAACTCCGACTAGTAGATGAGGACTTTTAGGACTTTGGAGAATTTGGGGAAAATGATCTGTTGAAGAGGGAGATGATTTTGGAAGTTGAAAAGGGATGGAAATAGGAGGAAGAGTGAAGGAATGGGGTGAAATGAAGGTTTGGGGGTTTTAAATGTTGAATTTTTTTAAAAAACCCGCAGCCGGGTCGGGTACTCCTCATTAATGACACGACGATTCCACGATGACGGTCCGTCTCATTTGTAATGGTCCGTCGTTGGTTCCGTCGCGTGTGCCCTTGTTTGAAAATAACAAAAAGACGTACCTGACACGACGGATTCATGCGGCGGTCCGTCACAGTTGACACGGTCTGTCGCTGTATCCGTTAGTGACTGCTGCAGAGTAATTTTCTGCAGAATTTCCTGGTGATGTGCCTGGAAATTTAAAACCCATTTGTAGAAAATGCTACCATTACTAGAAAGAAAAACTATAAGTATTGGGTTGCCTCCCAACAAGCGCCTGAATTAACGTCGCGGCACGACTGAGGACACTTGATTACTCAGACTTCATCAAGATGGTATGCCTCGATCACTTCATTCGCCGATTCAGCATGCCCAAAATAGATTTTTATACATTGTCCATTCACCTTGAACCGCACACCCTCCTTAGTTTCCAACTCAACTGCTCAATGAAGGAATAGTTGGGTAACCAAGTAAGGACCAGTCCATTTGGACTTGAGCTTGCCCGGAAACAAGCGCAATCCAGATCTGTCTAAAAGCACCAAATCCCCAACCATAAACTATTGTTTTTCACTTTTTTGTTCATTCTCCTTCTTCATCTTTTCTTTGTGGGATATGACGGATACCGATGGGAGCTCACTACTCTGCCTCATGGTCCTACAAACGTTGAAGGTCGCTTCTTCATTGTTTAACCGAAATTTCATCTGCCCCTTTTCCATATCAACTAAGGCTCTACCTGTAGCAAGGAATGGCCTCCCAAGAATAATAGGCACTTCAAAATCGACTTCACAATCAAGAATAACAAAATCTGCCGGAAATATGAATGACTCCACTTTTACTAGCACATCATGGAGTATCCCTATAGGCCTTTTCACTGTTCGATCAGCCATCAGTAGCCGCATGGCAGTGGGTTTTGGGTCACCCAAACCCAACTTCCTGTAAATCGAGTGGGGCATGAGATTTATGCTTGCCCCCAGATCACATAATGCTTTCGCAAAATGTAATGACCCGACTGTACAAGGAATAGTTAACGCACCCGGATCTTCTTTCTTTTGTACGGGGAGATCTTGTAGCAATAGCACTACAATGCTGCAGTCTATCATCATCCTCTAAAGTGACCGATCTTTTCTTTGTAACCAGATCTTTCATAAACTTGGCATAACTGGGCATTTGTTCTAGAGCTTCTACCAAAGGGACATTGATAGAAAACTGCTTCAGCATTGTTATAAAATGCCAATATTTACCATTCTCTCTCTTTTTTACTAATCTCTGAGGGAAGGGTGGTGGTGGTCTCGACATGGGAATTACCTTCATAGGGACTTCTGCATCTTTTCCAGTGCTCTCTTCTGCTTCACCACTACCCTTTACCACCTTATCATCATCCTTTCTCACCTATTCCTCATTAGACGGCACAGGGGGTCAATGGTTTGCTTACCACCACGATTAGTGATTGCCATACAGTATGCATCATTTTTCGGATTTTGGACAGTGTTGCTAGGAAGAGTGCCCGGTTGCTGTGTGTTCACAGTCGTAGATAATTGTGCCATTTGCAACTCGATTTGCTTAATCGATATTGCATGTGTATCGACTTTTTGCCCAATACCTGCTAAATCACACCTTATCTCTTTAATGTGCTCATCACTAGCATCGAACCTCCTCATCATTTTGTGCAACATATCTTCAACTCGCGCCATACTATCTCCACCATCCCTAGGAGTAACTTCACGATTTTGAGGAGGGACATAGGTCCCATTCCTATCATTTATGTTACCATAGTTACCCCTGTTGAAGTTGTTGTCACAGTTGTTGTTTCCATCTCGGACATAATGACCATCACGGTTATAGTTACCATAGATCCGACCTTGGTTCCCTTGACTTTGGCGCCAATTATCCTGATTTGAGCCTTGGGCGCTCGGTCGGAAACCCCCCGTCTGCTCATTTACGACATAGGAGTCCTCCGCATAATAGCATTCATCATTAGGAGGTGGTGGTTTAGGCAAGTAGTTAACTGCATTTATCTTTTCTGCACCCCCAGTGATATGTTTTAGTACCAACCCAAGCTCAGTTCTCATCTGAACCATTTCTTCACGAATCTCATCTGTGACTGGGTTGTGAGTGGACTGCACTGCGAAGGTATTTCTCGCAGTATCTGACTTCCTAGTACTCCAAGCTTTATTATTCCGGGAGATTTTCTCTAATTTTTCAGCAATCTTAGCATAAAGACACTCCCCATAAGATCCACCTGCTATAGTGTCTAACACCGCTTTATTATTATCATCTTGTCCTTGATAGAAGTATTTTTTTCAGTGACTCATCGTCATCTATACGGTGATTTGGGACACTTCTCAAGAACGAGGTGAATCTATCCCAAGAACTACTAACTGACTCTCCTGGTAGTGCCACAAAGTTGTTCACTCTGTCTTTGTGGTTTAGTTTCTTGGAGACCGGATAGTAGCGTGGTAAGAAAATATCCCTTAGTTGGTTCCAAGTGAAAATTGAGTTGTAAGGGACCTCAGTGAACCATATACCAGGCTTTCCCGTCAGTGAGAGAGAAAACACTATAAGCCCTATTACATCCAAGTCCAAGTCAGGCCTCCATACACAACTTTTACACACTGACCTTACCTTATCTATATGGGCATGTGGATCCTTAGAATGTAGCCCTGAAAACAAACCTCTGGCCTGGTGGTAAAGGAGGCAAGACAAGTAGCCCATCGGAGTGTGCTATGTTGTCATAGCCTCTGTAGTATGCTTGGGGCCGTGGAGCGAGATTTTGTCCCCTCTGTTGGTGTTCACCCGGAGCATCGGGTAACAACTGACCATGAACATCAACCGGAGATGGGATGTTCTGGTTTGGATCATCATCATTAATTCCCACGTTTCTATTCATGTTGTGTAGTGTACGCTCTAATTCGTGATTATAGGAAAACATCGGTTCTCTTCCTCTCCGTGTATTTGGCATACAAGGAGGGTGGTTCTGCACGAATCAAAAACAATAAAACAAAGTAAAATCAATAAAATATCAACTAAACTATAGTAATAAGTTTAAGTTAATCTAAAAGCTACATTCCTCGGCAACGGCGCCAAAATTTGATACGCTCAAACTTGTCAAATAAGAAGTAAAGAGGCCGTGTCAAGTAAATAACCCAACTTGTGAGGTTGGGAATTTTCCCACGAGGAAAATAGTTTAGACTTAACTTCAATCTATTACTACTATTGTTCAGTCAATTACTTCCTTGGAATGGAAAAATGATAAAAGGGGGGTTTTCTATTTCTAAGTAAATGAAAATTACTAGCGAAATTAAAAGAGACACTTAACAACTTCAAATGTTGGTGTTTAATCAATTAATGAAGGTAACTAGGGTTTACGTGCTCCCCATAGGTTCATAACTTGATAATTCTAACCATAACAATTCTTTCCTAGTATCTTGCATCCAAAGTAATAAGTTATGTATTTCTAAATCCTTGGTCCGACATCTAGAAAATTTCACTCCGCACCTTGGTCCAGCTACGTGTGTTGCTATCCTAACCCTTATCATATTTGACTAAGTTATTACCTCGTACCAATCAATACTAACCTATTAGATAGTATACTCTAAATCTATGTTGATAATTCTTTTCCTATTATCTACCTCCTTTGTCCGGCAAGTAGCATTAAGGCGAGTTCTAACGTTGGCCATCCGTTAAAAAGACTTCTAAGCGAAAGAAATTATCAATACATGCAAGACACTATTCTAGAATTGTTATTTTAGTTAGGTTTTACCTCATTATTTGCCTATGGTTCCCACAACCCTAGTTATGGAGTTTAGTTACCCATAGTCATAATCACAATATTCAAATATATGGTATAAGAATTCATGTACTTACTTCAATGAGGAAGAGTAAAATCCGAAAGTTCGCTTGATTAATCAACAAAAATCACCAACAATCAATGATAAAAGTCTCAAGATAATCAATAATCTCTCAAAGAGTCTACAAAATAATCAAGAGTCTCACAATATTCAAAGGTCTAACAATGATCCAGAGACTAACTAATATTCCAGAGTCTAACCTCAAAAACAAGGTTTTTCGAACTATTTATAAAAAATAAAAACCTAATTAAACATGGACTCTATTTGCTGGAAATCTGTCAAAATGCGGCTAGATCGACGGACCTCGCGATGGGTCGTCGTGGTCACGACTGGCCATCGTGGACTCCAACGTGCCATACTTTGCAAATTACTTCTGCTGCTCTCTTCATTACCCTCGACGGCAGGTATGACGGATCGTTACAAGCACAACGGTCTGTCGAGTGTCTCCATTCCAAAACACTTGAACTCTTGGAATATGGGTACTGGGCTACTTCTCTGATCTTCATGACGAACCTGCAGGACGGACCGTCATGGATACGACGGTCCGTCACACATTCCTTAACCCCACACTTGGTCAGACTTCCCCATCTTCCTTCAGCAGCTGCACTATGCTGCCACCTACGGACCGTCACGAGCATGGCGGACCATCACTAGCTCCGTAGGTGGTCTCTTATGCATTTCTTTGCTAAAAAAACCTCCACATTCATCTTTGGGTAGATTTCCTACAAATAAGGAGAAACTTATATAAAAATTAGCACAAAAAGGCTTTTGAACACACTAAACTTAAGGAAAAAGTATTAATAATACCGTGAAACCACGGTATATCAATAGCTATGTACGAAACATTACACCTTAGGCCAGTGTTGACCCTTTCTTTTTGGTGTGAGAGTAGAACATCAGATTCCATGTAGCTCACATGGTCTAATGTCGGTTATTGCGTCCTCCTTCCCTAATGTAAAAGTAAATGAATAAGGGAAATGTATGGACTCTCACTAAGACTTCTCTTGAGGGGTTTTGTAACGCCCCAAAACGAACTAAGGTAAACTAGAGCCTCGTGAGTGTTTCTTGAGTTAATTTTGTTTTCAAAATGAGTTACTTTAGTGTTCTTAGGCAGTGTGTATAGTTTGGTTAAGTTTGGAGGTCAAATGTCCAAGAACGTCCATGACGTTCGGAAGATATGCCTTAGAAAGTACTTGTGTGTCTTGAGGTGTTTAAGTGAGTTTTACATGTTCGTTCTAATAGAAATTGAAGTGGGATGTTCCTAAGACCTAGATGACTTAGTTTAGGAGTTTAACGTCTGGGTATGAATACATCTAGGACCCATGGGGGCCCCTAGAAGAGGACCTCAACACTTAGACAAAATTGCCCAAAGTAGTGCCCATTGACGAGCCAATCGACGACCAGTCGACCATGCGATGGCTCTTATACCTGGTCCATCGTTTGGGGAACCTGAAAGTTTAGGAGTTGCAGTCGCAGCCAACGACACCCCATCGATGGGGCGTTGGTTGACAAACGACCCGTCGTTTATGGGTCGTGGCGGCTGCATGCAAAAGCTGTTAAGTGGCTGCATTGTCTTGCGGTGTTTGGTAAATTTACCCCAAGTCTTTTAAGGACCTTGAACATTTATTTTAGGGTTATTTAGAAATGTTAAAGTATTTCAAACCCTAAGACTTAATCTTAGACTTCATTTCCTAAAATCCAAAACTCCGCTCCCTTAGAATTCCCTCTCAAATCTCTTTGGAAGATAGAAGTCAAGAAGAGCTTGGAGGTCTAGTTGGGACGTGTTCTTCATGAAAAATCAGTGGGTTGCTTTGCATTTGAGGCAGGTATCCATCCTTGAACCCGCTTCCATTCAAGGAGTCATTTCCAAAAGATTTCAAAAAGGGTTTCCGTACTCTATTTTCTTCTATATTTGATTTTAAGCATGGGTCTTTTGTAAAAGTGTTGTAATGATTTAAATGTGTTTATTCTAGTATTAATTGATCATTTTAATGTTAAAAACATAATTAACTCATGTATATGCATATTTTAAACTTTTGGCTTAAGAAAGGGGTTAAAAGAGCATGTTTGTGTAGAGTATGAACTTTGGTTTTCTTGTATTATTATTTTGGTTTAGCTACTGTCCTGAGGGACTTAATATGTTTAAATATTGAGAAATTATTTATAGGTGATGATGGTTTGGTTATATGGTGAGTTGCTTATATTGTATAGTTCTTATGATAAATTTCTCTTGAGTGGTATGGTCCACCTTCTTGGTGGCGGTGTTTATTTGATGAACTTGATATTACTTAGTATGTTTTGTGAGTGTGGCTTTGAAGGCCTAATATGTGAAATGAAGTTCTATTGAATATTAATATTGTCTTGTGTTTTGTGAAGTTGAATTGCATGTTTGGCTTAGATTATGCCTAAGTGAAATATATGATTTTGTGAAGCATGTAAAGTGTGTGAATTGATAAAAGTAGGTCTAAAGCATGTATAGAAGCTAATGTGAATGACATGATGCTTATATGCAATATGTGATCATAAGTACACACACACACACACACTTAAATGAATGTATGAAGCTAAGTTGAGTAAATAGAGGAGTTTTGAGGTGAACACTCTTTATGAGTTTAGATGAAGTGTTTAGTAGAAACCTCGCCACATCCTAAGAGCTTTCTAATATAGGTCGGAGGATGAATGTCCTTCGTGAGTTGAGATGTGATGTTCACTAGTTATCCTTTAACATATAGTCTAAAATGTTTAGAATCCTTGGGGGTTATGTCTAGCACCGAGAGGATATGAAGAAGAGGTGTTACACTTCGTTGGTTGAGATGTCGTATTCCAATGTACCTCTTGAAATGAGTACTCCTCGTTAGAAGAGAATGAGTTACGTAGTAGGAATCTCCTTATCCATTAACTATGCGCCCGCATAGGTGTAGCTATTGAGAAAGCCATGTAAAAGCTAAAAAGAATGACCTCACTCTAGGCAAGTGAGGATCCCTCATTAGATACGGGTTAATTTCCAGATTCCTTGTCTAGTTCTCATGGTGTATGTCAGTTAAGCTAACTCCAACAAAAGAAATGAATGTGCTAAGTCTTCTAAAGGAGTGTTCTACTAAGGGTAGGTAGTGGAATGGGACGCTATTTATCCATTGCACTAGGCAGTCAATCCGAAAGGGAAGTCTTATTCGAATTGAATGAACAAAGTCTCCTAAAAGAACGTGCTACTTACGGTAGGTTGTGGTATGGGACGCTATCTATCCATTGCACTAGGTAGGACCTTACAAAGTGGAGTCTTGGTGCCAAGTCTTCTAAAAGAGTGTACTACTTAGGGTAGGTGGTGGTATGGGACTCCATCTACTCATTGCACTAAGTAGGCATTCTGAAAATGAATTCTTGGTGTGTTGTTGGGTGCTCTTCTATTGTATTGCTTTGATTGGGTTTTGATTGGGTGCTTATTCTTCCGAGGTGAGTATGCCAAAAAGGGAGGTTGTCTTGAGGGTTTCTTGGGTGGGTATTGAAGGACGCATATGTGTACTTCCTTCATGTCTCATCTTAGTGAGTCTTAGGAAGACCTTAAATGGGGAAACTCCTATGGAAATTATTCTTACTTTCTCATTGGCAATACTTTGGAAGTCCACAACTTCAGATTCATTTTAGTCACTTTAATGTTAAAGGAAATTCACTGTAAATGTTCAAATTGAATTCACTCTAATATTTAGTGATTTTACTGTAAAGTGTACTCTTTGGCTAAAAATACGGAAATTCTTCTCTAAGTGATAAATGATGATTCTTATGATGCTTTGCTTTTATATTCTTGAATGTTTTATTTAAATGGCATAAAATGTTATTTTACTAAAATGTTCCTTTTTGCATGTTTTTGCATATGCCATACTTAGTACATTATTTTATACTAATCCCATACTTTTCTATACTCTATTTGTATAGGTTGGAGGTTTTTGAAGGTTTGAAGGTGAAGATTGGGAAAGTTCCTCTCACGAAAAAGTATGTCCTCATATATTCGAGGGCATATTCCTTTTCTTAGTTTCTTATTTAAAGAGTTACTATGTATTTCTTTTAATGTAAAAAGGGCCGTGTACCTAAGATATTATGTCGTGTCTTTAAGTTGGCTTGTGACGATGAAATTCTTAAGTATTTATGAATGATTTCCTTTTTATTAATTTATTCATGAAAAGTTTTAATTCCACACTACTTTTCATGTGTTATGTAATGAACGATAGTTAAAGGGCTTGTACAAGACCCCAAAGGGTCAAGTACGCCTTGCCACGAATCGAGGGTTCTTCCTAACTTCTAGGGGGTACTTTCGGGTTGTGACAAGTTTTCTACATAGTGTGAGGGAAGGTATGAGACTTATTGTACACATTGCACTTGTGAGATCCTAAGAGATGGTCCTAGTAGTGTTTTTTTTTTGTGATTGTGTGTATTATGACTCATGTATGTTAAGCCGTGAATGATCTTTATGAATAAATCAAGTTATGATGAAATGTAAGATTATGAATGCATGTATGAAATAGGTTGCTTAATGTGATACTTATCTTTGGATAGGGTTATGGGGTTCTATTCTTTGCATTGCATAGGTATTGCTTGGGTTGTCTACATGTTGGTATAATATAATGTTGGGTTGGCTTATGATGCTCACTTTATGTGCATATTGGATTTATTTGGTAAAAATTATGTTTGACTTAAATGTCCTTTTGTACATGCATTGATGACTTAAATGGAATTCTTTAAGTCGCCACACGGCGGACTCGACCTCTCGGAGGTCTTGCACAAGCCCTTAGACATCATTCATTGCATATATGCAATAAAACTAGTGCGGAATTAAAAATTTTCACAACAATAGTTTGAAATTTCTTTCATGGAAAACATAGAAAATGCTTAGTCTTTTTGTAGACATCTGTAAGGGTCCTGACCAAGTAACTCGACATAAACACGATGACAGCAAAGGATTGTCATGAATGACTTTTCGAAGGGCCAAAGTCCGGGTGGAATTAATCATTAGTTGTGTGAGAAAAGTGTTATCATGGTCTAATGTTACCAAATAATGCTATAATGTAAGTGTCAAGACATGAAATGGATGTTGGAAAGTCAACAAGCCATAACATGGCTTGGACGCTGACCGACATCGATTGTGGGTCAAGTTTGCATACCAAAAACACATGGTCTAGTCAAGTGCATGAAAATCAAGCTTATATGAATTAAAGCATAGTCAAATGTGAATGAAACAAAACAATAAAACAAAAAATGGCACAAGATAATCAAAAGTTAACATTGCCAAAGCAAGGTAGCGGCAGACAGCGACAAAGCGTCGGTGGTGCGTAGGCATAGAAAATGTGCGGGTGGATTCAATTGGATGTTGATTATATACTGACTATACAATGTTTATAAATTGTATTGGAGCCAAATTTATGGAGTGAAATGGCAGAAAAGGGCCAAAATCCAATCAGCAAAGTCACATGCCAAGCACATGTGACACTTACCTTTTTGTAACCGCTTGTGTCTAGATTCATTGTATCTTTAGTATGCTTTTTGAATTCAAAACATGAATTATTCTTATCAGTTGGGGATGTCAAATTAAACATAATTTTAGTGGGTTGATTGCTTGACAAGTGTTAAACATGTGTCACAACACTATGTATTGTAAGACACAAGGCTGTCACATGGTCTATAAATGGACAGCGTTGGTGTTAGAAGTTTTGAGATAAAGTAATAAGGGAGTTAAAGAGGGAAGAAGTTCTCTTGAGTTTCAATAAGAAACATAGAGAAAACGTGAAAGGTCTTAAATAGTGTCTAAGGCAACAATCGACTTGTGATTGTGCCTTAAGTTGAAGTTGGATAGAATTGTTGTTCCAACGAGTGAGTCTTTTGTATTAGTTTTGGATTGTTAATATTAAGGTTTTGTTTTCCCATATTTTTATGTGATAATTTACTTTTTGAAAGTCTGAAAAATGTAGGTAAGAATAAAAAAATGTCTTAGAACGTAAGGTATAATAGGCTGCGAGAAGGACTGAATTAAGCGGGACTTGATTGCCTCACATTGGGCTAACTTCTTGCATGAAATTAAGGTGAATTAATTTGCTTGTGTGACAATTTGGTATCAGAGCATTTCTTAGATTATTCGATGGCTTGTGAAAATGCTGAACTACAGGAGAGGGTGACACGATTGGAAGAGCTAATTGGTAGAACAAATGATGGTGAGGACTTGGTTGATCTGGTAACTCAAATCCAAAGAGTGAATGCAGAATTAATCTTTTATGAGATTCAACATCCCAAGATACCATGAGTATTTCAACTCAAACATCCTTGAGATTTCACTATCTTAAGCTACCACTTAGATCCACCATCTCAAGCTATCATGAGAATCATCATCTAAAGCTATCATAAGATTCATCATCTCAATCTATCACCCCTTGGTCATATCTCACCAAGTCTATTAAACAAAAAGTGACCATACAATCCATCTTCAAGCTAGTTTAGTCTATTATACTTTGATTTGTTTTAGGTTTTTAGGTCATCCTAGAGTTCGTCTTTGTGAGAGAACTTGTGTCTCCTATATTGTTCATGTCATAGTGTAAAAGAGAAAGAAAATATCATCACAATATCTTCATAAAGAATTTACCACAAAATCCCTGGCATCAATGGCATACAATCCCTATAATCGATTATCACCTTTAATTTATCATGATTCATGTCCCTTTTTGAAGTGACTTCATTTAATTTGATCATTAGAAGGTAAGTCTAGGCATAAATGATCACAGAGGTTCAATTTCAACTTTACAAGTCAAGACTATCATATTTCAATTAGTCCTAGTTCAAGTAATATCCAGGTGATTCAATCATGATCAAATAGCATGCAATACTATAGAATTAAGAATATCAACTTAGAACCTTCATCTTGCCTCTGATGGCCTAAAATTACCGTGATCACCTTCAACATAAAGTACTACAATTCACCATGAAAACCTCATGAAAACATCATATAATCATCATATGAAAATAATTGAATGCTACCCACTAGATTGGGATAACAATCAAGCCTTACCCACAATGCAATCACAATCATTCCCAAATTGGGGTATTTTGGATTCACAATTGAGGGATAACTAGGGAACTTCATGGATGGAAGAATACTTGAATTGATTAGATTCACTTACCTTAGGATAGAACCTTAATCCAAGCTTGAATCCTTGGTGAATTTCGTGCTAAGAGTAGCCCCCAATTTCTCTATTTCTTCTATGGTGTACTTGAGAGTGTTTTGGAGATGAAGAGGTTTTGATTTGGAGACTAATTTCTAAGTGGGTTTTTTATTGTTTAAATAGTCATAAAATACCTAAAACCACCTAAAATAACCAATCATGCATTTATTTGGATGTGGGGTAAATTTTTCATTCACCCCTTAAATTCGCATCGTGCAGCAGGGAATTGCATGTCCAAACGACGCTTGGCAGTCGACCTTCTATTAATGCAATGACGGCAATGTCCTGCAGGTACATCGTTTGTGATAGAGAGACACATTATTGGGGGATTAGCTCGCACACCTAAGTTTGGGGGATGCCCCCATTGATGAGGCGTAGACGAAGTGACACAGTGTCGTTGCAGTCGTTAAATGACACTGCCAAGGCAATGGACTGTCTACTTTTGGGTCCTCCTCAAGGATCCCTTGGGTGGTACTTGGGGAGTTGTCCCAGGACGTTTTCACCATAAAAGAATCTTTCTAGATGTTAGGAACCTTTCTTATCAATTTGAGCTCCAAACACTACTTAAAACCTCATGAAACACACTAAGCCATGCAAGCACGTCTCAAGACTAACTTTCGAACGTCTTGGACGTTTGACCTCCAAACTCTTCCAAAATTTATGAACATCCTCTTAACACTATGATTAATATAAGATCATGACGCACATGTTAGGATCTATCTTGACCTAATTCATTTTGGGGTCCTTACAACAAATGCCTAGCTTTGGTCGATCCAATTGGTATAGAAGGGTGGAAGCTTATGGGTGAAACCCTAGTATGGGTCAGTCCCTATTAGTATGTAAGGTAGGAATATCAAGGGCGACATCCTAGCATGGGTCGATCGCAATTTGTTGAATTGTGATGATAATATCCCATGGGTTAAAATTCCTAGCATGGGTCATCCTCTTCTACCGCTGATCAGTTGGCCATTTGTATCATATGTCCTATAATGATTATAAAGTACAAAAAGTTAAAGAAAATACTCTAACATGCATGATTCCACAATTATAAGCAAAGGTGGTCTCTAATCCTTATCTACTGGTATTTGGTTTCACTTGAGTTCTAATTTTACATATGGTTGTATTGTGCCTTACATATTAAGTACATTCTTTCGTTCTGACGTCCCTTATTGGGGATGTTGTATTTCATGATACTCAGCGGTTGTTGGTGAGCTCCAGGTCAATTCGGGGCTTTGCCAAGTCTTTACTATGGGTATTTTCATAGTGGTAGATTTATGGATTACAATAGAGGCATTTTAAACATTGTAAAGATATCATATGTATTCATAGTTTCACTTATCACATTTAGCGGTTCACTTAGTCAAAATATGTTGTATATGAAGCTTATAATCAGTAATCTTCATAGTAGTTTGATTTCTCATTAACGTTTACTTATAAAACATGTATTTATAAGGTACTTGTCCGCCTCACTTAGGATTGGGGTGTGACAAAGAGTTCATAAGCATCTCATAGACTCTAATTCATAAGTGTGGTGCACTTCACACCCATGAAGAAGACTCTATTTGACGTGGTATTTTGTGAAATCAATCCTACATTATTCTCAACCTGATGCTCTAGGACCAAGTTTTTAATGACTGGGGAGCACCATCTAGTCTTAATCGGCGTCTTCTTCCTTGAAGAGAACTTACGCAAGCCCTTATAATTTTTTATGGCATGTATCATACAATAAAAATGTGGAAAATTTAAAACTTTTACTTTGGAAGTTCAACTTTGCTTCATATATTACAATCAAAATTTTTCACTTCATACCAACTAAACATAGGAATATAAAAATTTGGGACTTAGACCTTACATCAACGAGGAGTCTAGAAATAGGAAATACAATAATGTCTCCAACATAAACAAAGAACTAAAAGCTAGGACGTAAGGGTCTTGTCCTCGAACTTGAGGACTCACTAACTTGGAGAAGAAAGTTCAAGTATCCTTGAAAAGTGAACTTGATTCCTCAACAGCCTAAACCTACATTGTTTTTGGGAAAAAGGGAGAAAATATGGGTTAGTACATCACACATACTAAGTATGACTTCTATGTATAAATGTAACACCCAAATAAAAAAATGAACTAGGTTAAACTAGAGTCTAACATCTATTTCATGATTTAAATAAGGAGTTGAAATGATGAAATACCTGTTAGAAGTCAATTTGAGGAGTTTGGAAGATTTTGGAAGTGAAACGTCAAAGAACGCCAAGATCACCTGAAACTAGTCTAAGTTGAACTAGTGTGTCGTAGTGTTATGTAGTGGAGTTTTGGGGTAGGTATGAGGGTGAAATTGGCTACCGAATGTTCCTACATATGGATTAACATGTAAAGGTTCTAAACGTACGAGAACTACGCCCCAAAGACCAGCCAAAGGGTCCTCGAGAAGGACCAAAACATGGCTAAGAAAGTTGTTGGGCAGCCAAGATCTGGGAGTTCTTGCATGTCGCGCAGCCTTCACTTAAAGGTCAATTGTTTCCCTATGACGCGAGGCCAACGCAAACCATTATGTACCAAATTAAATTCTAGAACCAACAATTAGAGGTGACCTCGCGACGCGCAGTGACTTCCCAGATTTGGTAGCGTCGTTTTAAGTCAAATTTGAATTGGTTAAAATGTCCATTTAAGTGCATGGGTACTTCGGGTGATTTGCAGATCATTTATTGATGATTATTGAATCTTTTTAAACCCCAAAAAGTGACCAATTAAGCAAAACCCTCAACTAAAAAGAAAACCTATTCATTTCTTCTCTCCAAAACCTCCATTGATGAAACTTTGAAGCTCCAAGACAGAAGACAGATTTTCCAAGTTTTTCTACATCAATTTTGTGAGTTCTTCACATAAGATATGGTGTTTCATCCTTGAATCCTTTTCCGTTCAAGAAGTCAAATTCAAATGGTTTTCAAAGATGATAAAAAGCATATAATCTTTTATTTTGACTTCTAGCCATGGGTTCTTGCATAAAATGATTTGAATCAATGACTTATATTACAATTGATGTTAATTGAATGATTTTTAGATGAAAATTTCTATGAACCCATGCTTTTCATAAAATACTAATATTAGCCCTTGTGTGAGTGATTTGATCATGGACTTATTGTATTGAATTCTTGTTTAGATTACATTGGGATATTGATTGATATAAATATCATGTTAGAATTGTATATAGGTTGATTTTATTTGATGATTTTCATATTGTATCATGTTGACTCGTTGTTATGGTTGATTATTGGTTTTGAATTGTGTGTATGCCAATTGGTAAGAGCCTTTGGTGAAGTGAATTGATTGAAGGAGTAAGAAATGTTGATGTTGATGATGAAAGGGTGGTAACATGACCTAATCTCTTCAATATAGTGTAGAATTTCTATTCAATTGTGTTGATTGGTATGTTCCACTCATGGTGGCGGTGTTTATGTGTTGTAATTATGATGAACATGGCCTTGTTGACATTTATATGTCAATTATGTTGCTATCATGTTATAGCTTGTGTAGGTGAGTAGTGTGAAGGATTATGTGATGTATGTGTATATATGGGGTCGAAGTATGATTCTCTCTAATTGACTATATAAGACTTATGATGGATTAAATGTGACTATAGTAGATTAAGATGTGGATTCTATATGTGATAAGATGATGGAGTATGTCTTGTTTTAGTAGACCTATGTCCTTCTACTTGATATATGAAAGAATGCGAATATGAACTCTTAACTAAGTAGGCTTAAGCACCTTTGTCATGTATGTGTATAAATGATTGAATTATGACCTTGAACATGTTAAGAAGGTCAATGCATGTGAATGAAAAGATACTTATATAGAGTAGCTTTGAGGATTACTTAAGTAGGATTGAAGAGGGTATATGGGCAGTCTCTTCATATCTTACTTAGGTGAGTTTTAGAATAATTCTAGGTTGGGGGTCTAATGATAGAAATGGAATAATCTTACTTTAGGAAATCTTGAGGATCACTTAGGGGTGTGTGAAGGGGTTGTATGGGCGGCCGCTTCATATCTTACTTAAGTGGGTCTTAGGATGACGTTTGGTAGGAGGTGTATGTGTTCATATGGTTTCTAAGTGTTGAAAGTGGTATGTTCTGAATTGCTTGAGATATGTCTTATATGTGTGTGTTGTCTTGTAAGTGGTTTCTTCTACTTGTTTTATAAGGTTTTCTCCAAAAGACCATGAAATCATACTTTAAAGTAAATGTCCTTCTATGAAAGTTTTTATTTCATGTCACCATACTTAGTGCATTCAATGTACTAATTCCATATATTGTTTTATCTCTAAAATTTTAGGTGACAAGTGAGGCGACTATTGGAAGAAAGCTTGGAAATAACATCATTTCAAGCAAATCTTAGTATGTCCTCAATTGATTCGAGGACATAGTTATGTTTAGCTTTAATTGTCAGGAGACATTGTATTAGATTTTGATATTATCTAGTTTTGTTGATGTATGGTTTGTAACCCAAGATATTCATGTTTCTAAGATGGTGTCAAACGGGCGGATTACTTCACCTAAATTTAGTGCAAGAGGTTAGCCCAATGTGAGGTAGTCAAGTCCCACTTAACTTAGCCCTTTTCGCAGCGTATTTTGCCTAATGTTCTAAGACATTTTTTTGTTTTTACATTAGATTATTTTTTAGACTTTCAACAACACATAAACATACAGGCAAACCCAACCTTTATATTATCAATCCAAAACTAACACAAAGGACTCAATCATTGGAACAATAATACTGTCTAACTTCTATTTCGACTTCAACTTAAGGCACAATCACAAATTGATTGCTGCCTTGAACACTTTTTAAGACCCTCACATTTTTTATAAGTGTCTTAGTGAAATTCAAGACTAAATCTTCCCTCTTCCACTCCCTTATTTTTGTCTCTTAAAATGTCTAACACCAAAGCTATCCATTTATAGATGATGTGACAGCCTTGTGTCTTACAATGCATAGTGTTGTGACACATGTCTTACACTTGTCAAGCAATCAGACCACTAAAATTATGTTTCATTTGACATCCCGAACTGATAAGAAGCATTCAAATTTCGAATTCAAAAAGAATACATAAGATACAATAACTTTGGACACAAGCGCTTACAAAAAGGTAACCACTATATGTGTTTGGCATGTGACTTTGCTGATTGGATTTCTTCCCTTTCCCGCCATTTACCTCCCTAAATTTGTCTCCAATACAATTTGTAAACTGTTTATATTCATTATCTCATAAAAGTCCATCCGAACCCACTCGCACATTTTCTATGCCTGCGCACCACTGACGCCTTGCCGCTGTCTGCAGTTGCCTTGCTTTGGCCATGTTAACTTTTTATTTCACTCGTGGCATTTCTTGTTTTCTTGTTGCGTTTCATTTACATTTGACTATGCTTCAATCTACCTCAGCTCGATTTTCCCGCATTTGACCATACCATGTGTTTTTCGCATTCAAACATCACCCACAATCAATGTCGGTCAGTGTCCAAGCCATGTCATGCCCTGTTGCCTAGCCAACATCCATTTCATTTCTTGACACTTCCTTTATAGCATTATTTGGTACCATTTCCCATTCTAACACTTTTATCACACAACCCATGATTGAATCCATCCGCACTTTGGCCCTTGGCAAAGTCATTCATGTCAACCCTTTGCCGCCACCGTGCTTATGTCAAGTTACTTGGTTAGGGCCCTTACAAACTTCCCCCACCCAATTAAACTTGATGTCCTCATCGAGGAAATAGATCATCTGATCCTATTTGGATTCCAGACAATAATCATATCCTGCCCATCATCTTCATCTTCAACTAACGCCAAAGTGTCTACGTTTGACGTTCTAGCCTCATTCTTCTTTTCCCTTTTTAATTAGGCAGAAATCATGGCTTTCACTTTCACTTTCACTGGAAAATCCTTTTTTAAATGTGAACCACCACAATTAAAGAATCCCCCCCAAAAATTTCCCTTCTGTTTTTGAAAGAAGACTCCGCTTGTCTAATTTTCCCCCCTTCGTCTTCCTTTTCGGCAACTTGGCCCTTCCCATTTTTCTTCCACTCCTTCCCCTTGTATTTCTGTCTGAAGTGCAAAGAATCTCTTGGGTCGTCACCCTCATCGAAGTCAACCAACTTATTTGCTGCCACTATGTAACAATTAAGAGTTTGGACATTTTGCCTTCTTAACTCTCTTTGTGCTCATCCCTTCAACCCATTTATTAAATAGTGTAATTTATCTTCCTCAACCATATTACATATATTCAGTATCAATGATGAAAACTCCTTGATATAAGACCACACACTGTTGTTTTCTTTCAAACGTCGCAGTCCATCCCTTGCCAACAAAGACGAATTTCTTGGAAGGAATTGACTTTTCAACTCTTTCTTCAACATTTTCCACGTTTATTTTTGTGGTAGATTCGAACCTTCTACTTCACAAATTCTTGTTCTCCACTAAGCCTTGGCATCATCACTTAAATACATTGTTGTGATTGATACCTTTTCACCATCAGAATTCTTGTTGCCTTGAAGTAGTTTTCAACATCCCAAAGAAAGTTCTCCAATTCATTGGCACTCCTCACACCATTGTAAGCCTTAGGTTCTAGAACCTTTATCCTTACGGGGTTAATTGTCCCTTGCAATGCCCGACATAGAAGAAGAACTTTACTACACAATTCTTCCTTCTCTCAATGGACAAGTAGCATTTTTTGTTGGGAAATTTCGTGTTTGGAAGTATATTCAACCTCCAACAAGGATTATGACCACAAAAACAACAATCACAAATGAGTGATGAAAATTAAAAGAACAATCTCAAAAGAGTTATAGAACATCAAACAACAATCTCAAAGATCAAAAAATATAAGTGAAGCTATTTGTATAATTATGGTTGGAATCCCAGGAGAAAATGTCGCGACCCAAAGTACATCCTAGAAGATAGGGCATCCCTTCAAGATGGAACACGGCATACTTGACCTCTCGGAGGTCTTGTACAAGCCCTTAGATATCATTCATTGCATATATACAAAAATTAACACATAATTAAAACTTTTTATTCAAAAACATAATGAGAAATCATTTCATAAAACATCTATGACAGCATGATTATAATTGTCTTGGGTCACAAACCATTATAGTCTGATATAGAAAAGAACATAAAAGACAATATAGGGGTGGTGTCCTCGGATGCTATGAGGACTCACAAATCTTCTTTCCTTGGAGACTTGGAACTCTACCCTTCAAATCCACTCAATCTTCTCAAGACACTATATTGTATTTGAATGTATGCACAAATATGTGTTAGTACCACATGTACTAAGTATAGAAACTAACATACCAAACATAAGATATCTCAAAGGATTAGTCAACAATAGACATAATCATAAGATAACATGAATATCATAAACATAATAAAGCATCATAAAGCATATAAAATTTCATATTTAACTCATTTGTCCTTCTTACTCAAGTGAACTACTTAAGAAGCCACCTCCAAGTATGTGCACACTAAGGTAGAATCCCATAATACTACCAAAGATAAGTACCTCTCTTTGGTCATTCTTGATCATATTCCACTCTAATAATTAAGACTTAGTTTCATCATAACATATGAGCACTATGCTCGTAGGCCACTTCAAAGCACACTTGTACAAGAAAACTCTTATTTGCTTTATGATGCTTTGTTATTTCTATGATATTCATATTATGATTATGCCTTCATATCTTATGATTATGTATATTGTTGACTAATACTTTGAGATATCTTATGTTTGGTATGCTAGTTTCCATACTTAAGTACATGTGGTACTAACATATATTTGTTCCTACATTCTAATACAAATTGCAGGGTCTTGAGAAGATTGAGTGTGTTTGAAGGGTAGAGTTCCAAGTCTTCCAAGGAAATAAGATTGGTGAGTCCTCATTGCATCCGTGGACACCACCCCTATATTGTCTTTTATGTTCTTTTTTATATTTAGACTTTTATGGGATGTGACCCAAGACAATTGTAATCATGTTGTCATAATTGATTTTTGAGACATATGTTAGAAGTGTTTTGAAATGATTCCGCATTATGTTTTTGAAGAAAAAGTTTTAATTCTAGGCTACTTTTTGTATACATGCAATGAATGATATCTAAGGGCTTGTACAAGAGTTCCGAGAGGTCATGTACACCGTATTCTGACTTGAAAGGATGCCCTATATTTTAGGGTGTAATTTGGGTCGTGACATTTGCCCCTGGGATTCCATCCATAATTATACAAATAGCTTCACTTAGTTTCTTTAATCTTTGAGATTGTTGTTTAATGTTCATAACTCTTTTGAGATTGTTCTTTTGATGTTCATCACTCATTTGAGATTGCTGTTTTGGTGGTCATAATCCTTGTTTAGATTTGGAACTATGGAGCAGCACTTGAGGACATATGAATATGGTATTATGATAATAATAATGATATGGGAAACAAATCTTAAAAATGACTCCGGAAGCAAATGTGACATTAACATTTAATACTTAGGAGCTTATATGACTCAATATTCATTTTGACATCTCAAATTGAAGCACATATTAAGTAAAGACATTTAACATTCAACCAAGATATTTGAACTAGATATGATATCCATTACTCACTAACTATTACCAAATACAAGGTATACATGAAAGTGGAACCAAGGGAGAACATGGGCATATTCAACTTAAGGGAAGATACATATTCCAAGTAAGTACATATAAAATTTACAATAGAAAAAGTAGGTATCTTGTGAGGTAACATTATAGTATAACACAATGGGAGTAATAACCAAGAAAGGGAATATATGAATATGTGACAAGATGAAATATCGATAAATAATTGAAGCAAGTTGCATGATATAGGAAGATTGTACCATGTGTAATCTAGGATAATTTTGATTTATATAAGGTTTATCCGTGCCAGGGGTACTTTGATGATTAAAAAAGATTAAACCTATGTTTGGTAGAGTAAGCACATACATTTAGTAACAATCTCATATTAGAGTAATTACTTTAATTCTTTCGGTAGTAGGAACTGCAACTATGAATCAGTCACTGCCAAAGGGCACTTAGAAAGCTTAGTTTTTGTAATGTAAGTGTTGGATTCATGCCAAAGTAATAGGAAATTGAAAAGCATTACATATCTCTCTATACTTTTCAAAAAGTATGACATAAGATCCTTCTCTTTAGATTACTAATGTACAATAGAATAAGTTATAAGACTAGTATTAGTAGCTAATGAATTAGTTTGAGCTACTTGATCTCACCAAAAAACCAAGCAGTAAGCATGCAATTCATCTTGCCAATATTTTTTTCCCTTCCCTTTCCGTTAGATTGCATCTATATACTGTACAACCTTCATATCAGGTCCTCCCTACAACTCCATAAAATATTTTAGTCCTTTAAAGTCTCCTTAAGTTCTCCACACCCCCAGACACATCCCTTTTCATAACATACATAAAACTATTCCTTATCTAACTCCCTAACACATACAAAGTGTCCTAATTAAATCAAGCACAAGAGGGAGAAAATTGTAGTAGGTTACCTTGCTGGACAGAACTACCATGACTTGGATTATTCAAGGTAAAGGTTATCCTCTTTAACTTGTCTTAAATTATGCCTTCCAATATCTTGAACTCCTTAATATTCAAGAACCCTGATGGTATTTTGATGGCTCTTGTATGAAGCTGAGAAGAGGAGAGAAATCTCAAGAAATCAGTTTTTTGTTTTCTCAAAGAATAAATGGTTGAAAAAATCCGATATCAAACCCTTTTAAATGGACCTGCTTTGGCCGATTTTCTCACTCATTTTGGGCCATAAATTTTCAAGTAGGTGACCCACCAACATGGAATTTTCACTTGGGCCTTTTGGACTTAAGAATATTGGGACTTTTGCCACCTTTCATGTACTTCATTTGCAGCCAACATGTTTCTTTAATTTAGCCACACATTTAAGTTGGTGATGCACCTAGTTTTTTGTTAAAATTATTCCTTGCTGGCTTGGAAATATTGGGACTTATCTGCACATTTCCCCCTATTCTTATATTCATGTTCGGACATATTAATGCAAGTAGGTATAGTGTACTTGGCCCAATAACATGGTCAGAAGAGTCTTAGTAGGTGATGCACCTACTTGGTCCCTTGGGCTGGTCACTAAGTCAAACTAGGTGATGCACCTACGCGTAACCTACTAGAGCAAGTTCACGTAGAATACGGGGTGTTACACTTTCACTGTTTTGACATTCATTAGTCGTGCCTAAGAGTCTTAACTCTATCTAGTCCTTTCTTATAATCCTTTTCTTGGGATTATAGGCAATGAATACTAGAAGGACTAATGCTAGGAGGGCCAAAGAGGAGAATGTGAATAAGGTGGTTCCCCATCAAGCTCCTCAAATCCCTCAAGTTTCTATTGAAGAAGAGACTACGCCTAATGTTGAGATACTGATGACTATTCATAGATTAACTCAAATGTTAGCCACTCAAGTTTCTAGGGATACTAGGGTGTAGGTCACCAATGCTAACACTACTTCTTCAAGAATTAGGGATTTCACTAGGAAGAATACCCCTAATTTTTTTGGCTCAAAAGTGGAGAGGACAAGCAAGGGTTCATGTAATGACCCTAAAAATGAACTACGTTTATCTAGAGCCTTACACATGCTTAAAGGGTTAATAACATGTATATGGTCATATTAAAGGTCGAAACCTCTGAACACAACCCTACAAGGACCAACCTTAGGGTCCTTCAGGAGGATCCATAGGCTGGCAAAAATCTGCCAAGGCAATGTCAAACCACGCCTGGCAATCAATGCTCCATACACTAGTCGACCTAATGTTCATTAAGGGCGTTAATACACACATAGGCATGGGATAAAATCCCCCAAAATGAAGTCTTAGTCACAAATGATCGAAGAGCAAAATGACACGTCAACTAGAAGATGGCCCATCGACTACATCCGTCGATTGAGCCTGCAATTGTCTGTTAAGACACGACCAAGCTACCCCACGTTACAAATAAGGTATGGACGGTTATTTTATATATTTTTAGGAATATTAAGTTGTTTTGAAACTTTTAAACCCCATTTAGAATTATTTTTTCAAATCAAACCTTTCCCTCTTAAAATAAACTATCTCTTGAACCTCCATTGAAGACTAAGCTCAAGATCAAGCTAGGGGAAGGATTATAATGGTTTATTCTCCAAATTTTTGTGGGATTATGATGTATTAAGGTACTATAATCCTTGATACTTACTTAATCTATTATCTAAGGAGTTCTTTCAAATATTTTTCAAAGAGATTCTATGATCAAATTGCCTATCTTTCAATCTACCCATGGGTTCATTGGCTAATTGATTTAAAAAGAATTATAATGATGGATTTAAGCTTAATTACTATTTTAAATAATATGAATTTTAATCCAATTCCATGAAGAACCCATGATCTCCCTAATTTCTCAATTTAGGCTATAATGTGTGTCTTGTTATCTTGATTAGATGATGATTGTATTAAAATTAGACGGTAATGAATTGCTTAATTCTATGTCCATATGTGTCAATTGATTATGAATTGATGAGAATTTTTCTATGATGATCAAATCTTTTACAATGGGTAAGTTGACTTGATTTATAGTCTAAAGTGTTTTCATTGACACTGTGGTATGGTCCACTTATGGTGGTGGTGTTAAAATTCTTTTCATTCTCTATTGTTGTAATCATGGAGTTGAGGGAAATATATGTTAAGCGATTCAATGTGATGATTATCATGATTATGAAGGATTTGTGTAGTCTCCAATGCTAGTATCATGATAGGGTGTATTGATAATGTTACGTATATGTGAATAAGGTTGTTAGGGTTAAATATGGTCTACATGGTTCATTGTGATGAATACCTTTGTGTAGAATGACCCCCTACCTATGTAATCCCTATATGAATGTGTTATCATAGTATGCTAGGAGTGTTCTATTAAATGGTTGAGTATGTTCTTGCTTAATATGATGTATAGTGAATGTGTGTAGTCTATAGTCCTTAATACTCTATATGTGTGTGGCTTAAGACTTGAGGGATGTTCTACATGTGTTGTGTTAATTAGAGGGAGACTTCCTCAATAACATATTTTTTCCATTATGTGATTATGTTGGAAAATGTACACTCACACCTCATGCATATCTGTGAGTAGGATAGATTCATGGTGAGTAATGAAATGATAATTTTGATATGTACCATTTTCTACTACTATGCATGCAAGGTATATGAATGATAAAGTATGAACATGTGTTATCTAAATGTGTTTATGTGAAAGGTTTCATAATATATGTACACATACAAACACATGAAAGAATGAATGAAGTTTGTTAATGATGATCCAGTGATGAAGAGTCTTTTGGATGGTTTTCCCTAATTTTACTTTGTACTAGACTATGTTATGATTATGTGAAAGGATATTCTAACATTATGTTGGTTTTGATGAATGTATATTCTCATCATTAACCTATGAGCTATGTATATGTATATGATGAGTTAGTCTCCTAAAGCCTATCTTACTAAGTAATGTTAATAAAGCCTAAAGACTATATTACCAAGTGATTATGAGCATGCTTTGGTTAAAAATGGAGAAGTTCTCCTTAAAATGAATTAAACGTTGTGCATTGCTTTTATGAACTCTATGATGACATGTTAGTATGTTAAGAAGAAGGTTATTCCTACTTGAACACAACTAAACATGGTGATGTTATGTTATTCTTGATGGTATTAGGTCCAAATGTAAAGGAGTTTGTTAATTTACATTACTCATGATCTATGTGCATCTAGTATGAGTTGTTGAATTTCCTCTTGAGTGATAATGTTGAACATGCATATGTGTGATTTAATGGTTATGGCATATTACGCTCTTCGATGAAATGAAAATTAAAAATTATGACATGATAAGGAGAATGATGTTTCTCCTATGCATTAGAAACACCTATTTATTTGATGCATTAAGAGAGAGTTAATGAAGTTTCCACTTGCTTGTGTTGCTTTGAGTGCATGATAGTATGAAGTTGGTGTTCCTTGTGAGCTTTGGGAATTGACTCTTTTGTTATGATATGTTGGATGATGTGAGCTGCTGTATGGGTCGTTAAGTCCTTGAAAATGATAGAAGTGTTCAAAGTGTCATTTGAGGACGAATGTTCCCAAGTGGGAAATAATGTAACAACCCTAAAATGAAATAGGTTTGTGTAGATCTTCACACGTTGTTAATGGGTTAATAACAATTATATGGTTATATTAAGGGTCAAAATATCCGGGCACGACTCCCCAAGGACCATGCCTGACAATCGACGCTCTATACAGTGGTTGACGTCCCATTGATTAAGGGCGTTGTATCTCACTTAGGTGTGGGAGATAAGCCCCCGAAAATGAAGCCTCAATCACAAAAGATGGAAGAGAGATGATTTTTCAACCAGAAGATGGCCCGTCGACTGCATCCGTCGATTGAGCCTGCAACTGTCTGTTATGACACGACCAAAATAGGGGTGAATTGGGAAATTCACCCCAAGTTCCAAATAAGGTATGGGCGGTTATTTTATCTAAATTTAGGTATATTAAGTTGGTTAAAAACATGAAAACATCATTTAGAAATATTTCTTTAAATCAAACCTTTCCCTCTCAAAATAAACTCTCTGTAGATAATCCATTGAAGACTAAGCTAAAGATCAAGCTACGGGATGGATTCTATTGGTTTCTTCTCAAAATTTTCGTGGTTTTCTCATGTATTAAGGTATATTAATACTTTATAATTTGTTAATCTTTCATTCAAGGAGTTGTTTCAAAGGTTTTTCAAAGAGATTCTATGATCAAATTACCTATCTTTCAATCTAGCCATGGGTTCATTGTAAAATTGATTTCAAAAGCATTCTAATAATGTATTTATGATTAATTACTGTTTTTAATATTAATTTAAATCCAATTCCATGAAGATCCCATGATCTCCCTAATTTCTCAATTTAGCCTACAATGTGGGCCTTGTGATCTTGATTAGATGATGATTGCATTATGATTAGATTGTAATGAATTGCTTATTCTATGTTCATCTATGTCAATAATTATGAATTGTTGAGAATTGGTCTATGATGATCAAATCTTGGATAATGGGTAAGTTGACCTAATTTCTATTTTAAGGTGTTAGGATTGACATTGTGTGGTATGGTCCATTTATGGTAGCGGTGTTTACATTGTTGTCATTCTCTATATTTTGTGATCATGGTCTTGTGGGAAATATATGTCAAGATATTCAATGTGATTATTATCATGATTATGAAGGAGTTGTGTAGTCTCCAATGCTAGTATCATGACTAGGGTGTATTGATAATGTTAAGTATATGTGAATCATGTTGTTAGGGTTATGTATGGTCTACACGGTTCATTGTGATGAATACTCTTGTGTTTAATGACCCCCTACCTATGTAATCCCTATATGAATGTGTTATCATAGTATGCTAGATGTCTTATATTCAAGGGTTGAGTATGTTCTTGTCTTCTATGATGTAATGTTAGTGTGTGTAGTCTATAGTCCTTAATACTCTATATGTGTGTGGTTTAAGACTTGAGGGATGTTATACATGTGTTTTTATCATTATAGGGGGCTTCCTCAATACCATTTTGTTCCCATTATGTGATAATGTGGACAATGTATAGACAAACACCTCATGCATATCTATGAGTAGAATAGATTCATGGTGACTAAAAGAAAGGATAGTTCTCATATTCACCATTGTCTACTACTACATATGCAATGTATATGAATGATTAAGTATGAAGATGTGTTGTCAAAATGAGCTTATGTGAAAGTTTTCCTCTTATATGTACACATACACACACATGAAAACATGAATGAAGTTTGTTAATGATGATCTAGTGTTTAATAGTCTTTTGGATGGTTTTCCCTAATTGTATTCTATACTTGTGACGATCCAAAAAATGAACTAGGTTTAACTAGAGATTCAATAGTGCTTTAAGGTCTGTTAAATATCCTTATTAATGTATATATGAGTTTTGAAGTTAGTCTGGTTGAGTTTGAAGTCAAACGACGAGGAACAACCAACACGTTCGACGATTAGTCCTTTATGTGCTTGCATGTGTTATAGTGTTCCTTTGCATGTTTCGTGACTTTTTTGATGTTTAAATTGATGGTAGATGACCCTAGGAACTGGATGAGCATGTGTAGGGGTTTAAATTCCAGTTACAACTCCAACTAGAATCCACGAGGGGCCCTAGAGGAGGACCGCAACTCAAAGGCTACAAGCTGCCTCGCAGCCTGCATGCAGTTCCAAACGATGACCCAAACAACGGATCCCCGACTTCGTGAATCTATGGATCCTTCAGGCCTGCAAGTTTTGGAGTTTCATACCAAAACCACGAACTCCAAATAACGGGTCATCGTCCAAACGACGGACCGTCGATTGGTAGGCGTGGTATGGACCTGCACACTGCCTGTAATTTCGGCCAAGCTTGGGGTGTTTTTGGAAATTCACCCCAAGTCTTTTAAATTTTATGGAAGGTTTTTTTAGATGTGTTTTGGTATTTTAATAGTATTAAAGTGATTTAACTCTAATTTAGACCCAAACACTTAAATCAAAACCCTTTCCCTCCCAAGTTTTCTCCAAAAACCTCCATAAACACTTCTTCAGTTATCTTTAGATTTCTTCTAATAAGGTATGAGAGTTTATTATCTAAGGATGTCTATCACCTTAGATCCAATTTCAAAGTGATTTCAAATATTTCAAAGTTTAAGAGAATTTTAGTTTCTACTCTAAGTCATGGGTTCTTGCATGGAACATTTTCAAACAATGAGATATGATGTTTTTGATGTATAATTGATGTTTTCCAATGAAAATCTCTACAAGCCCTTGATCTTCTCAAATGTGTAAATTTGACTATAAAGTGGCTTAATTGTTCATGACTTGATATTAGTAAGTTCATGTTTATATTGTATTGGGCTATTTATTTTTTTACAAATCATCATAGAATTGTACATAGGCGTCCTTAATTTGATGATATTGATATTGTATATTGTTGGATGATTATTATGGTTCAATTTTTGGTTTAGAAAGGTGTATAAGGCTACTGGTAAGAGCCTTTGTGAAGTTATTTGATGGAGTATGCTAAGGAATGTTCTTGATGATGATGGAAAGATGGTAAGTTAATCTGATATATTCATATTTTGTAGAATTGATTTAGAAGTACTATTGATTGGTATGATCCGATTATGGTGGTGATGTTATGTGTTGATTATGGGATGATATGAAGGTATCATATAGCAGATGTTATTGCTTATATGAGTATGTAAGGTGATGTTATGATGTGATATATGTGTGATCTTGTCTAATGTGAAGGTATGAAGTGTAGTACTCTTGTTATGCTTATGTGATCTTGTATGAGTGCTAATGTTATGATTCTTCTTTAATTCATGATACATGTTGATTAAAGGCTAAGAAGTGTCTTATGTGATGAATGTTGTGTCTTGATTTGGTAGACTTAAGTCCCTCTTCCTGATGCATGAAAGATTATTTAATATGTGATCCCTTGACTTGGTAGGCTAAAGCACCCTTGTCATGTATGTGTATAGATGTAACACTTCAAAAATCCAAGAAGTATTCTAGAGACTAAAGTGAGTTTCATAAGGTTTAGACATTGTTTTGAGGTCTATTTTAATGTATATAAGTTATTTAGGAGGTTTAGAAACCAAAATGTCCAAGAACGTCCATGACGTTCGGAAACTAGTTCAAGGAGGTACTAGCGTGCCTTAGTCTATTTGATTAGCTTTTAGAAGTCGAAAAATGATGAAAATTGGTGGAAGGGTGTATAAAATATGTTTAGGTTAATTAATAGTTGAAACTTCTGGGTACAACTCCCCAAGGACCAATCAAGGTCCCTTGAGGAGGACACTTTCGTTTTTGGGTCAAAAGCACTGCCTAGGCAGTGGGCTCCTACGAGGCGAGTCGACGAAGCATGTGCGGATCGATGGAGCGTCTATGCCATCCATCGACCAAAACTTAGAGAAATTATTGAAGGTCCTATTTTTGCAAGTCTCTGAACTCATCGACAAAGTGTAGCACGGAAGGGGACAGGAGTCGTCGACTCACAGATGGACCGTCGGTCAAGGTCTCGTTTATGAGGGCCTGACTTTGCTGCACGTTTTTAGTTGGTTCCAATTAATTAATTAAGGGGTTAGGTCATTAGTTAGGGGTTAAGTGAAGTATAATTAGGTTAATTAACACCCCATATAAAGATCACAACCCCAATAAACTAATCTAAGATCTCATAACTCACAAACCCAAACTCTCTTCCTTCTCTCTTGTTTCTCTCTCTAGTGAAGAGATCCATTGAAGACCAAGCTAGGGGAGAGTTTAAGGGATTAAAGAGTCAATTTTATCCATCAATCTTCATCAATTATTAAGGTATGAGGTCTCTTTCACCTTTGAGACCTCTTTCCTCAAAGGGTTCCATCAAATTTATTTCCAAAGTTGTGTTTTCAAGTGGGTTTCATCCAATATCAAAAGTTTTGTTATGAATTTATTTTTAAGATTTATTTTGTATACTATAAATATATTAACATTTATTTAAACTATATTATGATATATCTTGATGGATTGGTCTAGTTTGTAGAAGATGACCCTAACCCCTTAACCTTAGGTGATGATCTTGATATGAATTGTGTAATGTTGATTCAATTGATTTGTTTATTGGTTGAATCACTACAATATTATGTTATTGTAGCAATAATTAATGAATTAGGGTGAGTTATATTTCTATCATGCTGGTTCTTGAGTAATTGAATTAGATTATGACTTTGATCTTTATGTCTCTTGTCTTAAGCTATAAACTAGTATGAAATTATGATGTAGTGATTCTTTTTGCCTTGTTATCATGTTGGTCACTAAGTTATGATGATGTTATACCCTAATTGGGTTGAATTAAGGGTTAATGGTAAGTCCTTGATGATCAATTATGAAGGAGACTTAGTAAGTCTTGTGATTCCTATACTTTACTTTAAATTGTGGTTAATTGTTATTAAGTCATGATGTTGTACTGGAGTATGCCTTGTATTAGGATTGATAGGGTGGTATGATGTTGAATTGAAATTTCTTGACTATGGTTTGTGAGGTTTTGGATAAGATGTAAATGTTATAAGGATGGTGAATGATTTATCAATGTGCCTTATTATGAAGTAATATGTAAATGGGCTAACCTCACTTATATGAATTTTAATCAAAGGATTATACTCATGCAATTGTTATTGAGATATGATGATGATGATGATTATACAAGGTTAGACCTTATGACCTACAATAAGCTATGATGAATAATAAAGACATTGAAGACATTTCAAAAGGGACTCTAGATTAGCACAAAGTGAACAAGAGTGAGAAGTATCCCTTCGCACATAGGGAAGGTAGGATAAGTAATGTACTTTATTAGATACTGTAATGCATGTAGCATAGAGAGTCCCAACTATATCTCCTAGTACTGAACTATGTTGCCCCTATAGGAATACTAGCTAATGGATCGACGTAGTTGCTATGTTCATGATTTGGTACTACCTTGGAAAGTAGTCCGTCTTCTTTCGGTGTAGGGTTCAATGACACCGGATTCCATATTATCTCATGTGGTCTATATCAGTTAGTTCAATTTATTCCCAAAGATATAACCTAAGGGCTTTAGCTTAGTCTGGGTAGGGGTATAGGACTCTACCTAAACATTGCACTAGTTTGCCTTGAAGGAAGTCTTAGGAGGATGTTCTTATGTATGAATATGCTTATAATGGTATATGATATTTATATGATGACCTTGCACATTGTTGATACTATATGTTAATTGGTGTCACTTATGAATATATGTTTGTCTACGTTGTTAAAGTATGATAATGTGTACTCTTAAATGTTATGCTATGTGATGTAGAAGGTTGGTCATGATTCTTGTTGGGTTACTTGATTGTGTAAGGTTATGGGGCTTTGCTTGGTCATTGCACTTGTTGACTTGATAGGCGTTCATGGGTAATTGTCTTGCTTTGATTATGTTGTAATGAGATCTTAATCATGCTTGTGGCTATTTATGACTTGATGATAGAGTACTTGACTATGTATTCAATTACATGATATGCATGTTGATTTGACTAGTTTTTATGTTGTTGGTCTTCTGATGTACATGTCTATGACTTAATGAATATGCCTAAGTGATTTGGTATAATCTTATTGAATGTGCATAAAGGTTTTCAAAGTAAATTGCATACTAAATGAAATGTCCTTTTTAGCAAGTTTTCATGATATGTGTTTATATGGTCTTATACTTAGTACAAGTAGTGTACTAATCTCATTTCTTTCTTTTCCCTAACATTTTAGGTTCCGGTCATTGAATGTCTTTTGGAGACGACTTGAAGAATACTTGAATTTCTTAATCATCCAAGTAGGGTAGGTCCTCACTTTCCGAGGGCAATGCAACTATCAAGCCTATGATATTGTTTTAGTATTCAACACTCTTATGTTTCTTTCCTTTTAATTTGGATATTAAACGTTGTATGACCTATATATGGTCTTGTTTCATTGATGTATGGGCTAGGATCAATTTTATATACTCTTATTAGATGGTTATGAGATGAGATGAATATTTTGAGTCTATGTTTGTTCTATACATATTATGTGCAATAAAAGTAGAAGACTAAGCAATCTTCCTATACGAAGGGTCAATAAATACTAGATATATATATCTATACATATATATCTATATATATATATATATATATATATATATATATATATATATATCTGTGTGTGTGTGTGTATGTATGTATGTAGAGGTCTATATAAGGTTTAAAGTTTCCGCATTTTCACCTATAAATGTTATGATGTAATCTAAGAGACTAGTCTTCATCCTCGAAGAGGACGAAGATGCTGGTTACGTCTAGGTGGTGCTCCGTGGATGTGACAATGAATGATTGAAATATTACATTGAACATGTGAAGAAGGTCAACAACTTGTAACCTTCAATATGGAAAGAAAGTTATGATATCCTTGAGTTAAAAGCCGTATGTAAGACTCCAGAAGTCTAAGACCTAATCTAGTGCCTCACATGTAAGTTTTAGAGTAAAAAAGTTAAGGAATGTCCATAACATTTAGTGAACTGGAAATAGAGGTTAGTGTGCCTTGGCATTTTTCATGGGGTTATAAGAGTCGTAATTCAATGAAATTTTGTAGGAAGGTTTTAAACATGTATTAGAATATGTTTAGGGATAAAACGTCTAGGTACGCCTACCCAAGGACAACCTTAAGGGTCCTTGAGTAGGACCCTTCCAAAATGACCAAAAGCTGTCAAATGACAGTGGCTATTGACGAGCCAAATGACGGGGCGTCGCTTGGTCAATGGGGAGTCGATGGATACATGATTAAGGTATTATTATGTAAGGTCTGTTGATGATGAATTGTGTTCCTTACTATTATGTAATGATGATAATATGCTAATCTTGCATATGAGGGTTGTATTGAAAGGAAGTTCTGATGCAATTCCTATAAACTAGTGTTATGAATATATAAGGGGTTAGTCTCCTATGAACTATAATACTATGATGATCAATAAAGGATTAAAGACATTTAAAAAAGGAACTTTAGCTTAGCACCTAGTTGACTAGTTATCAGAGGTGTCCCTTCCCAATGTGGGAAGGTAGGTTCACAATGTTCTCATGATATAAAGATTACAATACAATTGTGCATAAAGAGGGTCTCAAGTATGTCTCCTAGTTCTTGAACTATGTTGACCCCATAAGAATACTACCTAGTGGATCTACCTGGAATGCTATGTTCATGTTATGGAACAACCTTTGAAATTAGACCACCTTATTTCATTGTAGGGTTTCATGACACCGGATTCCACATTTAGCTCATGTGGTCTATGTCGGTTAAGGCAATTGTTCCCAAAAGTAAAATGAAGTAATGAAGTGAACACTAAATAAGGCAACTTAAGGGGTCATACATAGTCTAGGTAGTGTTATGGGACTCTACCTATACATTGCACTAGTTGGCCTCGAGGGAAGTCCTAGGAGGCTTTTCTTGTGTTCTTATAAATTAAATGATATGCATATATTGAGTTTACATGTTAATGACCTATATGATGTCAATCTCACTTATGAACATGTTATTGGTCTATATTGTTAAATATGATTATGACTACTTATGATGATATGTTATATGAGGTTTGACATTTCTTGTGCTTCTTTGTTGGGTTTATTTTATTGCGTGGGGTTATGGGACTTCGCTTTATATTTGCACTTGTAAGCTTGGTAATGGGTTATGGGTAATTGTCTTGCACATTTGGTAACATTATGAACTCTTATACATGCTTTGTTATGGTATAATATTATGTTGGAGTTGTTTTCGGTTATGTGCTTTAATATGTTACTACACATGTTGACTTTACTTTACTTGATGATATTGTTCTTTTATTGTATATGGTCTTGTCTTTATGAATATGTGTTGATTCGTTCATATGTGTTCTTGATTATGCATAAAGACTTTTTCAGAGTAAATTAGCATGTTTTGAACAAATGTCCCTTTAAGAATGATTTCAACTTTTTATGTGCATACGTTTGCATACTTAGTACAAGTGGTGTACTAACCCATAAATCCATGTTTTCTACAACTATGTAGATTCCGATCATTCAGTTCTTAGAAGGCTACTTGAAGAAAATTAGGACTCTTTTCTCCAAGTTTTATTAGTTCCTCATGTTCGGGGATGCTACCTATTTCCAAATTATAGATCTGAAGTTGTATTTTCATAAAGACATTTTTCATTCCTTTATCATTTTGATATTGATGTAATCCTATATTGGCATGTTGAATTCGTATTGTCTATGCCCAAGATTTGTACCCGTTTAGATAGGTTCGATATGAAAGGAAGTATCAGACTAATTCCTATGTTTAGATTATATTGTTTAAATGAGAAGCCTATGTATGCTTTATATGCGAGAAGTCTAAGTAAACTTCACATGTAGTATGTGAGATGTCTATGTAAACCTCACTACATAGATATGTATGAAAAGTTTTAATATCCTGTATTTTTGAACCTATGAAATGTAATGAGGAATGCTAAGAGGCTAGTCTTATTCCTCTAAAGATGACGACGCCGGTTACATTTAGGGGGTGATCTCGGGTCGTGATAAACTTGATATCAGAGCATGAGGTTAAAGGAATCTTAAGATTGATGTCTCATTTAACCACATTTATATAGAGTCTTGATCATGGGTGTGAAGCACGCCACACTTATGAATGAGAGACTATGTGACGTGTAGGAATTCTCACTTATTGTTAATCTTGAATGTCCTGCCTTGAGAGTTGAAACTCTATATTTCCTCTTTCTTCTAATACATTTCTTGTGGATATAGGATATGACTACAAGACGTGCTGCCGCAAGGAGAGTGGGGGTAGATTTGGCTAATGCAGGAGTCCCTCCTAAAGACAACCAAGTCCCTCCTAAATACAACCAAGTGCCTCCTCAAGTTCAAGCTCTTGTCCTTCCTCCACCTATGACGGATGGAGAGATAAGGTCATCATTTTTGATGTTATTTTGGGAATGGATTGGTTGCATTCTTGTTTTGCTTCCATTGATTGTCGAACTAGAATGGTTAAGTTTAATTTTCCTAATGAACCCTCCATAGAGTTGAAGAGGGGTAAATCAATTCCTAGAGGTCGTATAATTTATTATCTAAAATCTTGTAAAATGATGTCTAAAGGGTGTCTTTACCATATTGTAAGAGTCAAAGATCTTGAGTCCGACATCCCTCCTACTGAGTCAGTGCCCATAGTGAGGGAATTTCTAGAAGTCTTTATGGATGACTTACCCAAAATTCCTCCCGAACGGGAAATACAAGATTCAAATCCACTTTCAATCCCTCCTTACCGGATGGGTCTAGCGGAATTGAAAGAGTTAAAGCTTCAACTCAAAGACTTGTCAGATAAGGGCCTTAGACAACCTAGTATTTCACTATGGGGAGCTCCGCTGGTATTTTTTAAAAGAAGGATGGGTGCCTTAGGATGTGTATTGATTATTGCCAACTCAATAATGCCACCATCAAGAAAAAGTATCCTCTTTTTCAGATTGATGATTTGTTTGATCAACTCCAAGGGGCAAGGTACTTTTTTAAGATTTACTTGAGATCGGGGTATCACCAACTTGGGGTGAGAGGTAAGGATGTACCTAAAATTACATTTCAAACTAGATATGGGCATTATGAATTCTTAGTGATGCCGTTTGGTCTGACGAATTCCCCATTGGCTTTTATGGACCTAATGAATAGGGTGTTCCGAAATTACCTAGATTCCATTTTGATTTTTTTCATTGACGATATCTTGGTGTATTAAAAAAAAAGAGGATGATAATATGGGTCCTTTGAGAGTGGTATTACATGTCCTTAAGGAACACCAAATATTTGCCAAATATAGAAAGTGTGAGTTTTGGTTGAGATCCCTGGCATTTCTTGGTCATATTATCTCAAGTGAGGGTTTTGAGGTTGATCTAAAGAAAACCGAGGTGGTTAAGAATTGACCTAGACAATTGACTTCAACGGAAATTAGATGTTTCTTGGTCCTAGTTAGGTACTATAGGAGGTTCTTGGATGGATTTGTCTCCATTACTTCTCCTTTGACTACCTTGACCTAAAAAAGTGTGAAATTTGAGTGGTCGGCGTCATGTGAGAGAAGCTTTCAAATTTTCAAAGATAGTCTTACCTCTGCTCCGATATTGATTTAACTAGAGGTACCAATGATTATGTGGTATATTGTAATGCATCCCGAGTATGTTTGAGGTGTGTTCTTATGCAACAAGGTAAGGTAATAGTCGTTGCCTCTAGAGAACTCAAGGTGCATAAGAAGAATTATCCAGCTCATGATCTTGAATTGGCGGTCGTAGTGTTTTCTTTGAAAATATGGAGACATTACTTGTATGGTGTTCATGTGGATGTGTATATGGACCATAAGAGTCTTCAATATGTGTTTACTAAAAAGTAGTTGAATCTCCATCAATGGAGATGGTTGGAATTAATAAAAGATTATGACATGAGTGTTATCTACCACCCCGGCAAGGCTAACGTGGTTGCGGATGCTGTGAGTCATATGACCATGGGTAGTGGTGTCGATGTGGAAGAAGGAAAGAAAGACCTAGTGAAAGATGTTCATAGCTTGACTAGATTGGGTATTTGGTTGGAAGATTCCCCAAATAGTGGTTTTGTGAACTCCGAGTCATCCTTAGTGCTCGAAGTGAAGTTTAAACATCATATTGATCCTCTATTGATGGAGTTGAAAAATCAATGCTTAGTAAATTGAATTAGTCATTCTCCCAAGGAGGGATCATGTACTAAGGTACCAAAATAGATTATGTGTATAGATGTTGATGATTTGAGGAATAGGGTGTTAGTGAAGCTCATGGTTCCCAATATTCCATTCATTTGAGTTCCACACCAAAATGTAGTGTGATCTTAGAGAGGTATATTGGTGGGATGGCCTGAAAAAAGCCATGGCGGAGTTTTTATCGAAGTGTCTAAATTGCCAACAAGTGAAAGTCGAGCATATAAAATCTAGTGGTTTAATTCAAGAAATAGGTGGTACTACTTGGAAGTGGCAAGAAACTAACATGGACTTCGTTGTTGGGTTGCCTAGAACCTAAAGGCAAAATGACTCAATTTGGGTGATAAAGGATAGATTGATAAAATCTATCACTTTATCCCCATTCAGTCTACTTATATGATGGAGTATTATGCAAGGATCTACATTGTTGAGATTGTGAGTATTTATGGGATCCCTTTGTCTATCATATCGGATAGAGGTGCTCAATTTACTTCTCATTTTAGAGGTCTTTTTAAAAAGGATTGGGTACTAGAGTGAAGCTTAGCACTGCGTTTCATGCCCAAATGGATGGTCAAGCGGATCGTAATATTCAAACCCTAGAAGATATGTTAAGATCTTATGTGATAGAATTCAAAGTGAACTGGGACAATCACTTGCCGTTGATTGAGTTCTCCTAAAATAATATCTACCATTTGAGTATTTCCATGGCTCCATTTGAAGCACTTTATGGTAGGAGATGTATATATCCGGTTGGGTGGTTTGAGGTTGGTGAGTCTTCACTCCTTGGTCACAAAATATTCTATGAAGCTTTGGAGAAGGTTCATGTGATAAGGGATAGGTTGAAAACAGCCTGTAGTTTGCAACAGTCCTATGCCAACAATAGAAAAAGAGACCTTGATTTCGAAGTTGGTGATATAGTGTATTTGAAGATCTCACCTATGAAAGGTATGATAAATTTTGCATGAAGCAGAAGTTAAGTCCCAGGTATATGGTTTTGCAAAGGGTTGGAAAGGTTGCATATGAGTTTAGACTACCTAGTGAACTATCTTCGATTCATCCGGTGTTTCATGTCTCCATCATTAAGAAGTGTATTGGTGATACCATGTCCATACGTCCTATTGAAGGGCTTGGTGTGGATAATATAATTTCCTATGAAGATGTTCTGGTGGATATCCTTGATACACAAGTGAAGAAGTTGAGCAAGAAATAGGTGGCCTCTGTAAAAGTCATACGAAGAAACCACCTAGTTGAGGGAGAAACATGAGAGACCGAGGATGACATAAAGTCCTAGTATCCTCATTTTTTTCCTAACTAAGGTAAGTTATTCCTAATAATAATGAGAATAATGATTAATTTTGAATTCTGCTTGATTTGCAAAGCAATATGCATATTTGAGGTAATCATGTTTTTGTTTAAATGAGTATTAATGTGAAAATGCTCTTTGGCTTGATATTTCACTTAAATTATGATTTGTGTATTGTTTCCTTCGTAAAATAGTATTGGGCATGTTAATGTCTTGTAATAAGTTTTTGGCATAAGTGACATGATGATTATTTTGAGCTTATGTTGATGTTGAGAAGGAAATTCCTTTTGTTATGATGTTGAGCTCTTAAATGTGGTAAATTGTGATTTTGGTTGCTATGAGTGAATTCCATATTGTTATGTTAATTTTAATTTTAAATCATGTTATTATATGTTGTTTTTGGGTGGACTTATAGTATTGAGTCTATACTTTCCCTACAAAAGATTTTAATATATTCGGGGATGAATGTTCCTAAGGGGGGGGGGGATAATGTAACACTTTGGAAGTCTAAGATCTAATCTAGAGAATCACATGTTGAACTAAGACTAGAAACACTGTTTAAGACCTAAAATAATGTTTATAAATCAATATGGATGTTTTAGAGTCAAAACGTTAAGGAACACCCATGACGTCCGATGAATTGTGAAATAGAGGTTAGTGTGCCTTGACATATTTCATGGGGTTTTAAGAGTCAGAATTCAATGAAATATGGTATGAAGGTGCTAAAAATGTATAAAAATATGTTTAGAGTTAAAATGTCCGGGTACGACTCCCCAAGCACCACCCTAAAGGTCCTTGAGGAGGACCTAAAATGACCAAACGCTATCAAATGACAATGACTATCAAACAGCCAAACAACAGGGCCTTGCATGGTGGACAGGGCATCGATAGATCCATTATCCAAAACTTTGAAAAATATAAAAAAGTTCCTAAATATCATGTCTCTGAACTTATCGACGCACGTGCAGTACTGTGGCGTAGACTGACCTACGGACCGTAGGTCGGCGTCTCATAGGTTAGGTCTGGTATTCACTGTACAATTTTAACTTGATTATTTTGATTAGTTATTTTGTTAGGTGTTTGATTTAATTTTAGGGTGTTTGTCTAATTAAGTTAATTAAAGGAGTATATAAGTACATAATCCTCATTAAACTAACCCAACTCACTTCAATTCCCAAACTCAAAATCCTCTTCCTTATCTCTACTTTGTCTCTCCCGAAGAAGACTCCATTGAAGACCAAGGTAAAATGGATAAGGTATGAAATATATCTACTTTTTATCCATCAATATTCATTAATATCTAAGGTATGGAAGATCTTCACCTTTTCGACTCCTTTCCTGTTTTTAAAATAAAAACATGAGTTTCATTCTTAATCCGATATTGATCTTTCAAATTGTATTGTTCTTGGTTTATTTTTTATTATAATTGATATAATATGATTGACTATTGGTGAATTAGGGTAGTTTTTCATGTTAGACCTAGTTCTATAGAAGAGACAATGAATTGACCCTATTTCCCTAACCATAGGTTATGAATTGATGACGAATTGAATAGTGATAATTCAATTGATTTAGTTATTGTGTTAATTACTATTATGTTATATTGTTAAGGCTATTAATGGATAAATATGGTTGGTTAATGGTAAGACAATGGAAGAAGGCTTGTGAAGGTAAATTGCTAAGACCTATGATCTTGAATTCTTACTTTAATTGTTACAGATTGTACTTGATGATGATGTTTACTTGAAGTATTGATTGTAATTAGATTAGATAGGTGATGTATGTTGAATTTAATGGAAATGTCTTGATTATATGGATTGTGAGATTATGACTAAGTTCTGATGATATAAGGTTTGTTGTGGATCAATTATGTGCCTTACTATGACATGGTGATGATAATATGTTAATATCACATATGAGGGTAGTATTGAAAGGAAGATATTATGTAATACCTAATGAGTAATATCATGAATAAACAAGGGGTTAGTCTCCTATGACCTATACTAAGCTATGATGATTAATAAAGGCTTAAAGACATTTTAGGAAGGAACTTTAGCTTAGCACTGAGTGAACTAGTTATAATAAGTGTCCTTTCCCAATATGGGAAGGTAGGTTCACAATGATTCTCATGAGATAGAGATCACAATGCAATTGTGCATAAAGAGGGTCTCAAGTATGTCTCCTAGTTCTTGAACTATATGCCCCGATAGGAATACTAGCCAGTGGATCCACCTAGAATGGTATATTCATGTGATGGTACTATCTTGGAAAGTAGGCCACCTTCTTTTGGTGTAGGGTTTCATGTCACCAGATTCCATATTATCTAATGTAATCTATGTCGGTTAAGGCAATTGTTCCCGAAAGTAAATGAAGTAATTGTAACATTCTAGAAAATGTACTCGTCTATTGAAGAGCCTATTAGGTTTTAAGAATAGGTATTGGAGGTACATAGGAATCCAATGCCCAAAATTTAGAAATATTGCGCATATTTGAAAAAATTGGCTTAAAGTGTGTTAGCCAATTTTTGTATGTATTAACAAGCTTGTCCTAGAAATGTACCTGCAAAGAAGACCAAAAGATAAAAACATATATTTTTTTCTAGCATTTATACATAGGGTAAGAGGCATCCATGAGTCAAGCCTAGGCACCATAGCACATGATCAATTAAAATGGGCATGTAGATTAAGCGGTGCCCAATTACAAAGTGAGGATCTTTGGGACAATAAGTAAACATTCAAAATTAAACATATAGAATAGTTAGCTAGGAAAGTAAAAGAAACATATGTGTAAGCACATGTGAAAAACCGGCAAAAAGGGGGACCACCCTAACCAAATTCAGTTAGGGTAGTTAGGGAGATGGCGTGCGCAAGGGTCCACAATCTGGGGCCTAACTCTCTAACAAACTCTAGACTCTAACTAAGTTACCTAAATAGCTAACTAACCTAAGGAAAACAAAAATAAACTATCAAGTGCATCCGACAACCTAATTTATTTTGGTGACACTAAACTATTAACTAGTTCGAGAGACAACCTAGTACCTAACCTAGGATGGTTCAAAAGGGTTAGTTATGGTCCTAATGACCTAGGGTTACTTAAGTAATTACCATAGGTCCATTAATCAATTAAATTAACAATTTAATTAATTAATAAAAATTATTATGATGGCCGAAACTCATAGGAAAAATTTCAGATTTGACTAAGTTCAATGTTTTCCTACTTTTAGTCAATCTAGGAGGGGCGTATAGTAATTAACTAATTAGTTTATGTAATTAACTTAATTAGCCTAAGTTGAATTAGTCAAAATCAGTTTCTGAGACTTAGACTCACGTTCAAACACTAGAAAACTCACGACTCAAAATAGTAAACGATCGTGAGAAAAATAGTGAGCAAAACGTAGAAAAATAGAAAAGTTCTCTTAGGCGATTTCAAGGTATTCTTCAAAGTTTTCGTGCAAGGTAATTTTCGTAGATTTAATTCTACATAAGGTATGGTTTTTCTCTCCTGGAATTCTTTCTCCAAGAGGCTTTTCAAACGTTTTATGAATTCAAGAATATCAAAACTAGGGTTGTTCCCAATGACATTGTTGAACGTCCATCTCCCTACTTATCCTTTTTTTTTATTCTAATAGTATGTAGATGTAATATCGAACATGTTGTTGGTATGTGGTGCTAATTTATCATTATATGTAGGGTTATTGATCTGTTAATGTCTAATGAGGCCTATAGATTGGATTTGTATGATTATGGTACTAGTTACATGAGTTAAAGAATTTGGTAATGCCTAATTGTGTTCGAAGAGATGAAGTTGTATGAATCGTTCATGAAGTGTAGTTCACTATTAAATGTGGACTTTCTTAGAATGCTGAAATCACTATAGTATATTTATGAAGTTAATTGACTTGGCTAGTGATAACATCATTGTTTTATTTATGCCAACAAATTGGCTACCAATATATTGTCCAAAAGTTTAATAGAATTAACTTACTATGTTATTTCATAAAAAAATTGGCTAATGATACTCTCATGACAATTGTTTACATGAAAGTTTGGTTTATGCCAATAAATTGGATACAATACATTGTCCAAAAAGATGAATGGAATTGGCGCACAATGTTATTTCAAAGATATGATGAAAAATTGGTAATCACTAAGTTAAACAAATTAAGCATGACCAATGTAACTTTTGAATTCATAACCAAGGGTATGCCAATCATTAGGACAAATCCGAACAAACCCTTTCCAAATGAACTATGAAAATAAGTACATAGAACAAATTTTATAAACATTCATAAAGCAATAACATAATCAAAAGCTTAAGAATAATGAAAGTGATCAGAATGAGGTGATAAAAGAAGTGAGACAAGTCTCACTCACCCCTAGACAATTATGTTAAAGATAGTCACATAAGAGGGTGTTAATAATCGTGAGACACGTTTCATTAACACCAAAGAGTTAAATAAACCTCATTACTAAAAGCAAGCTTCCATAATGATTGAGTCAACTCTAAAAGATGTAAAAAAAATGAAGTTGATCAAAACCCCGATACACTAGCAATGAGCTTGTGCCAGCACATGTAAGCTTAATTAGATGACGCTACCACTAAGGTGGATAAGTAGTCTCCGTATGTCTCCTAGTCTTAGAACTATCTTGCCAGCATAGGAACTAGCAACTGTATTCCACCTAAGAGAGATAGGTATGATGCGGTTTCCCTTTGGCCGATGAAACCACCCCTTTCGGTGTGGGGCAGACATTGGATTTCATTTTTATCTCACATGATCTATGTCGGTTAAATGCTCAAAGAAAGTATTCGATTCACTTTAGCCATGAACCACCTCTTTTCGATGTGGGAAGATACTAAACTTGGTTTCACTTTAGCCGGTGAACCATCCCTTTTTCGGTGTGGGGAAGTAACTGAATTTCATGTTTATCTCACATGATCTAGGTTCACTTTGATCGGTGGACCACCCTTTTTCTATGTGGGGAAGACAGTGGATTTAATGTTAGCTCGCATGATCATAATGCGAAAGATTTCTTAAAGAAAGTAAGAAAGAAAGAAGAAGAAATGTAATTTCAAGGTGAACTAAGAAAGTAAGAGCTTAAGTATGTCAAATCATATGTGGTTGATAAGAATGAAGTGTTAAAAAGTTATTGCCTTGTGCCAAATCAAGATATATGGTCCAATATCTTCACGTTATGCAAATGATCGAATAATGGGCATAGCCAAAAACAATTGGCTTATAATGACTTCTTATATTATGCTAATAAAGGGGAGTAAAACATAATGCAAACCTGTCACGACCCAAATCGGGGACGCGACTGGCACCCACACTACCCTCCTGTGTGAGCGAACCAACCAATCTAAACCCAAATAAATTAAACTAAATACAACGCGGAAGACTTAACTCAATACGAAAAATAAATACGATACATATCCCCAAAATCCGGAAGTCATCATCACAAGAACATCTATGATCACATTACAGAACTAAGAGTATTCTAAGAAGTTAAGCAAATGAAAGCTAGTCCATGCCGGAACTTCAAGGCATCAAGACGAGAAGAAGAAGATCCAGTCCAAGCTAGAAGCATAGCTCACCCTGAGATCCGGTACAGTGAAGACTGGCTAGAATCGCGGTCGAGTTGAAGACGACGGCAAGGTTGCTGCACTCCACAAATACAAGAAAGAAACAAACAAGTAGGAGTCAGTACAACCACACGTACTGAGTAGGTATCATCGGCCAACTCAGAATAGAAAATAGTATATATCAGTTAATCTCACAAATCAACTATAATACTCAACATGTAGTAACAACAAATACTACAATCATCAATAGTATCACCAAGTTCATCCAGGAGGACTCACGCCTCAATACCATACTCATAAAAAAAAACAGGTTCATTAGATGTAGAATATTAACATCTTTCAAGATTCATTATCTTTCTTCCTCTTGTGTCGGTACGTGACACTCCGATCCATATTCTATCCCGGTGCCGGAACGTGGCACTCCGATCCATATTCTATCCTTGTGCCGGAATGTGGCACTCCGATCCATATTCTATCATGGTGCCGGTACGTGGCACTCCGATCCATATTCTATCATGGTGCCGGAACGTGGCACTCCGATCCATATTCTATCCTTGTGCCGGAACGTGGCACTCCGATCCATATTCTATCCTGGTGCCGGAACGTGGCACTCCGATCCTCATTCTATCCCGTGCCGGAACGTGGCACTCCGATCCATATTCTATCCTGGTGCCGGAACGTGGCACTCCGATCCTCATCTCTATTCCGGTGCCGGAACGTGGCACTCCGATCCATTGAGCCTTCTTTTATACCAAGGCATTATCAATACAACACATAGTTCATCAAGCCTTCTTATACTAAGGCATCACAATTCTCATAACAAGTACATCAAGCCTTCATTTATACTAAGGCATCACAATTCTCATAACAAGTGCATCAAGCCTTCTTTTTATACTAAGGCATCACAATTCTCATAACAAGTACATCAAGCCTTCATTTTATACTAAGGCATCACAATTCTCATAACAAGTACATCAAGCCTTCATTT
>JAPDHL010001910.1:2883735-2968918 GCA_032847665.1 Solanum chilense | reverse complement strand
CACATAAGAGGGTGCTAATAATCGTGAGACGAGTCTCATTAACACCAAGATGATAATTTAAGGTTAATTCACATTTCATCAAGTAAAGAAGGGGATGACCGGTTATCCAAAGAGTGCAATAAACTTCATAACTAGAAGAAAGCTTGCATAATGTTTGAGTCAACTTTAAAATATGTAAAGTAAAAGAAGTTCAGCAAAGCACCGATGGACTAGAAATGAGCTTGTGCCAGCACATGTAACCCTCATGAGATGAGGATACCACCAAGGTGGATAAGTAGTCTCCGTATGTGTTCTAGTCTTCGAACTATGTTGCCAGCATAGGAACTAGCCACTTGATTCCACCTAAGAGAGCTAGGAATGATGCGATTTCACTTTGGCCATTGAAACCACCCTGTTTCGGTGTAGGGCAGACACAAGATTTCATGTTTATCTCACATGATCTATGTCGGTTAAATTCTCAAAGAAAGTATTCGGTTCACTTTAGCCATGAACTAGCTCTTTTCGGTCTCGTGAAGACACTAAACTTGGTTTCACTTTAGCCGGTGAACCATCCCTTTTTGGTGTGGTGCAGACACTTGATTTCATGTTTAGATCACATAATCTAGGTTCACTTTGATCGTTGAACCACCCCTTTTCGGTGTGGGCCAGGCACTGGATTTCATGTTAGCTCGCATGATTTTAATGCTAAAGTTCTTTAAGAAAGTAAGAAAGAAAGAACAAGAAATGTAATTTCAAAGTGAGCTAAGAAAGTAAGAGCTTAAGTACGTCAAATAATTTGTGGTTGACAAGAATGAAGTGTTAACAAGTTATTAGATAATACCAAATCCAGATATATACTCAAATATATTCATGTTATGCAAATGATTAAATAATGGGCATAGCAAAATAAAAATTGGCTTATAATAACTTCTTATATTATGCCAATAAAGGGGAGTAAAGCATAATGAAAAATCATTGTACCCCATTCTCCATAATATGAAAATGATGAGATAAGTAGCCTAGCCAATAAAGATTGGCTTATACAAATGTCATGCCCAATCTAACAAGAATGGAAAGAATAACTTGTATTAACTATAGCCAAACCATTTCCTTAGTCTTTTGGATTACTTACTTGATTCATTGTAGGTATGGGACTACAATGAATCATTGTACTTGTAAGTGAAACACGAGATTAAAGAGATCTTTGAACTACACAACTACAAGAAAAAATAAACTGTAAAATAAAATAAGTGTTGGGGAAGGAGCTCTCGGGTTTGGAGGAGCAAATTTCAAAATTTTCGTTTCGAGTTGTTCCAAAATTATGTCCATGATTCTAAGGTCTTACGTTCATATCTAAAATGAGTTGTGTTCTTTTAGTGCATTAGAATATGTCATATTCATACCATAATTCACAAATAAAGAATTAAGAAAGTCTAGTGACTTCACTTTCCAGAAATGACATGTTGTTATAGGAAGAACTTTCCTTGATCATGCATAGTCCTTATGTGTATATGTGAATATAAACATACTTAGTACAAGTGTGTACTAACCCTATACATTACTATTTTATAGGTGCAGGTTAAAGAGCAGATTGAAGACTCATTGAAGCGGTTTGGATTAGCGATCCCGAGGCTTAGGTAGGTCCACTTGAGTTCGAGGATGCTACACCTATCATTCTAGGTTAGTACTTTAGACATAGCTAGTGGATGTTGTCCCTAGCATTTCGTTTCAGACTTTTATTCAAAGCTTTGTACTAAGGCCGTTTGCAATCTATTACAATATATTGATTTCTTCAATGAATTGTTTAATCAATTGTAGATGGTTATTTAATTTGACCTTATTATAATATTATTCTGTATAGTAATCATATTAAGTATATGTATACTTCACTATGTTTTAAAAGTTTTTAATTTTCCAAAAATTTAGCTATATAATTGTGATGAAAGCTAAGTAGAGGCTTGTCTGCGACCTCTGATAGGTTAACAATGCCGGTTGCATTTAGATTCAGTATCCGGGTGTGACAGGAATGAAGTGCCCTAACTAGGGTAATTTAAGGGGTTTGACTTAGTCTAGGTAGGGGTATGTGACTCTACCTATACATTGTACTAGTTGGCCTTGAGGGAATTCAAAGGAGGTTGTTCTTGTGTTTTTATAAAGTAAATAATATGCATATGTTGACTTTACATGTTAATGACCTATATGATGTTAATCTCACTTATGAATATGTTATTGGACTATATTGTTAAATATGATTATGACTACTTATGATGATATGTTATATTAGGTTGGACATTTGCTTGTGATCCTTTCTTTTGCTTACTTGATTGTGTTGGGTTATGGGACTTCATTTGATCATTGCACTTGTAAGATTGGTAATGGGTTATGGGTAATGGTCTTCCAAATGTTGTAATGTTATGAAATCTTATACATGCTTTGTTGTGGTATAACATTATGTTGGAGTTATTTTGGGTTATGTGCTTTAATATGTTAGTACACATGTTGACTTGACTCTACTTGATGATGTTTGTCTTGTATGTATATGGTATTGTTTTGATGAATATATGTTCATTGGTTCATGTGTGTTCTTGATAATTAATAAAGATTTTTCAAAGTAAATTAACATGTTTTCAACAAATGTCCCATTAAGAATGATTTCCACGTTTTATGTGCATATGTTTCCATACTTAGTACAAGTGGTGTACTAACTGATATCTCTATGTTTTCTACAAATATGTAAGTTCCAATCATTGAGTTGTTACAAGGCCACTTGAATAATACTTAGGACTCTTTTCTCCAAGTGTTAGTAGGTCCTCATGTTCAAGGATGTTACCTATTTCTACATTCTAGCTTTGAAGTTGTATTGTCATAAAGACATTGTTCATTTCTTTATCATTTGGTTATTGATGTAAGTATATATTGGCATGTTGACTTTGTACTGGCTATGTCCATGATTTGTACTCGTTTATATAGGTTTTATATATGAGGAAGTATTAGACTAATTCCTATGTTTTGATTATATTGTCTAAATGAGAAGAATATGTATGCTTTATATTCAAGGTGTCTAAGTAAACTCCACACGTAGAATGAGAGAGGTCTATGTAATATCTATGAAAAGTTTTAATTTTCTGCACTTTCTAACCTATGAAATATAATGACAAATGCTAAGAGGATACTCTTAATCCTCTCTGACAAAGATGATGTAGGTTATGTCTAGGGGGTGCTCCCTGGTCGTGAGATTATAATGGTATCCTTTTCGTGTGAATGATGGACTTAGGGATGGGTTGGGTGGAACAACATGAAACCATCTCTAAAAAAGTGATTAAGCCAAGCTCATGACCTTTGAGTGTCAACCCTTTTGAACCTATCCTTGGTAGAAGTATTATGATTTGGTAATGACTAAAATGTGGTACCTCTTCATATTCGTCTTATGTGATTGAAATTACTCTATGATAACAAGGCAAGTATCGAGAGCATATTCTTGGGGAGTGTCTCTAGTTTAGTTGAGACTAAAGAACAAATAAACCATTAATATTACTTAAACCATGTGCCTACATGGGATGTGTCCTAGTTCTACCTTTGGCAAGTAGATACACCCTCCTTTGGATTAGGGCATACTCCGGATTCCATACCAAGCTAGTATGGTCTATGATGGATAATGCCTATTATCATCATGAGGGATGTATTCTAGTACTGGAGAAGTTCTACAACATTTAGGTAGTGGAATGTGACACTATATATACATGGAACGGGTAGTATTTGAAGGTTCTAGTATGAGTATTACCTAGGTCTTCTCCAAGACCATTGTGTGAAATCATCTAAATGTATGATTTTATCTAAAAATGGTTTTAATGAAGGTAGGTTCTCTTAAAGAAGTATGTTTCATAGAAAAGCTATTATCTATGGTAGTTTTGAGTATTGCTTAGGTAGGCTTGAAGAGGGTGTATGGGCAGTCTGTTCATGTTCTACTTAGGTGAGTCTTAGAGTAACAATAGGTAAGATTCTAAATGCTGTAAAGGCTTATATTATTGAATATGTGACCTATATGGTATATGATGAAATGGAATAACTTTACTTTGGGTAGTCTTAAGGATTACTTAGGTGTGCTTGAAGAGGGTGTATAGGCAGTCTCTTTTTTTCTTAGTTAAGTGAGTTTTAGGATAACCTTTAGTAGGGGGTTCTAAGTGAACATGGTAATCTAATTGATGTTACTTGAAAACGTTCTAATGTTATTGTTGACTTAGACTATGTCTCTTAATCTTTTAATGAAGGTTTGTATCAAATCTCATGAAAGCATGTTCTATACTAACTGTCCCCTTTTAATGGTTTTGCATGGCTTCCATATTTAGTGCATTCAATGTGTTAACCCCTTTTTTTCCCTTTTTAACTAAAGTGCAGGAAATTGGATGTCTTGATATGCCATAAATGATGGATAGGTTTCTAAGGGTTGAAGATGAAGTATAGGTGAGTCCTCATTGATTTGTGGAGAAGACCCACATGTTCCTTTTATGTGTTTAGTCTTTATTTTATGTTTTTATGGTCATAGTACCAGTGTTGTACATTCAACGTATTAGATAGTTTAATTAGACATTGTAAAGGTAGATGGTTTTAAAAGTCTTGTGCTTGCGTATTAATGAAAGTATTCTTCGTATGCGAAGAAAGGTTTATATTCTTGCTCATTTTTGGAGTATATTATTCAATGATTGACATGAGAGGCTTGTACGAAACTTCTCAAAGTCTCATTCTCCGGTTACGTCTAGGAGGTTCTCCACGGTCGTGATACTACTAGACTATGTTATGAGCATGTGAAAGGATATTCTTAAATTATGTTAGTTTTGATGAAAGGACATTCTCATCATTAACCAATTAACTATGTATATGTATATGAGGAGTTAGTATCCTAAAGCCTATCTTACTAACTAATGTTAATAAAGACTTAAAGTCTTTTCAATAAGGACTTAGCATCGAGTGAATTTGACAATGAGTGGTGTTCTTTCACAAACGTAGGGAGGTTCACACTATGTTCTCTCATGAGGTGGAACTACAATGCTATTTGGCTTAAGAAGGGTTCTAAGAATAACCTCCTAGTTTCTTAACTACGTTCACCCGTAGGTTCTAGCTAGAGGATCCACATAGATAGCTATTATGTATGATTCTACCTTTGCAAGTAGAGCACCTTCTTGTGGTGTGGCGTTTTATGTCACCAAAATCCATGTTTATCTCACATGGTCTTAATGTCATTTAAGATGAAGTTTCTTGAAAGTATAATGAACAATGTATGCATGACGATGAACCCTAACTAGGACTACCTAAGGGAGGTTGCTTAGTGTAGGTGAGGGTATGAGAATTTCACCTATCCATTGCACATGTAACTCTTCAAGGGAATAATACATGCATGAAATTATGGTGTTTGCCTACTTTTCATTATAATATGCATAGTATTGGTTCTATTGTATCTATATGATGAAGATCTTACTGTTATGGATTCAGTTTGCTATACTTGTAATGTTAATGTATGAAGTAAGTGGCAATACTTGTGGTATCTTTGTGGGTTTACTAAGTATGTGTGAGGTTATGGGGCTTCACATGTACATTTCCCTAGTAGTCCTAGGTTTGGTTTATGAGTAGGGTATTATGATTTATTAATGAAATGAAGTTCAAATATGAATTTTTGAGTAGTGTCTCATTATGATGATATTGGTAGTATTGACTGACATGTTGTCTTAAGTTCTGCATGAAGGCCTAATGAGTTATGACTATTAGGTGATAAGTGAAAGAGTCTTATTGAGGTCTATGACGTATGTTGGTATTGTGCCTAAGGTTAAATGTATGTATAGTACTATGTTGAATGTTATGTGCCTAAGTCTATGGTGACTTCATAGGAACACTTGGTAGAGGTTGTATAATCGGATACTACTTGTACATTACACTAATGTGACATTGGGTTGTCTTAGGTGGTGGTTCTTATGTGAAGTATGTATTTCATGATATGTTATATTTTTATGAATGTGTGTGCTTAAAGTAATGAAAGTTGTATGAATGTGCACCTTGGTGAACCTAAGGTGATACCTTTGTGTGAATGGTGGAATGGGACATTATTCATGCATTGCACTAGGGATTATCTAAGGTTTACTTTAGGTGAAGGAGGAAGGTGAAAAGTAAAGGTAATGCTACGCAAATGTTGCATGTGCCGAAAATGTTAAATATGGTTATGTGGTGTTATGAATAGTGTCCTTGTCTATATATGTTGTATGGGAACTATATAGTGCTTATTATATCAATTGTTCATGAAGTTTTATTAAAAGGCATGATGCATAAATTTTTAATTAAATGTCCTCTTTAAAAGCATGTTTTTGCATGATTGCAATACTTATTGTATTCTTGCACTAATACCATTCTTCTTCATCTTTTTTACAAAGTGTAGGTGGTGATAACTAGAGGATTTTCTATAGAAAGAAGGAACTTGGATTCATATCCCCAAGCTCAAATGGGTTACTTAAAGATTCAAGGACCATATGTTATTTTTATAAGTTCATGTAATAGTATAGATTATGCTTTTGTGTTTTTAAGGGTCGTTTTCCTATTCTATTCTATTAATGTTGAGTCTAGGATAACAATAGAAGACTTAGTGTCTAAACTATGTACATATGATTTTAAAATTAAGTGATGTTGTAGAATTTGATATTCCATGAAAAGTTTAAAAGTTTCCTTAAAATTTTTATGTGTATGTGATGAGTGATGTCTATGAGCTTGTATAAGACCTCTGAGAGCTCAAGTACTCCATGTTAATTCTAGGGGGTGCTGTACGATTGTGACAGTTCATTGATGAACTATTCAAGGTGTTGGATACTATGGGTGTGTCTTTTTAAAAAAAGGAAGAACTAGCCGCCTATCAACTTAAATATGCGGCTTATGTTTGGTATGGACAATGGAAAGAGGAGAGACCCATTAGAGAAGGTCAGGTTGGTTGGGCTACATTCAACATGAATTTCCTTGGTAGGTTCTTCCCCTTGGAATTAAGAGAGAGAAAAATGCCATAATTCATCAATCTTCGTCAAGGGGGTACAACTGTGAATGAGTATAGCCTGAAGTTCACTCAACTATCCAAAACATGCTCCTACTGTGGTGGTGGATTCTAGGGCTAAGACAAACAAATTTGTTATGGAATATCCGACCTTGTGGTTAATGAATGTAGGTCGGCTATGTTGATTCATAGAATAAAAATCTCTTGTCGCATGGTTCATGCCTAACAAATTGAGGAGCAAGATAGTAGGGACTTTAAGAAGGAATGGCCCAAGATGTAAATTCATCCAAGGCTAGATTTGAGGTCCAATATAAGCAAAGGTTAAAGTAGAGGTTTCTCAACCAAGGTCCTCCTAACACCTCAAGGGTCAACAAAGGTAAAGTTTCTAACCCCAATACTCCTAATGGAAAAGGTGGTGGTCCTTATGTTGAGAAGCTATTTGTGACAAGTGTGGTTAAAAACATGAATGCAAGTGCCTAGTTGGCACGAGTAATTGCTGTAGTTGTGGTAACAGCGGCCACATGAAGTGGGATTGCCATATATTGAAGGCTCAAGGAAGGGAAAAATCTCAAGCGCAAGAAAGTTCTCCCATGTCACTACCGCGGAGCACTTCCCAGAAGTAACACGACATACTTGACCTCTCAGAGGTCTTATACAAGCCCATAGTTATAATTTATCGCATTGTCATAGGAAAATCAGCGGAAAATTTTAAACTTTCATTAATATAAAAATATCATAATAAATAGTTATACTCTAAGTTTAATTTTTCCATCTTAGACTCAACATAATAAGCATATAATAGGGACGCAACCCTTCACAACATAAAATAATAACCTAACTATTACATGACTTTAAGAATAACTTGTATTAGGACATCCTTGAAGCTTTAAGGATTCCTTTATATAGATTGGGAAACACATATCAAGCTCTTCATCTGAGAGACACCGTTTAAGTATCCATAACCTCCACTTTGTGTAAAAAGGTGAAGAAGAATGATGTTAGTACAAGAATGTACTACGTATGGCAACCATGTAAAAACATGCACTTAAAGAGGCCATTTTACTTTGAAACCATTCATCATGCCTTTTTGTGAAAACTTCATAAATCTTTGATACAATAATCATCAAACAATTCACATAATTCATATATGCGTATACAATAGTCACAACATCACATTAAGCCATATGTTGCATTTAAGGCACATTTACATTTTCATTCACAGTAACCTCATTATTTTCTTAACTCCTTAACTTCCCATGTAACCCTCTAGTGATACTTGATTCAATGTATGAATAATGTGCCATTCCATTATCCACACTCAAGCATCACCTTAAGGACACAATGTAATCATACTACGACCTTCATTAACCCAACACGTACATTCATAGAACCAGTTCATATAACAAGACATATACTTCAAAATTGACCGAACATACTTTATGGACCACATTGAAGAACTCATTACCAAGTATCACATAAGTTAAGATTATTAGTATCATCACAGTAATACAATAGTCATCATTAACATAATATAACTACTCCACATAAACCATCATATGATCTCATTCATAATCGTAATCTAAGTCTACGAGTGCAATGTACATGTGAAGTCCAATAACCTCAGACATACTATGTAAACCTATGAAGAGACCACAAGAATCATTACTTACTTCATACATCAACAAGAAAACTTAGTCAATTTCATGCATATCAAGTAGAACCTTCATTAAATTTCAACTAAGACCAACATTATGCATATATGGTTAGACCTTCATCATATAGACACATTAGGACTCATACCATGAACATTAATATATAAGAGACATAGATAGTCATATACATATAAGACAGCTTCCTAGAACTTCCCTTAAGAGTAACTTGTGCAATGCATAAATGAGTTCATTATTCTTACCTATATTAAAAAACTTCCCTTAGGTCATCCTTGGTAGGTCTCATAGTAATTTACTTACATTGTCCATTTTAAATTAGGGTCACCTTAACCGACATGAGATCATGTTTTTTAATCATGGAATCTGTGTTATCAAACCCCACACTGAAAGAGATTTTCCACTTGCCAAAGTAGAACATATACATGCTAGCATCAAGGTGGATCTACTTGATAGGTCCTATGGGGGAACATAGTTAAGGAACTCGGAGATGTATAAGAGACTCATAGGTCTATATTACATATCAACCTCTATCTCATGAGAGTCATTGTGAACCTACCTTCCAACTTGGGAAGGGACACCTCTCATATCAAGTTCTTAGGTACTAAACTAATTTCCCTTTTTGTTGAAAAGCATTTATTAACATTACGTCATATAAATAGGCTTTAGGATACTAACTCCTCATGATTATGGCTCATAGGTTATAAATTAGAATGCCCTTTCATCAACCTAACACATGTGAGAAAACCTTTCACATGGACAACCATACTTGAAATATAGACTAGTTTAGTGTACAATTGAGCAAACCTTTCAAAAGATCCTATCTTACTAGAATATCATGACATTGCTTTGTTCATACATTTCATGGCTCTGTGTCTGTACATATATATGAGAAAACCTTTAACATAATCAGTCGTAGACAACACACATTCATACTTTACTTAATTTATGCATAAGTGTATATACACGAGCAATCCTTTCATATAAACACATGTAGACATGTCATGATCATGCTTCAATTCATACATTTCATCATGACATAGTATTAATATGTATAATAGCATAACTTCAAATTCATCATAACATACATTATCATTATCTCATATTTATCATGTTCGTAGCTTAGTCATGCATTCATTACATAATCATATAAAGAAACTACCCTATGAATTATTCTGTCAAGGTACACATGTACAATGCATAAGTAAGGTCCCATATCATTACCTACACTAGTCCACCTATTAAGTCATCCTAGTTAAGAAACATCTTTACACTTTTATGAACATATATTGAACACGCATAATAGTAGACCTTAGGTGCACATAAGAACAACCCTTTCATTAACTACCATGAATCTATCCTACTCATGAAAATGCATAGAGTGTGTATATGTACATTGGGCAACATGATCATATGATAGCTATCAACATAACATTGAGAAATCGAACCTCTTAAGACCACAATAGATTCAAGCATATATCACTCACCACATTATAGAATAGGAGACAAGATACCTTCACATTGCATCTAAGACTCCTAGCATTGATTAAGATCACACATTCATATAGGGTTACATAGGTAGGGGTCATACTACACAATAGTAATGAATAATATATCGTGTAGACCATACCCAACCCTAACATAGTCGTTCACATACCCATAACATTAAAAATACACCTAGATCATGAACTAGAAAGGAATCCTCGGCATAATATTTCACATTGGGTGATCATCATCACCACACATTCACGATACAATTTCTCTTAAAGGACATATTCATATCACATATACAATAAAAATAAGGTAAACACCGCCACCATGAGTGGACCATACCAAACAATGCAGTTCAAGGCCAACTCACTACAAATTCTATAGAAAGTAGAAAGAATAGAGTAAACTGACCAATTCTCAAAGCTTTGATCATCATTAATAAATTCCTCAACAATTAAATAATTAATTGATATAGAAGACATTATCTAATCATACATATAATTAAAGAGAATCATACTCTATCAATATCTCAACAAGGTCACATTACCTACACTTTAGGTTAAATTGAGATTTTGGAAGGAACATGGGTTCATCATGAAATCGCACTGAAATTCACTTTAAAATCAGTATATATTTATCAATTTATCATAATCATGCTTTTGAAATCAATTTGAGAAGAACACATACCTATATTGAAAGATACGAAGTTTTATCAAAAATTCTCTTTGAAAAGCTTTGAATGGACTCCTTAGAAGAACGGTTAACTAAGGATGAAGGATCACCATAACTTAATATGAAGAAACCCACGATATTTGAAGAATAAATCCTTTTGTATCCATCTCTAAAGCTCCAAGACCTGGACCTTCAATGGAGTCTTGAGAGGGTTTTGAAAGAGAATACCTTTTAAGGGTTTTAAGAGTTTTTTTTAATTTCTAATTGAGGGCTTGGGGGTTTTGATAGGGGAATAACTGTATGATGACCTTAAATAAGTATATAACACCCCCCCAAAATACCCAAAAGAACCCTACATCAAAAGGACCTTTTTTAACAAGTCAAACTTCACTTTTATTTTTTAGAATTATCGTCAGGGAACATGTCCGCAACGCGGAGCTGCTCCTGCAAGATTTTTTGAAAATATTTTGAGATAGAGGAGTGCAAGACGTGTCTGCATCGCATTAAAAGATGTAAGTATAATCTGGTCAAAGTTTGTGACGGGCCTGTGTTTCACCCAAGTGCAAAAATCTTGCTGCTTTGGGCAGCTTGCTTGGCAAAATTAAGCTCGGGTCTCTTCATGGATCCCTAGGGAGATCCTTGGGAGGTCGTACTTAGAAATTCCAACCCTATATACTTTATTTTACGTATTTAAATTATTTTACAAGTTTTAGACTCCATACAATACATAAAACGCATACCACATACATGGACACACTAGCACACACCACACTAGTTTCCGAACGTCTTGGTCGTCCTTTGACGTATGAACTTCAAACAACTTCAAATCAAGTATGCATACTGTAAAACACATGTTTAAAATATTTAAAACCTTTTTAAGCACATGTGAGTCTCTAATCACCTTATTTCACTTTGAGAGACCTTACAATATCCCCTACTTGGGAAGATTCGTCCTCGAATGATACTTGGAACATTTCAAACACATTAAATACTTCATTAACTCCTAGAGAAGCTAACAACATAATTACATAATCAAATAAAAGTAAATTCAAAAAAATTAAAAGGAAAACCAACTTCAAGTCATTTAGCACTCAATGCAATACAATCAAGGAAAATATTTATTCACTTACATTCAAAAATACATCAAACACAGTCTCTTGTCATGTTCATGGGAGGAACATCCTTTTCCGAATCATAACATGGTATTTATATTTTAATTTATTAATATATCATTATGTAACTACCTTTGATTCACGCTTAGGCAGATTCAACATCACTCAAGAAGCAAAATAAGCACTCATACTTCAATGCACATAGACATGAGTTCAAGTAGATCAACAAGGGTCCTTACCTTTTTGACATAATTCCATGAATGCCATACTCAAACTTACCATGATTATATATGGTTAAGGAGGAATTTCCTTCTCCTCAAAACACTTACATGTCTCATGAGTTCATACACAAGCAATGCACAAAGGTCAATTTATCTTAATGAGAAATTCTCAACCTTTAGCCGAAGCATGCTCAAACTTCCTTCCTAGTGAAATAACATTGGTAAATCACACCGTATATATCACAACAATGGGAAGTAATTTCATGAAACATCAGTTTCTAGCATAGCACTAGTCTTCACGAGCATGCATCAATTAGGGGAATTATTGCAATTTATTGGCACACAATAAGAGCACTAACTAAACATACCAAAACCTCTTTAGAGTAAGACTACATTTATACTTAACAATTAATATAAGTCATTTATTTTAAAGAGGATCATCATCATTTTTCATTTAAAGGAGACTGAAGTTCTCATTATGAGGTCAAGCCCGAGGTGATCAAGAGAGTTCTCAGGATGTTGTTACCAGTGTGTTGCAAGTATTTTAAATTGATGGTTATTTATTATTGGATCCCGATACCACTTTGTATTTTGTAACTCCTTTAGTGGATATAAACTTTGATATTCTTTCCAATATCTTAGACAAAACTTTTTTGGTTTCTACCCAGTGGGTGATTCCATAGTTGCTGAAAGAGTTTATAGCGGCTGTCCCATTTCATCGCCTAGTATAGTCACATTGATTTATTTGGTAGAACTTCAAATGTTGGAATTGATGTCATTTTTGGTATGGTTTGGATACATACTTGATTTGGTTCCATTGATTATAGAAATTGGGTAGTAAAATTCAAATTTCCTAATGAACCTATTTTGGAATGGATGGGGGGGAATCTTAGGTCCAAAATGTCAAATTGTTTCATGTCTTAAAGATTGTAAGTTGATTTCTAAGGGGTGTCTCTATCATTTTGTGAGAGTCAAGGATCATGAGTCCGAGGCTCCTCCATTAGAGTTAGTAACCGTGTAAAGGATTTTTCGGAAGTCTTTCCCAATGAAATACCCGGAATTCCTCCCAAATTGGAAATAAATTTCGTCTTTGCTTTATTGATGAATACTAAACCATCTCTATCCCTCCTTACCACATGGCACCGACTAAGTTGAAGGAATAAAAGGCTTAACTCAAGGATTTCCTACATAAGGGCTTTATTAAACCAAGTATATATTTATGGGGTGCCTTGATGCTATTTGGGAAAAACAAAAATAGATCTCTTCAAATGTGTATTGACTACTATCAATCAAACAAGGTCACAATAAATAATAAGTGTCCACTCCCTAGCGTTGATGATTATTTTGACCAACTACAAGGAGCGAGTCACTTTTCGAAAATTGACTTGAGGTTAGGTTAACACCAACTTAGAGTGAGATGTGTCGATATGAAAGAACTGTATTCCAAAAAAGATATGGTCATTTCAAATTCTTAGTGAAGTCCTTTGGCCTTACAAATTCTTCTAGGACTTTCATGGACCTTATAAATTGAGTTTTAAGAAGTTATCTTTATTTGTTTGTGATTGTCTTCATTGACGACATCTTTATATACTATAAGAGTAAGAATGATCATATGAACCATTTGAGGGTAGTTTTACAAGTCCACAAAGGAGAACCAACTCTTTATCAAATCTAGTAAATGTAAATTTTTGTTTAGCTCAGTTGCGTTTCTTTGTTAAATAGCTCTAGTGAATGTGTAGAGCTCAATCTGAGAAAGACGGATGTGGTCAAAAGTTGGCCTAGACATTTGAATCCTACCAACATCAAAATATTTTTAGTTTTAGCCGGATACTATAGAAGGTTTGTTGAGAGATGTTAATCTATCACATCTCCATTGGCGTCCTTGACCCAAAAGAAGTCCAAGTTCAAATGGTTAGAATCATGTCAAAAGAGCTTCTAATTATTGAAAGCTAAACTCACCTCCGCTCCAGTGTTGACCTTACATGAGGGTACCAAAGAGTTTATGGTTTATCATAACGCTTCTCGAGTAGGTTTGGACTGTGTCCTCATGAAACATCATAAGGTGATAGAATATGCCTTTAGGAAACTCAAGCTTCATGAGAATAACTACCCAACTTATGACCTTGAATTAGCGTTCATAGTGTTTTCTTTCAAAATTTGGAGACAGTATCTTTATGGGGTGCATGTTGATGTGTTCACCGATCACAAGAGTCTCCAAAATGTGTTCAAACAAAAAAAATTGAATTTTCCCCAAAGAAGATGGTTAAAGTTTTTAAAACATTATAATATGAGTGTCTTTTACCACCCCGGGAAAGCCAATGTGGTTGAGGTTGCCTTGAGTCGTGTATCTACGTGTAGTGTGTCGAATGTCGAAGAATAGAAAGTGGAGTTATCCCATGATGTGCATAGGCTAGCCCAGTTGGGTATCTGACTAAACATTCTCCAAAAGGGGGTGTCAAGATCCGTCATAATTTTGAGTCCTCCGTTGTTGTTGATGTGAAGTATAAACAACATCTTGACCCTATCTTTGTGGAATTAAAAGAATCGATTCTCAACAAATCTATAGAAATTTTCTCTCAAGGAGTAGATTGGGTACTTAAGCACCAAGGATGGTTATATGTTCCGGAGTACAAGATTTGGGACTAGCCCTTACAATATTACGAAATAACATCATAAGAGAATACAACACAGTCTTTAAAATTTAAGAAATAAAAAAGTGTATTTAGACTAATCAAATAGTAAATCTAGAATAGTGGCATCATCCTCGAATTTGAGGACTCGCCAACAACTTGGGAAATATCCAAGTCTTCCTTGGAATTGCCTTGATGCTCTTTAATGGCCCGAACCTATATTGTTGTAGAAATAAAATAGAACATTGGTTAATAAAAACCACATGTACTAAGTATGGATATATGCAAGTAAAACAATTGGAAAACATGCACAAAAATACATTTTAGTATAAACATATGAAGTTCACTTTAAAAGCCTTTATGCACAATCCAATAGCATATACAAGTTCATAACATAACAATAATATGACATATTCATATTCATGTTCAAGAGTAACAACATCATAAAGCTATAGCAACATTTTATCAAAGCATGACAAGACCCTTACTCACAAAAGAAGTTGCTCTACTTGCCAAGGTAGAACCAAAACATGAACATAGTATTCTAGGTGGATCCAATAGCTAGTCTTACTATGGGGTCACATAGATAAGGAACTACTATATATTGTTGCTACAAACTTTTTTATGAACATTTTCATAGTAGTCTCCATCTCATGAAAACAATAGTTAAACTACATTCCCTCTTGGAAAGGGACATCTCTCATTATATAGTTCGCTCGGTGCTAGGCTATATTTCCTTTTTTAAATGTCTTTAAGCCATCCTTAACATTGTTTTATATTATAGACCCTAGGAGACTAACCCCTTGTATAATCAGGATGATAACTCTAAGGTATAGAATGAGAAATTCCTATCATCACAACCCAACATTAAGTGAGATCATCACATCATAGTCATAATAATAAGGTGTACAAGAGAATCGCTTTCAATCGTTCATAATCACACCACTATCATCATCTCACTTTAATAAAATTCATATATGCAATCATAATCATAATCTCATCACCTCCCTATCATACTCACATATTCATACTCCAATTGAATATCAACATCAAGAATAGACCAACCCAGTTGAAGTAAAGTATTCATGATCTTCAAAGTCTTACCAATAGCCTCCAAGAAACTCCTTCAAGATTTCACCCCCGATTCCACAATATTTATCAAACAATCCAATCACCATGATTATATAATAGTAAACTAAGCAATAATACAATTAATTACGTCATCCCTAATCATCTAATAATCTAATTTATAATTAGGGTTAGGAAAAAGGGATATTCATGGGTTCTTAAAGAAATAAATCAAAACCACAATCAATACATACAATAAGAAAATTCATGAAGTAATAACACAATTAACAGCAATATATGAATGTACACACCCATCATCTTCAATAAATTCACCAAGCAAATCCAATATTTATGGGATTTAGGGAAGAAGAAGGGTCAAATGGAATCTAAATTAAACAACAATAAATAACCACTCTTATACACTTAAGCAATCCTAAATAATTATAATTCATCCGAAATGATCAACAGTTGTATGTTTCTAAGGAAAACCATTTGTAAAGAAAAACCCTAGAATTTTGGTGATTTTGAAATCAAATTTGAATGGACCCTTCGGAAAAGAAATCCCATGAGTGAAAGAAGTTATACCTTTGTGAAATCTTTTCCGACAAAATTGAGGAAGAAACTTGGGAACTTTGTCTTCTTCTTCAAGTTTCAAGGTTTCTTCAATGGAGGTTGAGGTAGAGAGAGAATGTAGAGAAAAGTGGGAGTTATTGGGTTTAAATTTGTGTTTGGGTTTTGAAGGGGAGATTGAGTGATAAATCACAAAAAATCAATATACATCAATCCCCAAAATACCCCTCATTAAGTTTTAAAAAGGAAGTCCAATTTGACCTTGATTATAGAAACCCGTCCCACCTTCACGCCCTACTTCACGAGCCGTGAAGAGCTCAACGGCCTGCGGTGGTGCTTGTGAAGTGTGGGTAAGTAGCTCCCCAAACTTTCATCCTAAAAAGGCTCTAAGTAATATTTGCGACCCCCTCCGTTTGTCCGTGAACATGCATCATGGCCCCTCAAGTGGGTCGTGGTGCTTGGGGTAGTAGCCATTCCAAAACTCTTATTTCCCAAAATGCCTAAGGCAAGACCATGAGCCAAGCCTTTCTTTCGTCAAGTGCACCACAAGTCGTGAAGTGGCTTGTTGTGTCTTGGAAAGTATATAGTACAAAATTCCATTCTCCTTTCATGTCCAAGGCATCTTCACGAGCCCCCCACTTGGCCGTGGTCATGCTCGTGAAGATTGAGGCAGTAGCCTCCCTTTTTAGGGACTCCTTGGCCTTTCGCTTTGGCTTTCCCCTAAATGGTGCGAACTTCTCCCTTGGTATTGAATCTTAAACCCCCTCTGATGAACCTATGTCCACTCCCATCATCTTCTTATGGTGAAGTGCTTATACACCTCCTTTGAACGATTCTACCACTACTAGAACTACACTAGTTTAGATCACTAGTTTACTGGACGTCATGGTTGTTTCTAATTACCTTCTTAATCTATATTCCAAAAAAATTTAATTAAAAATAAGATAGTTACTCTAACATCTTCATAACCCTTGTTGAGTCATTTCACTACTCATGGAGCCCTAACTCAAGTTATTGAATTAACTAGGTGTAACAGTAGTGTGCTATATTCTTTTCATAAGAGTTGTATGACATGGTTGATGTTTATTAGAGAATAAATTTGCATGTAAACTCTTTGATGTTCATATTTATCATATTATAAACGGAGAAGGTTGTTCTTTCTTATGTGATATGAAATTGTGGGCTTTTATATGTAATGAATTGTGAATTAAGTTTCTATGTCTTAATGCTATGATTGTGTGTTGAAAGGAAATGAGAACTCCTCATATTTGGTATGACTCATTATGATATTACTGTTGTTGGTCTTCCGATATTGAGTCTCTTTCTTTTCCTGTATAAGCGGTTCAAGGAGTCAATCAGGGACGAATGTTCCTAATGGGGCATACCGTAACAACCAGGAAATTCTATGACCTAAAGTAGAGACATACATAGTGAGTAATGATGATTCTATAACTAAACTAACGTAATTTACTTGATTTGAAAGTATTAGAACCTAGGTGTCAAGAAACGACCATGACGTCCGAAACTAGTGAAATAGAACTAGTAGATGTCCTTAGGTCTTGTGAAGGTTTGGGAGTGTCATATAGAAGGTAAAAATCGTAAAAACACATTAAATAGGTTAAATAATGTTTTTAGGATTGAAAAGTCTAGTAGGACCACCCTAGGGGTCCTTGAGGAGGACCTAACCATTGTCCAACAAGCTCCCGAAGGCAGCATGCGTTTGTACATGGAAGGAGCGTGTTCGCATAGCTAACTATCTACCCTATGGGCCAAATGATTGGTCCATGTCGCGGACTCTTCTGTCTCAAAAATTATTTCCACAAAATTTAGGGAACAACTCCACGACACATACTTGTTCTGAGATGAAAATTCTTAAAATGTAAGTTAAGTTTGACTTCACAAAAAGGTCCAACTAAGTGAGGGGTGTTTTGTAAATTTTAGGGATGGGTACATATTAATTTTAAGTCAGTTTTACATCACTCTTACAACCCAAATTAAATCCCCAAATTGAATCCCGAATTTCTCTCACTTCTCACTAAATTCTTTCTCTACTCAACCTCCATTGAAGGATATTAGATTTTCAAGAAGAAGACAAAATCTCCATGTTTTCTACTCAATTTCGTGGATAAAGTATTCATTAAGGTATGAAGTCCAACGAAGGGAAAAAAGGTATGAATGTTGGTTTTACCTTGAACTCAATTATAAAATATGAATTACTTAGATAGTAATGATGTTGTAGCTAATGTGTTGTTGTGGTGTTGATGACAAGGTTCTCTCAGCCTTAACCCTATACACTTGAATTAGCTATGAAGTATGTATGTATGTCATGGTATGATTGTTATATTATTGAAAGTCAGTTCTCATATTTATAATTACTCACTTGTTACATGGTTGTAAAGTGAAAGGATTGTTTTCACTTATGATCACCTATGAGCTATTACGATAAGATGTTTACATAAGGGTCTAGTAAAGGCTAATGTGAACTTATGTGATGACTAAAGATGATAACTAAAGGGAATAGAGGGTTAGCACCAAAAGGGCATGTAAATAAGATGGGGGTCTCACGTTTAGTAAGTCCTGCTCCCCAGATGGTTTCCTCATGTTTAGCATGTACGGATTCCCCACGATATGTGTTGTCTCATGAGATTTAAATCCCCACATTTCACAAGTTAGGGTTTCTAGTAACAATCTCCTTGACCCTTAACTATGTGCCCACATAGGACTCTAGCTTAGTGAATCCACCTAGATAGCTATGTAGGAAAGGTTACACCTTGGGCACATGTTAAACCTCTCTTTTCGGTGTGGAAGTAGACCACCAGATTCCATGTAGCTCACATGGTCTAATGTCATTTATTGCAACCTATTTTCATAATGTAAAAGTTAATGAATAAATAAAATGTATGGACTCTCACTAGGGCTTTTCTTGAGGGGTTTTCTATATAGTGTGAAGGAGGGTATGTGACTTCTCTTATGCATTGCACCGGTGCGATCATATGTGATGGTTCTAGTAGTGTTGTTTTGTGATTATGTTTATTATGACTCATGTATGTTGAGCTTGTATGGGCTTTATGAATATAGCAAGTTAAGATAAAATATGAGATGATGAATGTATGTATGAAGTAGGTTGCTTTATGTGAGACTTAGCTTTAGATAGGGTTATAAGGTTCTATACTTTGCATTGCACAAGTATTTCTTGGGTTGTCTACATGTTGGGATGAAATCATGTTTGGTTGGCTTATGATGCTCACTTTATGTGCATATTCGCTTTACTTGGTAAAAAGCACGTTTTGACTAAAATATCTTGTTGTACATGCATTGATGATTTTTATGCATAGAAGCCAAACATAGTATGTGTAATGTACTAACCCATATTTTCTTCCCTTTTCCCAAAATAATGTAGGTTTGGACCATTGAGGAATCAAGGTCGCTTTTCAAGGATACTTGCAACTTGCTTCTCTAAGTTGGTGAGTCCCAAATCCGAGGAGACCTTATGTTCAAGATTTTAGTTCTTTGATTATGTTGTAAGAAATTATTGTATTTCCTTTTTGTAGAATGTTTATTTATGTAAGGTCTAAGTCCCAAAATTTTATACTATGTTTAGATGGTATGAAGTGAAAAATTTGATTCTATTTTCATATATGAAGTGAAGTTGAACTTCCAAAGTAAAAATTTTAAACTTTCCGCATTTTTTAATACTATGAAACATGCTATGACTAATGCTAAGGGCTTGTATAAGTCCTCTTCTAGGACAAACATGCTAGTTACGACTAGGGTGCTCCCCGATTGTTAAAATTTTTGGCGAGGTCATGCTCACTAGGCGATCACCCTTCTTGTTTGGAGATAATCAATGTGTAGTTTGCACTTATTTTTACATTTGAATAAATCTTCCAAACATTTTCTTGCCTTATCTATTATCCTTCAAAGGTGCGAATCATCGAAATATCATTGTGATAGGAAAATATTAAGCAGTGAGGATACTAAATACTGAGCTAAATAAACCTTAAATAAGTGCAAATTTACCACTCATCAATACCACTAACTTAAACTTTTAGTTGTTCTCAAGTAACTCAAGAACTCAATATGCTCAATAAGGGTGTCTACAATAGTTTATCAATGAAATATAACATGCAAGTCCAAATTAAAGTTACTGTCAACAACATGCTACACTCAATCATGATCAAGAAGCTTCAAATGATCACTTGTTGGTTTTAGCACAAGCTTAAGCTCATTTTAGCTTCTTTTTAATGAAAGACCATGTTTCAATAAATGCATTCAAGTGTCTTCATATCAAGAATGATTCCATGATCTAACAAAGTAAATTAACAAATACATAAGGAACAAATGCAATAGATCTCTCCATGAGATATTCATGCAAGCTTTATCCAGTATGTTTGCCCATATTTTCCAATCATCACAAAACCTAGTTTATGCAAGATCTAAAGGGTTTAGGCTTGTAATTGAGCTGAGGGTTAAGGTATGGTCAATGTAATTATGTGACTTCACCTTTTCAAAACATTATTACAATTATCTTCACCTCTTCTCAAGTTCTTTTCATTCCTATTCATTTTAGAACTCAAACTTTGACTTTTAAGTCAATTTATTTGAAATCCCCTTTATTTCAAGACTTCTCTTTTTCATTTTTATTTTTCCATACAATTTTAATCACAATAACTCTTTTTCTCTCTTTATAAGGAGGGGTTCCTTCTTTTTGTAGAAAACTTCAAAGTTGTATATCATTTACTCTTTGTTTCCCCTTCATTTGAATTTCATGCTCCTTCCATTATACACCTCCAACTCAGGCTTTCTACCTAACTTGAATAATCAAACATGACAATGCTTCAAAAAGTATTTTAGGTGAGAAGGTAGGTACAATATGGTTCAAGAGGCTTTCTTTTTGTTTCACCAATAAATGAGTCAGACTAAAATGATACACAAATGGATGCACATCTTTATAAGGTATCCAATAAAAATAATGGACATTTGGGTTTCCTCTTTGAATTGTTGCCCAAAATCATGCCTCACATTTACCAACATTTAAGCATTTGTACTAAGAAAATAGTTTCTTGGACTCCACACACATGCTTTCAATTTAGACCTCACCGCACATGATACTTTTAAATACACTTATTTAACACATCCTCAAAAAGATCAAAAGCATACGTATGGTGTTCATTGCAAGGCTCACATCAAAATGAAGCTAGTCAAAAAAGATTCAAAGATATATCTCAAATGTGGAACTACAACTATTTCATTCTCGCAACACTAACACTCTACATCATACATATTATGAGTACTATTCAAGACATAGTTATTTAACACAATCAACCCACAAATTATTATAAATTAAACTTCAATAGTTCAGAGATTTTCAAAACTTATTGGAGTTGCAAAATAAAGAGAGAATGAAAAAGATAAAAAAAGATCCAATTAACTAGAAAAAACGCTATATTATAAACCTAAGTTAACTATAAAAATCATCAAAAACTCAAAGTAAGAAAATGCAAACAAAAAGGCAATATTGCTTCAAAGGCCCTCACCCTACTAAAAACAAACACGCAGTATCCTCAATGCAATGATAATAAAGTACATGAGGTTGAGATAGATGGGGTGCTTCGACATGCTAAGTTTGTGGAGCACTCTCATCCGGAGACTCGGGTAAAGAATCATAAAACAGGGCATAAATTCTTAGTAAAGGGATTACCAGAGGTAGTAGGGATGTCTCAATATGAGCATCAGTTCCCATCTTAAATCAGGGAGGATAGTTGAGTTTGAAGATACTTCACTAGTACCAACCGTGAAAGTATCCAAAAGAGGTTTCTCCAAGGTCTCATGAACAATGACCTCCTTTGTCTCTTAAAATCATAAGATACTAGGCAACCCCATTGTACTCTCTCCTCAACTCCTCCCCATTCATTTCTTTGGTCATATCCTTCTTGTAATATCTCAAAACTGACTTAGGTGAAATAGATCATATCATGGTTTTGATGATGGTATAAGGTACTAAAATTGAATATAATATGTTACTAAGGAATTGTCCAAGAGTTTAGGTGCATTGGAAGTCAAACGTCAAGGGATGACTAAGTCACCTATGTGCCTCATGTGTGGTTTTATGTGTTTATGTGTGATTAATAAGATTATAAGGTCATTAAAGGAGTTATTATTATTCATATAGTAAGTTTTTTGTGAAGTTTGGAGGCCAAAAGTCTAAGCACATCCATGATGTTCGAAAGTTTTACCATGAAACGACTTTGTGTGTCTAAGCGTGTTTCATCGAGTTTACATTTTTGTTTGGGTGAAATTCATGTGAGATGTCATAAACTTTTATACAATCATTTTTGGGTTGGAAACATATGAAAAAACATCCCCAAGTACCATCCAAGGGTCCTTGAGGAAAGACCCATAGTTTGTGGCCAAGACTGTCCAAGACAGCCCACCTATGGAAGGCAATCGACGCCCGTAGATGAGGGATCGTCGATTGGCACATATATTGTGAGAGGAGAGAACAATAGTGAGTCTCTGGACCACACGATGGGAGGACAGGACAGTCCGTTTATGGACAAACGGTCTGTCGACTGCCAACCGTCGATTTCACTGTCCCTGCGGCACAATTTCACTGTTAAGTGAGGGGTGAATTTGTAAATTAACCCCAAGTCCAAATAAGTATATTGTAGGTTATATAAGAGTATTTTGTGTTTTTTAAATGTATTTATTAGTCTAAAACACTTATAAGATTTAATTTTGTCTAAATCAAAACCCAAATTCCCTTAAAAATTCCCTAGAACTCCATTGTAGCCAAAACTCAAGGAATGACTTAGATTGGAGAACTGAGTGGAGATTCGTCATAGTATTCAATAAATATCTTCATTGAGGTATGGTTTTTTATCCTTGAAACTCTATTCATCAATGATCCCAACTTTCAAAGATATTTTTTTAAGTTTTCAAAGATGAATTGTCCAATTTATGATCTATGGTGGGTTCTTGCGTTAAAGGTTTTAAGCATTGAATATGGATTATTTTTACTAATTATATTTTTTTAACTCCATTAACCTATGAACCCATGTAATTGATGAACACTAGTTTTTGACTACTTTATGGGTTACTTAATATTGACTTAATGTTTATGAATTTTAGTGTAGTTTTCTATGGGCTATCGAATGATGTAAAAATTGTATTCAATGGATGTATAGGTTGTATTATATTGATAAGTCTATGTTCAATTAACCTTGTTTCATTGGGAATTATGATTTATGCATTTAATTAAAATTCATGGTCATTGGTAAGGGCCTTATGGTATTGAATTGGGTGATTTAGCATTGAATTTAATTGTTAAGGTTTGAATAGTGGTATTCTTCCCTAATTACATTTATTTTATGATGATTATACTTCAATTTTGTTTTGATTAGTATGACCCACTTATGGTGGCGGTTTTATCTGCTTTACTTTCAGTTGATGTGGCCTTGTCATGGTTTGTCGGCAAACTACTTGAAGTATTATGATGATTATGTGAAGTATGATAGTATCTAACTACATGATAAGTACTGTAAAAGTATATGCATTCTTCTATTGATGTTATTTTGGTGATCATGTTAGACTATGACGATGGCATTGTGGCTATAGTCTTAGGGTTGATGTTTGGCTATTCCTAATTGACTATATGGGTCAATTATGGTCATATTGATGATGACATTATAGTGTATATGATATCTTAAAGATCATAATGACTATTTCTATGTTCTTCTTGAATGACATGTAATATGTGTTAAGTTAAACTATGTCGTGTCTTGTATTGAGTGACTTGTATCACTTACTTCATGCATGTATGAATTTAAATATGTGATTTTTTGACATAGGATTTTATTGCCTCTTAGTCTTGTATGTATGAATAAAATGAGACCTTAAATGATGTTAAGAGGGTCCTTTATGTGATATCTTGAACACAGTGGTAAGGTTATGAATGTTGAAGTCGAAAACCATAGTGGTATCCTTCATGTAAAGGAATGATAGACTTAAGGTTGATTGGCTGGAAAGGAATCATACCAAACCTTAGGAAAATAATGATGAGCTTTTTGTTGCCATTGTAAGGTAATCCTAGTGGACCTTTCCTTGGTAGGGTAAATGTGATTGGGTTATGAACTAAATATGAAATCCCTTTATATGAACGTTAAATGTGAAATTACTCTATGAGAACAAAGGCTAGCACCGAGTGAGTATGGTAAGGGAAGTATTTCTAGTTAAATAATGATACTCAATTACAAAGCACACCCTTTATATTCCTTAACCATGTGCCTACATGGGATGTGTCTATGTTCTACCATTTGCAAGTAGAACACCCTCATCAGAGTAGGATAGAACTCTGGCTTCCATGTCCTTCTATCATGGTCTATGTTTGTAATTTCCTATTCTTATCATATGGGATACCTACTAGTATAAGAGGAATTCTATGAATTTTAGGTGGTGGTATGGGATTCTATCTAGACATTTCACAATAGGCTTTGAAGGTGTTAGTTAGAGTCCCTAGGTATTATCCAAGATCATTACTTCAATGTCATTAATGTGATGAATGTCTCCTAAGTGTACTAATGAATATTATAACTTAGTAAGAGAGTTTTTTAAATGAATAAGTACTTATCTAGAGTAGTTAAGGGTTGTCTAGTCAAGGTGTGAAGGGGGCATAGAAATGGTCACTTCGTATCTTACCTAGATGAGTCTTCAGAATGACTTTAGTTAGGGAAAATGGTTAAATATGTAGGCATGATCTAAATTTAGGTAGTCTTATGGATTATTTAGGTAGTCTTGAAGAGATCAATTATGGACGTTATCTTCTTGATATACCTAAGTAAGTCTTTTGATAGCCTTTGGTAAGAGAATGTCATACTAGCTATATATTGATGTCTTAATTGAAAATGATTCTATCATAGGTAGTAAATAGGATCTCTTAAGTGTTGGTATGGGCGGTCGTTTCACAACTCACTCAAGTGAGACTTAGAATCTCCGTTGGTAGAGGAAATCTCATGTTCATTTGTTTGATGTCTTGTAAGTGTGTATGTGTATTATTATATGTAGTCTTGAGGGTCATTTAGGCATGCTTAGGGAGGTTTTACGGGCGGTCTCTCTTTGTTTTTCTTAAGTGAGTCTTAGGATAACTTTTAGTAAGAATACTACATGCTAGGAAGTGTTAAAAGTTAAGAAGAAGCACTTCACTGTTACAGTGAATACTGTAATGTTACCTCAAAAATATGAATAATTGCATAAATGTTGCCTTATGTGTTTTAAGTTGTTAAATGTTAGTCTTATGATTAATTATGATATTTAAATGAAAATATTCAGATTTTTAATAAATGCCATTTTCATGATTTTCATGTATTATGTCATACTTAGTACATGTGGTTGTACTAATCCATGTTTTTATCTATCTCTATAGTTATTGTTCGGTGAGGAGCATTTGGGAAGCAAGACTTGGATCTTAGCATTATTCAAGTCAAGTTGAAGTATGTACTAATTTTATTCGAGGGCATATATGTCTTTTATGTTTCTTTTTGAAGTACTGTAATAGACATAGTATTTCGATATTTTGAAGTATGGGTCGTGTCCCAAAAGTATTCTCGTGTCTAAGTTTGATGAGATTTAGACTTAGTATTTCTTATGATTTCTAATGAAATATGTTATTAAAGATATTTCTAATGTTTTGTGAAAAGTTTTAATTTTCGTAGTTCTATTCATTATGTAATGCGATGAACGATACATAATAGGGCTTGTACAAGACCCCCGAGAGGTCAAGTACACCGGTTGCAATCCGAGATTGACCCTAACTTCTAGAGTTTCAGGATGTGACATTTCTTGTCCATCAAAATATCATCACCAACACTCGCATCTATCTTAGGCTACAGAAAGGGGGTATGCTCCTAGCATTATTGGTGATATTGAGGTAGGTGTATTTAGCAAGGGAACCTTTTCCCAAAGCATGAAGAGGTCCGTATAACGTAGATGACTCACATCTTCTCACAAGGTAGCAATATCGCCTCTCATGGTGTCTAGTGCACCCATATTTGGATTCCTTTGTTATAATATTGATTAATGACATCTTGGTTATAGCACCTCTGAATGACTTAGGTGAAACTAGAACCTAACACGTGTTTCATGAGGTTCTAAGGTCCTAAAATTGTTTAGAATGATGTTTATTGGCAGTATCTAAATTTTGGTGATGTTTTGAGGTCAAACGTCCAGGAACGTCCATGACATTCGAAAGATATGCCTTGACACGTGCTTGTATGTTTAGGTGTGACTTTGCAAGTTTTACATAATAGTTTATGTTGAAATGGATGTGAGGGGTTCCTAACATGTGTAGTAGTGTATTTGGGTTTAAAACTTTTGGGAAAAAGTCCCCAAGGACCTACCAAAGGGTCCTTGAGAAGGACCCTAACTTCTAACAAAAACTATAAAAAACCAGACCAATCAACGGTGGAAATCGACGCCCCATCGATGGAGGGAGAGGTTTGAGACTTAGTATAGGGACACAAATATTCCTTTTTGAAGTCTCGGACCCAATCAATGGTTTCCATCACGGCTCGTCAATGAGTTGACGCCTCGTAGGTGCGTCCATAGGTGGTGGTCTGCATATTTTTGTAGAGTCTCAGCTAGCCCAAGGGTAAGTTGAGAATATTATCAAGCACTCCTAAAATTAGTTGGACGGTTTCTAAAGGTTATTTTTCATATTTTAAGTGGGTTTATAATTCTTGAACACTTATATGAATTCACTTTTAAAAATCAAAACCCCAATACCCCTAAAGAACTCTCTAGAACGCCATTGAAGCTTGAAGGGAGATTGGAGCTTGAAGCTTGGTTTATCCATAAAATCTCTAAATTTTCGTGGTTTAGAATCAATTAAGGAATGGTCTTTATCCTTTATTCTCTTTTCTTCAAGGAGTCTATCTTCAAAGTTGTTTTCCATGATTTTCTCAAAAGATGAACTTCTAAATTAAAATATAGCCATGGATTCTTTCATAAAACATTTTGAATCATTGTATTATGATTGAATTGTTGTTAATTTTATGATTTTATACTAAAAAATCTATGAACCCACGCAAACCGGGCGATCCTATTTATGACTATAATAAGGGTGATTCAATCATGTCTCTATGCTATTGAATTCTTGTGTAGCTTACTTTGTGCTATTAAATTATGAATGAATCATGTCAGAATTATGAGTAGGTTGTCCTAAATAGTTAAATTCATATTGAATTATATTGGATTCATTGTATATTTTGATTATTGTATTGAATTTGTGATCATGGCTATTGGTAAGAGCCTTGGTATATTGAGTTGGTTGATTTGGCTGTGGATTGAAGTTGTGGGATTGGACTTTTGGTATGTTGACATAAATTTCTCTATATTGTATAGTATAGGTCTTGACTTATCACTATGCTTGGTATGATCCACTTATGGTGGTTGTGCTTATGTGCTATACTTGTGAATAATCTGGCCTCGTCGGCATTACTCAATGAATTGTGAACTTATATGCCCTCATCGACACTACTTTATAAATTCTGGTATTATCATGTTAAATCTTGAATATGTTAATATTTTTAAGGTCTTGAGGACTAATGAATATATGTGAAGTGAAAATATGTGATTATGATAGGCTATAGTAATGTCTCATGTGTATATACTTGATGTTGAACTGTGAATCTTCTTAGTTGACTATATGATCACTATGACGTGTCATATTGATGATTCTATAGAGTGTGTAGGGTGACTTGTAAGTATACATAGTTGACCCGATATGCTACATGCATGATATTGTATATGTGAAAAAATGATGATGAAGTGTGTCCTATTTAGGTAAACCTATGTTCCTTAATTGATACATAAAGAATGTGAATATGAATCCTTGACTTAGTAGGATAGAGAACCCTTTGTCATGAATGTATATGTATGAATGGAATATTATCTTGAATATAGCAAAGAAGGCCATATATGTTGACCCTTTTAGAAAGAAGGTTTTGATATCCTTGAAGTTGAAAGTCGTATTAGTATCCTTCTCTTGTGGATGATGGACTTAGGGTTGGTTGGCTGGAAAGACATGACATCATACTTAGGAAAGGCATTGAGTTATCTTAATAACTATTGTAAGGAATCCCTAGGGGACCCTCTTTGGTAAGGTATTGCATGATTTGGTTATGAAAAAGATATTATACATCTTCATATAATCCTTGATTGAATTACTCAATGAGAATAGAGGCTAGAACCGAGTGAGTATTCTTTTGGAGGAGGAATAGTTGTATGATGAGGATAGAGAACAAAATAATCCTTGATATTCCTCAATCATGTGCCTACATGGATTTTGTTCTAGTTTTACCATTGGCATGTAGATCACCCTCCATCAAAGTAGGGTTTGACTCTGGATTCCATGCTTAGCTACAATGGTCTATGTCGGTTATTGCCTATTCTTCTCATATGTGGGATACCATCTAGTGTTGAATAAGTTCTATGAAGTTTAGTTAGTGAAAATGAGATGCTATCTAGACATTGCACAATTAGGCTTTGAAAATATTTGTATGTGATTCCCTATGTCTTGTCCAAGACCATTATGTCTATTTCCTTAAATATTGAATGTCTCCTAAATGATTTAATGAACATAATAACTTAAATAAGTAGTATGTTAATGTAAAGGTATGTAAGACACCCAAAATGAGTTAGGGTATCTAGAGACTCAGTTGTGCTTATAAGACTTTTAATATGTTAATTAAGTGTTTTAAAGTATTCTTGGGTGATTTGAAGTCATTTGGAAGTCAAATGTCAGGTAGGAATTCCCAAGGGCCCCGCAAGAGGCCCTCAAGGTTGTCGAGACAATGCCTTGGCAGTGTCAATTGACGAGCCAACTGACACCTCGTTATTGGACTGACGCCTCGTCGATGGGGAGGTGCCGATAGGCACTTAGCCTGGAGAAGGATTAGCCGCATGACAGCCTCAGACCCAAACGACGGAAGGCACAAGACTGTCCGTCGATGGACCAATGCCCCATCATTGGGTCCGTTGATGCAGGACTTCAATTACTGCCATACACGCTGCCTATTTATAGGATTAATGGGAAATTTACCCCGAGTGCTAATCAGAACCTAGGTGGTTTATTTAACTATTTTGTTGTATATTAGGTCGGTTAAAAACATGAATTGACTAAATCCTCCTATAAAAATCAATCCTCCCTCTCTCAAAATATCCTCTCTAGAAACCTCCATTGAAGGTGAAGTTCAAGATCAGCTTGTAGATTAGATTGTCATGGGTTCTTCAATGATTTTTAGTTTGTTCTTCATGTAATAAAGGTATGGTGATCCTTTATCTCTAGTTAATCTTGCATCTAGAGAGTCCTCTTCAAGGTTTTGAAAGAAGTTTCATGATCAAATCTCTTTTTCTTCAATATTGCCATGGGTTGTTTCTTAAATTGATTTCACAAGTATAATATGAATGTATTGATGATTATCTACTGATTTGTACGTGATTTTTAATCCAATTGCATGATGAACCCATGCTCTCTCACAAACTCGATTTTAGCCTATGTGTGGCTTTATGATCTTGATCTTATGGATATCAATTTATGATTCAATTATGTTAATATGCTTATACCTACTGCTTAGTATGTATATTTATGATGAATTGTTGAGGAATGATCCATGAGGGTTATGTTTGAAGGTTTTTGGATAAGGCTAGCTTATCATGTAGTAAGTTGTAATCTTTATGTTGGGATGGTTGTTATATTACTCGATCATGGTGAATTGTCTTAGGTACTGTCTATATGTATAATATGATTATAGATAGGTATAATTAATCCAATATATATTGATAGCAATTGAATTGGCAAAGATTGATTTAGGTTCTTATAGCTATAGACTTGAAAAGTAATGTATATGTTGTGATCTATATTCTAGGGTGGATGAATCATGATTTAGGTATAATGTTCTATCTATTTAGATACTGCCCTAAATGTTTATTATTGATAAAACATGATTGATGAACAATACTAGGGAAATTTTTTGATGATCTATAACTCTCTACCTTCTAGTATTTATGTGATATATTGTATTAGTTTGTAGTATGATCTTTTTGCGACTTGTAAATGGATTATTTCATGATGAAATTTATATTTAGCTACTTCCGTATAGTGTATTGATGATTAAAAAGGTTTATTGATCAATGCTGATCAAACGGTCATGAATTGGTAATTACGACTTTTCCTCTCTAATTTTCTATATTATTGTAGTTGATGAAGCTTTGTATGGTATTGCGTAGTATGGTCTACTTATGGTGGTGGTGTTTACTTGATTGTCATTAAATATGTGTTAACCAAGGCCGTGAAGGCAAATTGATGACTATATGAGTGTGTGGTTATCATGATCACACTATGTGTAACTTGTGCCTAGCCTTCTATTATAGTTGTGAATCTAGTTTATGTAGCTAGTGTTATAAGCATGTAAATTGCTATGTTAAGATCATGTGTAGGTGCTTCCATTGATGAGTTATAATGGTTGATGACGTTAGGAGTCTTAAAGTGTAATATGAAGTTAGCTTGCCTCTTATGCTTAATTGTGTTGTGTGGTCTATTCTTGAAAGTGTATTGTGGTCTTAAGAGGGTAGCTGACGCAATGTGTTGTTCATATTCATTATGTGATGATGTCGACCAATGTACACACACACTCACACATTATTCATGCTTACAATGTCGTAAAGGTTCATAGTGTCTAATGGAAGTTTGTTCTCATATTCACTTAATGTCTACTGCTATGCATGTAAGATAAATGTATGTGAAACATGTTATGTATTCCCGTAACTACGATGACATGATAGGTGTACTAGGATTGGCAAGGGTGTTGGACCTCGTCTATGCATTGCACATGTATACCTTTATAGGATAGTTCCTAGTTTTGGTTTCTACGTAGATGAAAATGAATCTATGGACAAGTTATGAATATGACTTAAATTGTATGATGTGAAGTACATGACGTGATGAATATTAATGTGTATAGTTTCTTTGTGTGTTTATATTAAAGGATTGATGTATAGTTATACACATAGACTTTTCCATTGATGTATGAGCATGTATGATAGTTATGTGTAATGTGAAAGATTTGCTCACATATAAGTATGCACACATACATGTATGAAAATCTAGCCAATAGAGGAGCCTTGAAAGTTGTGCTCAAGTGTATCCTAAACTAGATAGGTGCTCACATATGTTATGTCCATGTGAAAGGTTTTGTCACATGATATAGGTTGATGAAAGGACTTATCATATATGACATATGAGCTAAGAATATAAGGGGATGAATCTCCTAAGCCTAATTTTATAAGGTAAAGTTAATAAAAGGCTTTTCAATAAAGGGAACTTAGCTTAGAACCGAGTGAACTTAAAGTGAGGGGTGTCCCTTCCAATTGTAGGATGGTAGGTCACCATAATCCTCATGAGGTTGATAACTACAATGCCTCAATAGGCTTAAAGAGGTTTTCCAAAAATGAATAACCATAATGCCCCATTTGGCATAAAGAGAGTTTTCACATGTAAGCCTCCAAGTTCCATAACTATGCTTGCCACATAGGATCTAGCAAGTGAATTCACTTAGTATGCTAGCATGTGTTAATGGTCTACCTTAGCTAGGTAAGAACACCTTCCATTGATGTAAGTCTCTAGAACACCAAATTCAATTTTTAGCACCCATGGTCTTAGTGTCGGTTAAGGCTATAGTTTTCCCAAAGTAAAATGGACAATGGAAGTAAAGTAAGGACCCTAAATGGGATGAATTAAGGGTAGTTTCTTAGTGTAGGTGGTGGTATGGAGCTTAACCTAAGAATTGCACAAGTGACACTTGAGGGAAGTCCTAAAGAGGTGTTCTAATGCACGTGTCTAAGATTATGGTTCTCTTAAATGACATTGTGTTAATGTTTACATGATGAGATGATATGCATTACATTAAGTTCTAATATTACTATGTGGATTAGGTCATATATTGAAGGGTATGTGGTTGCCTATAGTATTGTGTTTGGTACATGAAGGATATGTTAAGTCTTGTGGTCTCATGATAGGTCTAATAAGTATGTGTGAGGTCATGGAACTTCACATGTACATTGCACTAGTAAATTTAGATTGGGAATATGAGTAAGGTTTCATAAGGTTCTATGTGAAGCAAAATAAGTATATGTGCATAATAACAAGAGCTTATGGTAATGTTCTTATGTATTGTCTTAAATTTGTCTTTTATGTGTTATACTTCTATGATGATATGTTTTGGCTTATATAAGTTTTATGAATGACTAGTTGTGGCCGTTAAGTGATGCATTGCACCAAGTATCACTAAAGGGTTACTTGGGAGGTTAAGAAGTTAAAGAAAAGATGTTATCTGTTAAAAGAAAAATGCTTACAGTACAAAGAAATAGCACACAGTAAAGTGACGCTAAAAGTGACTTAAATTTTATATGTGATTTTATATGATGTTTGGATTTTGAATATGTATAAATGAAGTATGTTAATGATATAAATTTTATTGTATAAAAGTTTCACAAAGATTTACTCAAAAAGGCAAAAGTATGATTTCAACAAAATGTCCCTTTTAAATGCATCTTTTTGCATAATTGTCATACTTAGTACATCTTTGTACTAACTCCATTTTTCTCTACTTTTTACACAATTTTTAGGTAATGGATGCTTATGGGATGTCTTTACATGATGAGGAGATTGATATATGATTCCCTATATATGGTTTACTATGAAGTTCTTTAATATTATATAGTTATGTAATATGTTATAAGGGTCGTGTCCCCAATGTACTCTTATGATGTTGAGTCTAGGATGACAAAAGAGACTAGAGTCTTAGACTATGTGTCCCTAATGTACTCTTATGATGTTGAGTCTAGGATGACAAAAGAGACATGAGTCTTAAACTATGTGTGATGATTTATTTTATAAATATGAAGTGATGTCCTAACATATGATGTGCTAGCAAATTTTTAAATTTTTCGCTATATTTACCTATGAAAATGCAATGAATGATAAATATAGAATTGTATAAGACCTCCGAGATGTCAAGTACGCCATGTTACTTCTAGGGGGTGCTCCCCGTATGTGACAAGGTACTTATGTAGAGTAGCTTTAATGATTGCTTAGGTAGGCTTGGTTCACTCTTGAAAGCACCAATTCTTCTTCCAATTTCGTAGGGAGCAGCTAGTCAAACTTCTTGAGCAGCCGAGATATTGAACAACAAAGTTCTCCTCATGTCTTACTTAGATGAGTCTTAGAGTAATTCTAGGAAGGGATTTGAATGTATGAAATGGGAATAATATTATCTTACGTAATCTAATGGATCACTTTGGTGTGTGTGAAAGGATTGTATAGGTGGTCGCTTTATAACATAGTCAAGTTGATCTCATGGTTATGTGAATTGAAGTGATATTAATGTATATTGATTGGATGTGTCGATATGTGTCTGTGTTGTCTTAATGTGATCTCCTATATTTTTTTAAAGAAGTTTTACTCAAAAAGATCATGTTTTATACAGATGTCCATTTATTATGATTTAATGCATTATGCCTTACTTAGTACATTCTAGTGTACGGATTCCATATATTTTGTCTATCTCTAAATGTGTAGGTGGCATTTGAGAGGAGTCTCGAAGTGGAAACATGGATTAGTGTTCATTCAAGTAAGAGTTTGTATGTCCTCACTAGATTCGAGGACATCTTGAAGTTTAGATTTCCTTATTGAAAGTATTGTAATAAACTTAGCTATTTTCTACATTTTGATGGCAATTTTGAGACTTAGCCTTTCATTATGTTTTTCTAGAAAAGAGATATTTTGAAGTATTACTATTTCGTGTGAAAAGTTTTAATTCCGCTCTACGTTTTGTACATGTATGCAATGAATGATGTCAAAGGGCTTGTACAAGACCTCTAAAAGGTCAAGTACGAAGTGTTTCAATCTAAGAATTCCATATCTTGTTGGGTGTGTGCTTGGGCCGTGACAAAGTTGGTATCATAGAATAGGTTATCAAAGTGGTCTTAGGAATCCAAAGTCTCAAAAATCCACGTCTCGTAGAGTTTTTGTTCATCGGTGTGAGTCGCAACACATCTATGAGTGAGAGGCTATAGATGATATGTTTAACTTTCTTCATTAATTTTGTGTCATTCCAATAGATTTGAGGTTATAAAGCCCTATTCCTAATATATTCTCTAGTGTATATAGGAGTATGACTACAATAAGAGTGGCCACAAGAAGGTCGGAAGAAGGAGTGCAAGCAGAATCTCCCATGATGGAATAGCTCCATAAGGAGTTCAACTTCCTCAAGCTTGTCAAGTTCCTCCCAAAGGTGATCAGTTCCCTATTGGAGGTGAAGGAAATTAGGTTCTGGTATTCCCCTAAACATGAAAAATGGGGAATATGAGAGGTTGTAATTACTTTAGCCCGATCCTTGACCATTCAATTGACTAGAGACATTGAGTATATGGTGAATTTTTTGGAGAGTATTATGTCCTCTAAGCAAAAAGACTTTGTAAGGATGAATCCTCCTATCTTTCTTGGCTCTAAGGTTTGAAATGATCCCAAAGAGTTTCTTGATGGTGTGTATAAGGTGTTAAGTGATGTGGGGGTGACTTCTAGGGAGAATGAAGAGTTAGCTTTGTACTAATTGAGAGAGGTTTCTCAAGAATGGTATGCTCAATGAAAGATAATAGGTTTGTTTAGTCGGGACCCATAGAATTGAAAGAGTTAAAGGAGGCTTTCTTAGGAAAGTACATTCCCCGTGAGAGGATAGAGGTGAAGTTGAAGAGTTCATTAACCTTATACAATGGAACATGAGTGTGGAGGAGTATTATTTAAAGTTCACCATGTTGTCTAGATATGCTTCATCCTTGTTATCTAACCCTGGGGATGAGATGAGTAGGCTTTTTACCGGTGTTGTCGACCTTGTTAAAGAAGAGTGTCGTACGACAATGCTTCACAATGATATGAAATTGTCTAGTATTATGGTGTATTCTCAATCCATTTAGCAGTCCAAGCTTAGTAGGATCTTAAAGAATTTGAATAAGGGTAAATCCAATTAGTAAGGCCAACCTATGTTTGAGAAGAGATCCCTTAATCAAGATGCGACTAGTGCTTCTAAGTCCAAGCTTGAGAGAGGTGGTGGTTCTCCAATTCTTAAGCCTACTTGTTCTTCTTGTAGTAAGAAGCATGTTAGGAAGTGTCTACTATTGCAGCTGGAGGAACTTCCCTGTAATGCTCAAGATGGGGATGTTGGTAAGTTATAATTTTATCTCTCTTGCTGTAATGGGTTCTTTTTATTTGGTGGAGTATGGTTAATATTAGAGTTGTGATTTTTGTCTCTTCTCTTGTATTCTATTCAAGCTTGAGATATAGAAAGCCATAGAAGCAAGTTGCATTTTGTATTGTATTTTATAGTGAAATTGAATTTCTTATTTCCTTTCATTATGCATTTCACGAAGTTATGCTTATGTTAAAGAATGAATTAATATGGTTTTACCTCTCATATTGTCATTCTTCCATCATAAATTTATTAAATGTTGCGTTATTAAATGTTTTAGAACAATTCACTGTAAGATTGGAAGATCAATGTAAGATTTTACAGAAATGATTAAGTTGTTCTTTGTAAAAAATGGTTATAATGTGCATAGAATGGATGTATATGATCATGATAATATTTGGAGAAGTAGTTCTTACTATTTCAAATGAAGAAATGTGAGTCTTATTGCATAAAGAGTTCTACATTAGTTTCTATCTTCTTGTTGTATCGTGAGTCTCTTTGTTATGTGGAAATTGGTGTTCCTCCTATTACGTATTAAATATGATGTTGTATGGTTATGTTTTTCTAGTCTTGAGTTTCTTAACTCATGAAAGTGCCTAAAACGAAGCAAGTATTTTTCGAGGACGAATGTTGTCCAAGTGAGGGATAATGTAACACCTCTAAAGCAACTTACGTGAAACTAGAGCCAAACCCGTGAGTCGTGAAATTATAAGGTACTAAATTGGATTATAATGATGTTTACAGGTAGTGTCTAATATTTGGTTATTTTTTGAGGTCAAACGTCAATGAAGTTAGAAAGATATGCCCTGAGACGTGCTTGTATGTTTAAGTGTGCCTTTGCATGTTTTAGCTGTTCATTTTTGTTGAAATTTATGTGAGGGTTACTAAAATGTGTATGAGTGTATTTGGGTTTGAAAATTACGGGCAAAACTCCCCAAGGACCAACAAAAAGGTCCTTGAGGAGGCCCTACACTTCTTGCCAAAACTGTCAAAAACCAGCCAAACCAACGGAGGCAATCAGTACCCCTTAGGTCATTCGACGACCCGTCGATGGAGGTCTTGGATTGAGACTTAGTCTAGGTACTCCAATATCCCCTTTTGAAGTATCTCACCCAATTGACCGTTTCCAGCACATCCCGTCTATGGGTTGATACCCCGTAGATTCTTCTGTAGGTGGTGGTTTGCATTTTTCTATAGAGTCTCGGTAAGGCCAAGGGTAAGTTAAGAATTTTACCTAGCCTTTATAAAATTAGTTGGATTGTTTATTAAATTTATTTTGGGTATTTTAAGTGGGTTTATAAGTCTTGAACACTTAGATGAATTCACTTTTCAAAATCAAAACCCAGGACTCCTCAAGAACTCTGTAGAACATGATTGAAGGAGAAAGGAGCTTGAACCTTGGTTTCTCCATAAATTCTTCTCAATTTTGGTGGTTTAGAATCAATTAAGGTATGGTATTCATCCTTGAATCTCTTTCTTCAAGCAGCGAATCGTCAAAGTGGTTTTCCAAGATTTTGTCAAAAGATGAACTTCGAATGTGTAATCTAGCCATGGGTTCTTGCATAAAACGTTTTGAATCATTATATTATGATTTAGCTGATGGTTATTTGATGATTTTTGACTAAAAACTCTATGAAACCATGAAAACCATGCAATCCTATTTTTGACTATATTATGGTCGATTTGATCATGTCTCTATACTATTGAATTCTTCTATAGTTTACTTCGGGCTATCGAATTATGAAAGAATCATGTTAGAATTATGAGTAGGCTGTCCTAATTTGATAAATTTAGATAAAATTACATAGTATTTATTGTATATTTTGATTATTGGATTGAATTGGTGATCATGGCTATGTGTAAGAGCCTTGGAATATTGAGTTGATTGATTTGGCTAAGAGTTGAAGTTGTCATATTTGATTGGTAGTATGTTGACCAAACATTCTCGATATTTTATAGTATGGGACTTGAATTATGATGATTTTTTCTTATGGTCTACTTTTTGTGGTGGTGCTTATGTGTTATACTTTTGAATAATGTGGCCTCATCGGCATTAGTTTATGAATTGTGAAATAATGTGGCCTCGTTGGCATTACTTTATGAATTATAGTATAATTATGTTATAACTTGAATATTTGAGTATTGTGATGGTATTGATGACTTATTTGTATATGTGAAGTTTAGGTAGGTGTTCTTCTAGTGATTATATGTGATTATGATAGGCTATAGTAATGCCTCATATGTAGATACTTGATGTTCAAGTATGAATCTTCTTAATTGACTATATGATCTTAATGACGTGTCATGTTGATGATTCTATAGCACTGTGTAGGGTGACTTGTAAGTATACTTAGTTGACCCTATATGCTACATGCGTGACATTGTATATGTGAAAAGATGATGATGAAGTGTGTCTTGTTTAGGTAGACCTATGTACCTTAGTTGATACATGAAGAATGTGAATATGAATCCTTGACTTAGTAGGCTAGAGAACCCTTTGTGATGAATGTATACGTATAAATGGAATATCATCTTGAATATTGAAAAGAAAGTCATTTAGATGGAATCTTGTATTATGATACCTTTGAAGTTGAAAGTCGTAATAGTATCCTTATCGTGTGAATGATGGGCGACATGAAATCATCCTTAGGAAACTCATTGATCTATTTTAGTAAGCATTTTAAGGCATCCCTAGGGGACCCTCTTTGGAAGGTGTTGTACTATTTGATTATGAACAAGATATGGTACCTCTTGAGATGCTCCTTGATTGAATTATTATATGAGAACAGAGGCTAGAACCGAGTGAGTATGCTTGGAGAGTATCTATAGTTTTATGTTTAGGCTATAGTACAAAGAAACCATTGATATTACTTAACTATATGCCTACATGGGTAGTGTCCTGGTTCTACCATTGGCAAGTAGAACACCCTCAATCAGAGTAGGGTTTGACTCTGGATTCCATGATTAGCTACCATGGTCTATGTAAGTTATTACCTATTCTCATCATGTGGAATACATGCTAGTGTTGGAAAATTTTGATGAAGTTTAGGTAGTTGAATGGGATGCTATCTAGACAATACACGATTAGGCTTTGAAGGTATTAGTATGTGAGTCCCAAGTCTTCTCCAAGATCATTATGTGTATGTCCTTAAATTTTGAATATCTTCTAAATTATTTACTGAACGTAAAGACTTAAATAAGTAGTATGTTAATGAAAATGAACTTATCTAGAGTAACTTTAATGATTTCTTAGGTAGGCTTAGAGAGGGTGTATGGGCGTTCTCTTCATGCCTTACTTAGGCGAGTCTTAGTACAATTCTCGGTACGGAGTTGAATGTATGAAACAGGAATAATCTTATCTTAGGTAATCTAAAGGATCACTTTGGTATGTGTGAAGGGATTGTATTGCTGGTCGCTTCATTACATACTCAAGTAAACCTTAGAATCACCTTTTGTAGAATGGTTTCATAGTTATGTGAATTGAAATGATATTAATGTATACTGATCGAATGTTTCTACATGTGACTATGTTGAATGTGATCTCATATACTTCTTTAATGCTGTTTTACTAATAAAGAGCATGTTTTATACAAGTGTACTTATATCATGATTTTATTGCATTATGTAATACTTAGTACATTCTAGCGTTCTAATTCAATATATTTTGTATATCTGTAAAGGTGTAGGTGGAATTTTAGAGGAGTCTCGAAGTGGAAGCATGGATTAATGCTCATTCAAGAAAAAGTTGGTATGTCCTTACTAGATTCGAGTACATCTTGATGTTTAGATTTCCTTATTGAAAGTATTGTAATAGACATTATCTATTTTCTATATGTTGAAGTATGGACCGTGACCCAAAACATTCGTATGTCTAAGATGGAGACCTTGAGACTTAGCCTTTCATTATGTTTTTCTATAAAAGAGATATTTTGAAGTATTACTATTTAATGTGAAAAGTTTTCATTATGCACAACTGTTAATACATATATGCAATGAATGATGTCAAAGGTCTTGTACAAGTCCTTTGAAAGGTTAAGTACAACGTTTCGCAATTCGAGTGTACCATATATTCTAGGGAGTGCTCTTGAGTCGTGACATTGGTGTACACCAAGATTGAATAGGACTACGATCGACATTTGAGGATTGTATTTAGGAGATTGAGGGAAATACGCCAAGTTCTAAAAGTGTGAGTTTCTGATTGATTCTCTGGCATTTTTTGGGACACATGGTGTCCAAGTTGATCCAGCCAAGACTAAGGCAGTAAAGGACTTGACAAGACCTAAATCGATTACTGAAATCCTGAGTTTGTGGGACTTGAAGGCTATTACTGACAATTTGTGTAGAGATTTTTTCTATTATATCTCCCTTCATACTAGATGGATTTGTCAAAGAATAAGTTTGTAGTGGTCTGATGAGTATGAGGAGAGAATTCAAAGGCACAAGAATTTGTTAATTTCGACTCCTATTTTAACTTTACCCAAAAAGGGTGTGCATTTCACTATTTTATGCTTCTAGATTTCGGTTAAGTGGTGTTCTGATGTGGAACGGTAAAGTGATTGGCTATGCTTCTAGGAAGTTTCATACTCATGAGAGGACCTACCCTACCCATGATTTAGAGCTGACAATCGTAGTGTTTATGCTTAATTTGTGTCGACATTGTCTTTATGAAGTTCATTGTGAGGTTTTTCATATTTCATCAGAGTCTTCAATATATCTTCAGTCAGAGATATCTAAACATGAGGAATCACAAAATGTCTTGAACTATTGAAGGACTATGATATCACTAATTTGTATCATCTCAGCAAGGCCATTTTGAGTAAGATGATTGTAGCAGGGAATGTTTTGTCGCTATTAGGGTAGAGGATAATCTATTGGCTAGAGATGTCGAAAGATTAGACAACAATCTTATTTGGTTGCATATTTCTGAGGAGATGGGTATTTTGATTTTTTTATTGAGGCTTGTTTTTCTTTAGTTGAGGAAATCCATGATCACCAGTTTGATTATGACAAACTGTGTCTCATTTGAGAGAAGAGGACGAAAGGGGAAACCAAAGAGGATGTCCTTGATTCTAATGGTGTCTTGAGGATTAAGGGCATGATTTGTGTGCCTAAGGTGGGTTAATTGATTAGACTAGTGTTCTTGATGAGGCCTTTTTTCGTGAAATTCCTTGCATTATGATGCAACAATGATGTATCATGATGTAAGTTAACAGTATTGGTGTTGTTGTATAAAGAAGATATCACATACTTATTTTCGAGGATTTAGACTTGTCAAGATGTTAAGTGTGAGCACCCGCGACATGGAGGTGTATCTCAGTGGATGCCTATTCTTACTTGAAAGAGAACTTATCAACGTGTACTTGTTTCTGGTACTACCTACCACTGTTGTTGGAATGACTCAATATGTGTGGTTTTTGAGAGGTTTACCAGGTCTGCCTATTTTAGCCCAGTAAGGATGAAGTATACGACTAAGAATTTAGCCGAGCTTTACATTGGTAAGATTCTGCAACTACATAGAGTCCAAATTTCAATTTTCTATATTTGAGGTTTGTTGTTTACTTCCATTTCTATAAGGCTTTGCATCATTATTTGGGTACTTAGTTAGATATGAGTATGACCTTTTATTCTTAAATAAATGGTTAGCTCGAGTAGATAATACATGTATTAGAAAACATGTTTGAGACTGTGTGATTGATTTTGGTACTGGATGGGACCTATATTTTCCCTTAATAGAGTTTGACTATGATAACAATTATCTATCAAGATGCCTCTTTTTGAGGCATTGTATGGCAGATATTGTAGATCCTCAATGAGATGGTTTGATTCAGCTAAAATGGATTCAATGGATATATAGTTGATTGGAGATTCTATTGAGTAGGTTCGTATGATAAAGGTTAGAAAGTTAACAGTCCATAGTCGATGTAAGAGTTATGTGGATGGGAGATCTCAAGCCCTAGTTTTCATGGAGGGCGATTATTTTGGGCTCCAACTGTCTACCATAGAGGGTATGTGTAGTTTAGAATGAAGGACATGCTTAACCCTATATTCATTGGCAATTTTAGATTTTGAGTTATGTGGGAAATGTAGCCTATAATATGGTATTTCCTACTAGATTATGACTTGTGCATCCCATGTTTCATAGTTCCATAATTCAGAAAGTACGTGCCGGAAGAATCCCATATGATGGTTTGGAAGCTTAGGAATAAGAAGATCGCTTAACAGGAAGTGGAGCGGAGGGATCATTTAGTTTGTGAGGCGTCTTTAGAGTCAAAGTAAGATATGTATGCTAGAAATCCTCAACTTTTCAAAGGTACAAGTGCTTTTTTTCTTTTATGTTCGAGCACGAATATAGTTTTTAGTGGTTGATAATGTAATGACTCGGTTTGTATTTTTTTAAAAGATTCAGTAATTGACCACTTTCCCCACTAAATATAAACTTGGAGTCTGATTGATTCAAAAAAGTTAGTTTATAGCTTTGAGTTAAAAGTTGAGATTATGTAAGTTTGTGATTTCTAAAGACTAACTTGTTAAGAAAGTGCTTTATGGAGACTTTTGGAGATTCGATGGTCAAAATAGGATTCCGTCGATTCCATCAGTCCCAAAATGTGAAATCTTATCCATGAAAGTTGAACTTCTCTTTTGCAAAGTAGCCATCACTTAAGTGAAGGTTTGGTCACAGAAGCGAAGTCTACAATTTTTACGAGGCTCGCTTAAGCGAAGGGGTTCTCTTAAGTGATACTTAGGAGAATATTGGTCTGCCATTTCGGGGTTTGAACATTTTGTTCAAATTTTGATCTTCGGGGACCCTTGGTGGTAAATTTTGAAAGTATTTTCTATTATATATTTAGTGGGTAACTTTTCTTGATACTAAACCTTTTTTCCCCTTGATTAATTATGGGTTTTAACATCAAATTTGAGATTTTGATTGGTAAATGAGGATGATTACTCAAGTTCTTAGCTAAAATGGAGAATTTGGAATATTCTAAAGTTACTTTTTGATATGATTTTTACTAATGAGCTCTTAAAGCCTTCAACATCATTTTCAAATATTATTTCTAGATTCGAAATTCCATTTTGATATTAGGTTTTGAGTTGCTTGACCTATTTCTCTAGTCATTTCCGATGGTTGATTCTGAATATTGTTGATCGATTTAACGCAAGTGGATTCCTAAAACTTGTACTTAACGTCAATTCATATGCTTCCATCATTTCTTGTGTTTTGGGAGTAATGAGGATGAGGTGAAGGGTTAAATTTTTCACTTGGTATATGTGTATGAATAAACAGGTGTTGAAATGCAAAAGGTTATGTGTTGAACATTATGATGTGAATTTCTTTACTGTAACTCTTGTTGATAGATTGATTAAGCACTTGAAATCAAATGTGTTAATTATATGATTTTTTGTCTACTCCGTGTAGTGTAATATTGCTTGTACGCATATACTGTGAACACTAAGATGAGACATGTGATGGAAAATCGATGGAAAATGGTTCAGATGAGTGATGTAAACACGACGAGAAATGGTCCCAGCTAGGAATATAAAATCGATGTGAAATGGTTCTTGCAAGTGATATTGTACGAATGGGAAATAATTCCGGTTAGAGATATTATGTCGATGGGAAATGGTTTCGGCGAGAAATCACCTACATGACTTTATACATTGATGCTTAGGCGTGATTTGATTGATACTTAAGATTGATGTAGTTGATGCGTCTAACTGAACTATCTGACTTTGACGTCGAGTTATTTGATTAGTTTAATTATTGATTTGTGGCTATTAAAATATGAATGTGGGCCTTGTGAGACATGTAATGTAGAATTTCTAGATTGGGATAATTTCTATGGAGGTTGTAGTTTGAAGAGGTTCTCTTGAGAGTCAAGGGTATTAGTTTTTCTAGCTGTTTTATTTGTTTTGTACGTTTATTGTTGGATACTGTGTTATTGTTATTCACCCGTTGCTTCAATAGTTGTGTAGGTTCTGAGACCGAACCCATGTGATATTTTTCTGTTTCTCTTGACAGTCAAGGCTCATAAAGGATTTGAGAGGTAGTTGCTTGTCATCTTGGATGGTCCCTCTTTTTCATTTTTCTTTAAGCGATTTTGCACTTGAGAAACAAAGTCTTAGACTTATATTTACCTTTCGAATTCAATATTTTTGTCACTGGCTTGTAAATATGATAACTTGATTTTGGGGTATTATTTAGAATGAATAAGTTTTCAGCGTTTTTCTTGTTCTATTTTATTGTATTACTACATTTCATTCGTGTTTATTGATTTGAGACTTACTTGTCTTGGCATAAATAGACAAATACAATCACATCCATTTTTGGTTCGTAACACTCTCTTGTATATCTCAGAGGGTAAAATACTAATATTTACTTTTTATTTGTTCGCATTTTATGATTAACTGTTTCAATAATTTATTGACTTAGTTTTGTTCACCTTAATGTTTTTCTTGATAGAGAACTACTATAACGCCACTTTTTTCATATCAGGATTTACATGGCTGATAACAACTTTATTAGCTTTGATTTATCAAAAGCTTCACGAAAATGAGCTTTTACTCACACTTCAATTTTCGGTACTAAAGATGTAATTCTTTTTATTTCTCTTGAATTACTAGTCCTTTACTCATTTTAATAAGATAATTATAAAAGAAACATAGGGGTCTAACTTCAGAAAGAATTATAATTTTGTAGCAACAAAATACACACCCTTAAACTACCATAACTAATGGTCTTTTTATTCCCACACTAGTAGTTTATGAGCTACATATATTTCGCGTAAATATTAACGTTACAAAATCATCTAAGGAACACAAGTATCTTTTGTGAAAGTATGTTGGTTTGATTGTACAAAGTTATAGGTAAAATTATTTCACCAATTCGGACCATGAATAAAAGATCCATTTACTTAAATTTATTTGATTAAGAATATGTGTTAAAAATAAAATTAAAATTAAAATCTCCCCATGTATGAAAATACTTAGGTAAATTCCAATGAAATAAATCTCCAACTAAATCTGCAATAATGTTATTCCTATTTAATTCCCCATACACCAAAGTTCTCAAATAAATCCCCATGAGATAAATTCCCAACAAAATTCTCAGAATTAAAATCTCAGGTTACTTCCCAACTAAAAAGTTATTAGGTAAATACTCTCAATTAAATCTGTGGGTAACTTTACATAAGGATTTTGCTGCAATGTAACAAGGGAGTTTATTTTTGTTCAATTACTTGCCAATTTACTTATGAAAAGGCTACTTGCACATTACTTTCGCCAACTAATTTCCTAGGTAATATTTTAGCGTAAAATGGCGCCACATTTACTTGTAAATTGCTTTTGGAAAAAAAAAATTGCAGGTAAAGTTTTCAAGACTCAAAAATTTTAATATCTTCATTAAATTCGTAGGAAATTCAAGCAAAAATAATCCTCATGTAAACTTTCTATGTTTATCACAAACTTGTAGTAGTGATAGTTGTTTGATTATTCTTGATTAGTTTAGTCTAACATTGTGTCTAGACATTCGAACTGATTCTCAACTGATAAACACTTGTGAATTAGATATTATTTGTAACTTACATAAGAACACAATAGTCAACAAGTTAATAACTTTATTTTGATGAGGACCAACACAAACTCAAAGAGGTTAAGAAATCATGTGAGTGGAAATTTAGAAAATAAGTCATAGCAGTAAAGCAAATCATAAAAACATAAATGTTAATACAATATAAACAACCTTTAAATGAAGACCCAAATTGGTTTGAAATTGGTGTTCCTTGTTAGTTTTGTGCATTTCCCTCTATGTGATGATGTATTAAATGTTGTGAGCTACTCAATGGTTCATTGAGTACTTGAATGTGGTTTAAAAATGTTCCAGTGTCATCCGAGGACGAATGTTCCCAAGTGAGGGATATTGTAAGGACCCTCAAAATGAATAAATGTAACTAGAGCCTCACATGTGCCTAAAAAATGGTAAATATAAGTTTTCATTATGCATACTTGATTTGAAGTTATTTTTGGGTCAAACGTCCAAGATGTTCAAAAGTTAGTCCTAGGAGTACTTCTGTGTGCTAAGCATGTTTGATGTATTGCGTATCTAGTTTGGTGCTCAAACTTGTATGGAAGGAAAGTAAAATGTAAATCAGTGTACTAAGTAAAGGCATGAATCCCCAAGGGTCCCGCAAAAGGCCCTTGAAGAGGACCCCAAACACTACCTCGGCACTGCCTTGGCAGTGTCAATCTACAACCAAGACTATGGACCGTACTCTAGGCTACGCCTCAACGATGTGTCCATATCTCAAAATTTAGCCATGATAGCATCAATACTCAAGAGTGGAGCCTTATTTACCATTGATGGAGCAGCAGGACGACAGGTCGTTAAGGCGACGCCCCATCGACTACTTATGTCGGTGCAACATGCAACTTCATTGCCAACGCATTATTTCATAAAAGGGGTGAATGGTAAATTCAATCCGCATCCTAACCTTACCCTATACGGCTATTTTATGTATTTTTGGGTATATTAAGTTGGTTAAAAATATCAAAACCCCAATAACACTTCATTCTTCAAAATTGGAATTTCCCTCTCAAAAGAAACATCTCTAGAAACCTCCATTAGAGATGAATCTCAAGAACAACTTGTAGGTTTGATCAACATGGATTATTCATCAATTTTTCGTGTCTTTTTTATGTATAAGATATTTTTATTTTTAATATTTTGATAACCTGTCATCTAAAGAGTTCCTTCCAATGTTTTCAAAGAGATTTCATGATCAAATTATGTATCTTTCAATGAGGCCATGAGTTCTTTTCAAATTGATAGAAAAAGAATTATTATGATAAATTTATGCTTATATACTTATTTTAAAGGGAATTTCAATCTAATTTCATGATTAACCCATGTTTCTCTCAAAATCTCAATTTAGCTAATAATGTGGGTAATCAGATCTTGTTGAGATGATTATGTATTGTGATTTTGTTTATGTAACTGTATCTTTGGCTAATGTTTAGTATTCAAATTGATGGTGAACTTTTAACGAGTGATAAATGATGATCAAGGTTTAGGGATTTAGTAAGCTTGACCTATATTCCCTACTCTCTATATACGTAATGATGTAGTGTACGTAATGTGATCTTGATCCTATAGTAATTGAGTTACGATTTCATTTATGTTATGATACCTTTAGATACTATATTATACATGTCTTGAGGTTGAATTATTACTATTGAATAGTCATTATCAAAACTTGGAGAATTGGTGAGTTTGTTCTACTTCCTTTACTTTTCTATAGATTTGATAGTTTAATTGGCCTTGTATGGCATTATGTGATATGGTCCACTTAGGGTGGCGGTGTTTACTTTCTTTTAAATCATTTGGTGAGTTTATCTTGGCCTTGAAAGCAATATTTTGAACTATGAGTGTTGTTATTATGATCACCATGTGGAGTAGCATGCCTATTCTTCTATTCTAGTATCATGATCTAGGTGTTGATGTTGTATACTCTAATTGAATGAAGTTTTTCGGGTTAGGTGTGGTTTAGGTTCTGTAAAAAATGAATTTCTAATGGTGAATAAGCCCTAACTATGCACCGCTATTTGAAAGTATGATTAGCTAATGTTAGGAGTCTTGGATGTAATATGAAGTTATCTTGTCTCCTATGCTAAATTGTGGTGTGTGGTCTAAGCATGGGTGTGAATTGTGGTTTTAAGAGGTTGGATGCCTCAATGTGATTTTGATATCCATTATGTGATCATGTTGACTAATGTACGTACACTCACAACTTATGCATTCTTACAAGTAGTTTATGTTCATGATATCTAATGAAAAGACAATTCTCATATAAACTTGTGTCTACTACTATGTATTTGAAGTGTATGTCCATGAAGTATATTATGTATCTCTTAACTAGGGTAACTTGATAGGTGTACTAGTATCGATAATGGTATGGGACCTTGTCTATGCATTGCACCTGTGAGCCTTGATGGGATAGTTCCTAGGTTGATTTTGTATGTAAATGAATGTGAATACATGATTAAGCTATGAACATGTCTTATATGATTTGATCAAGTATGAACATCTATAGTGTCTACATATGTTTATATGAATGGATTTCTCATATAGTTAAACCTATACACTTATATACGAATGAAGTCAAGTATGAAAATGTGTGGTCAAAGGGTGTTTATGTGAAAGGTTTGCTCACATTTATGTAAACTTAAACACACATGAAAACATCTCTATGATATTTATATGATGATCTAGTAAATAGATGATCTCTTGAAAGCTGTTCTCAATTCTATGCTAAACTAGATGGTTCTTAAATATCCTATATCCATGTGAAAGGTCTTCTCACATGATTTAGATTAAGTAAAGGACACTCTCATCTATGTCCTATGAGCTAAGCATATGAGGAGTTAATCTCCTAAAGCCTATGTTTTATAAAGTATTAATAATAAAGGCTTTTCAATAAAGGGAACATAGCTTAAAGGGAACCTAGCTTAGAACCAAGTGAACTTAGATAAGGGGTGCCCCTTCCCTACGTGGGAATGCTTGTTCACCGAAGTCCTCATGAGGTGGATAATTACAACGACCCATTTGGCATAAATAGGGCTTCCATATATACCTTGAAGTTCCATAAACTATGTTTGCCCCATTGGATCTAGCAATTCATAATACCTTATATGCTAGCATGATGTTAATGTTCTACTTTTGCAAGGAAAAGAACCTCTTTTGGTATGAGGTTCTACAACACCGGATTCTATGTTTAGCACCCATGGTCTTAGTGTCGGATAAGGCTATAGTTTCCAAAAACTAAAATGGACAATAGAATTAATGTAATGGTCCAAACTAGGATAACCTCAGGGAAGTTTCTTAGTGTAGATGGGGGTATGAAATTTTACCTATGAATTGCACAAGTATCTTGTAAGACCCCGAAAATGATTTAGGTAAATCTAGAGAGAATAATGGTTTTCGTGATGGTCTGAAGTCCAAAAATGGTTTATAATATTGTTTTGAGGCAGTGTGTAAGAGTTTAGGTGCATTAGAAGTCATATGTCAAGGAACAACTAAGACGTTCGATGACTAAGTGACCTATGTGCCTCATATGTGGTTTTATGTGTTTATATGTTTTTCATGAGGTTATAATGTCCTTAAATGAGTTATTATATCATGTATGTATTGTGTGTCAAGTTTCATGAAGTTTGGAGGTCAAACATCCAAGAACGTCCTTGACGTTCTAAAGGCTTGCCTTGAAACGACCTTGTGTGTCTATGTATGTTTCGTGGAGTTTTATGTGTTCGTTTTGGACGAAACTCGTGTGATAGGTCCTAATATTGTATAAAAATATATTTGGGTGGAAAATTTTAGGTGCGACTCCATGTAGGACCCACAAGAGACCCATTCGACAAAGAAACGGCACGTTGATGGGTCACGTCAATGGATCCACTTTTCCAAAAGGTTGTAGAGTTTCAGGTGCAAATCACAATACACCAATAACGGGGTGTGGGTGAGACCACGGTCCGTTGCTATGGGCGTTGATGAAATCTGTGTTTCCTGCCACCTTTTCTGTTAAGTTGAGGGTGAACTTGTAAATTCTCCCAAACCCCCATAAGAATTTGGACGGTTGTTTTGAGTGCTTATGGGTATTTTAAGAGTATATAAGTCATTAAACTCTCATTATAACCCTAAAACCTAAATCGAAACAGATTTCCTCCAAAAGTTCCTCTAAAAACCTCCATGTTAGTTCAAAGTGAAGATGGAACTTGAAGTTGGGTCTTCAATGGAGTTTCTTCTTCAATTATATTTGGATTACTAAAATCAATTATGGAAGTTCTTCATCTAAGGCTTTCTATCACCTTAGATCCAATTTCAAAGATGATTTTCAAAGATTTCAAAAATATGAGAAAGTCCAATTTCTACTCTAAGTCTTGGGTTATTGCGTAAATGGTTTTCAAACGTTTATATATGATAAAATTTATGTATAATTTATGTTTTCCAATGAAATTCTCCATGAACCCTTGACCTTCACAAAACGCTCAATTTGACTAAAATATGGGTTATGTTATCATGCTTTGATATTGATGAATTCCTGTGTAGATTGTTATGGGCTTTTGATTCATGTATAGATTATGGTTAATTTGTTTATAGACTGTTTCAATTTGATCAATTGATTTTTGCATATTCTTAGATCTATTTAATGTTAGACTTATTTAATTGATATTGAGGCTTATAATTACTAATGTAACTTTCTTTGATCTATCTAATGATGCAACAATTATATTCAATTGATATCTAGGTTGTACTATATTTATAAGTATGTAATGAATTGACTCAGTTTCATTCATTATTGCTATAATTCTTTTGAATTGTTAGTTATGGCCTTAGATAAGGGCCTTATGATACTGAATTGGATGATTTAGTTTGGAATCAAAGTGGTAAGATGGAGTGGGGGTATGCTACCCTAATTCCTTTTATTTTATTTTTATTATACATTAATTATTTTGTGATTGGTAAGTTCCACTTATGGTGGCGATGCTATGTGAATTGATGTGACTTTGTCGGCGTTACTTGGTGCAATATGATGATCATGGACTTTTGGGCACTACTTGAAGTACTAAGTTGTTTTTTTATAGTTGTTTTATGTGAGGTATGACTATATCTATCTATTTGTGAAGTAATTCAAAAGTATATGTTTTTCTATGTATGTTAGGAAATCATGTTAACTATGACTATGTGCTTTTATGCGTAGTATTAGGGTTGATGCATGGTTGTTCCTACTTGGCTATATGAGTCTATAATAGTTATATTGATGATGATATGGTAGTGTGTAGGATGACTTAAAGATGACAATGGTTATTCATATGTGCTTGTAGAATGATTAGTAATATGTGTTAAGGTGAAGTATGTGGTGTCCTGTCTTGGTTGAATTGTGTCCCTTACTTCATGCTTGTATGAATATTAATATGTGATGTCTTGACTTAGGATGCTATAGTCTCTTAGTCTTGAATGTATGAAAGATATGTGACCTTCAATGATGTTAAGAGGGTATTTTATGTGAAACCTTGAACCTAGTGGTAAGGTTATGTATTTTGAAGTTGAAAGTCGTAATGGTATCCATCAAGTAAAGAAATGATGGACTTAAGGTTGATTCACTGGAACGACATCATATCAAACCTTAGGGAAGTCATATTGAGCTTCTTGTCACCATTGTGTGGTAGCCTTACTGGACTTTTCTTTGGTAGGGTAAATGTGATTGGTTATGAACTTGTTATGGAACCCTTTTATGTGAACCTTTAATGTGAATTACTCTATGAGAACAAAGGCTAGCACTCAGTGAATATGGTAAGGGGAGTAGTTCTAGTTATGTATGAGACTAGATTACAACGCATGCCCTTCATATTCCTTTAACATGTGCCTATATTGCATGTGTCCTAGTTCTACCCTTGGCAAGTATAACACCCTTATCAGAGTAGGTTAGAACTACGGATTTCCATGAGTTGCTACCATAATGTATGTCGGTTTTTGTTTATTCTAATCATATGGGATACCTACTAGCATTAGAGAAGTTCTATAAAGTTTAAGTGGTGGTATGGGACGCATCTAGACATTGCACAATAAGCTTTGAAGGTGTTAGTTGGAGTCCCTAGGTCTAGTCTAAGACCATTAATTGAATGTCCTTTATTTGATGAATGTCTCTTAATGAGCTGATGAATATAATGACTTAAGTTAAGAAAGTATGTCAAATGAAATAGTTTCTGTCTAGAGTATTTAAGGGTTGTCTAGTTAAGGTGTGAAGGGGGAATTTGAATGGTCACTTCTTATCTTACCTAGATAAGTCTGAAGAATGACTCTAGAAAGGGAAGTTGGTTGATTATGTAGATATGATATAAGCCTTAGGTAGTCTTAAGGATTACTTAGATAATCTTGAAGAGGTCACTATGGACATTATCTTCTTAATTTAGTTAAGTAAGTCTTTCGATAGCCTTTGGAAGATGAATGTCATATCATCTATATGTTAATATGTTAAGTTAGAATGATTATATCTTAGGAAGTCTATAGGATCTTTTAAATGTGTGTTTAAGGGATTGTATGGGCGGTCACTTGACAACTAAATCAAGTGAGATTTGGAATCACCTTTGGTAGTAGAATGTTACCTTGATGTTTATAATGATGCTTTATAAGTGTGTTGTGACTTATTATAAGTAATCTTCAGAGTCGTTTAGGCACATCTAGAGAGGGTGTATGGGAGGTCTCTCTTTGTATGACTTAAGTGAATCTTAGGATTGTTTGAGTGGTAAGATTACATGCTAAAGGGTGTCTAAAGTGAAGTGAAGGAACTTCAACTGTAACAGAGAATTGAGTTCACTGTACAGTGAAGTGAATTAACTGTAAAGTTTCCTAAAATGTGATTATTGGCTAAAGTTATTTCTTATGTATTTTTCAGTTTTTTGACGTTTTTCTTTTGCTAATAGTATGATGTTTTAGTTGAAATTCATGAAAATTATGTGATTTACTAAATGTCCCCTTTTCATGGTTTTTGCATGACTTCCATACTTAGTACATCTAATGTGCTAACCCCTTCTTTTCCCTTTTTGACTAAAGATTAGGGAATTGGAAGTCTTGATGTGCCATGGAGGATGGATAGGTTTCTAAGGCTTGAAGATGAAGTATTGGTGAGTCCTCATTTATTCGAGGACAATATACACATGTCCCTTATGTCATAGACTTTATTTTATTTTCCTGTATGGGATTGGTTCCCAAATGTTGTATACCTTAAAGTTTAGATGGTTTAAGTAGATGTTTTAAAGATTTAATGTTTTAAATGAAAGTCTTCCTCTTGTGTAATGTTTATGAAAGAGTTCTTCGTGTCTGAACATTGTTTTAAATTCTTACCTAATTTAGTATGTTTATTATGCAATGAATAACACGAGAGGCTTAGATGAGACTTCTTGAAGTCTCATTTATTGTGTGACCAAACAAGGATACTCTAACTTCTAGGGTGTACTTGCAGGTCGTGAAATATCTCTTGAAAGGATATCTAGGAAGGTCTTATAATGTATAGGTATGTGTTTATATTTCTTATGCATGACATCGTAGTGTTGTTTATTTGTTATGGTGATATATATGGTATGAGTCTTTTTGAGTCTATATGATGAGGTCTTACTATATGTATAATGTTGGTCTTAGTGACTTTATGATGAAGGTCCTACTTGGTATGCATGTAGTTGACTGTAGTATCATGGTTGATGTTGCAAGGTCATAAATATAATTGATCCAGAATTATTTCAAGCCATTTATAAGTCAATAAAGTGACTGCGTTAAAACCACACGATCTGAGAGGTACCTAATACCTTTTCGTCAGTCAACAAAATTCCTTACCCGATCTTTGTTTTCACAAACAAAACAACATAAAGAGTCAAATTTCATTTGATTAGATATTTAAATAAGGTGTCTTGGAACAACAAACTTAATTCCAAGTAGCGACTCTGAATAATCAAAATAATCTCTTTTGAAAATGTCACTTTAATTTGAAAATCTCTCTTTTCTTTAAAAAATCTGTTTTTCTGGAAAAATAGGGGTGTGAAGGCATTGACATACTATTGATGGATTGACGTAACATATTGATAGTCTGTCGTTTGATTCAGAGAGGGTACAACTTTTGATACTGAAATATTTTCCATGTGCTGGCTGAAGAAACAGACTTACACACCATAAATCAATTGTTGGTCCGTGTGTCCGTCTCATAGAATGAAGACGCGTACCAGAACAAATTTTCCTTATTTTGTTTCCTTTTTAATTATGATTTTGTTTTCAATAAATTTGGTATTAAAACCTCATTTTTTGGGTTGGCTATTATTCTTATTATTGTAGTTTAAGACATTGGAGATTAATTTTTGCACACCGTAGCAACTATTGAATTCTTATGTTGATTTTGAAGATTTCGTTGTTGATATTCAAGTTGAAATTCTGGGTTTATTATTCTCATTACGTAAGTTAATAATTCTTTCTTATAATATAATGGATCTTGTTCTTGTGATTATGGGTAACTAAACTCCACAACTAGGGTGTTGGGAACAATGAGCGATTAACAAAATATGAATAGTAATTAACAAATTTTTGAATAGTTTTGTTGCATGCATTAATAATTATTTTGTGTAGAAGTCCTTTTAGATATTGCAAGCGTTCAAACTTTCCTTGTTGCTTCTTGCCGAACAAAGGGGGTATATAATAAGAAAAGAATTATAGACATAGATTTGGCGTGATACTATCTAATAGCCTAGTACAGATTAGTACGAAGGTGAAAATTAAGAGATACATCGACGTGATCTCTAATATGAGGTGAAAGGTAAGGGTTAGTAAATACGCACATAGCCGTACCAATACACGAGGTGAATTCTCTAGATATTGGACCAAGGATTTAGAGATACATAACTTATCACTTTGCACGTAATGTACCAGGAAGGGATCGCTAGTACTAGGATTACCGCGTTATGAGGTTGTGGGTAACACATATACTCTAGTTACCTTCTACTCTTGCTAAAAACCCAAGTTAACTCTTTCTTACTTGATAATTACATAATGTTAAGAATTTGTTTCACAAACCCCCCTTTTTACTTACTTGTTTCAGAGATACCTTGACAAAAAGGATATAATCATGGGTTAAAGTTAAGTCTAAACCATATTCTTTGTGGGATTTCCTCCAACCTACAAGTTGGGTTCTTTACTTGATAATGGTCACTTATTCTTAAATAGGGTGGTGTAATTTGAGCATATCAGCGATCCACCCTTTGGTAGCTTCATCGCCGTCTTCTGCTAGCCTACGACGTCTTCTTATTTTAGATCATTCGGCAACATAATTATGCCTTGTAGAACTACTCGGTGTCATACCGACTGATTTCTTTATCCTTCGTTTTTATCCCTTACTTCAGGGTTCAAATCATTCTGAAAAATACGATGATAGCATTTTTTGACGACACCGCAAATGGGTTTGGCGACCTCAGGTCATCACTTCTTCGTTCTTTCAACTACATTTTTTTCTTTTTAGCATGTATTTGTCCATGCTCTGTCTCGAAGTTTATATTCCTAAAACTCAAGGTATTTCATAAGTTTTAATGATAAAATATGCAATTAAGGACAGTAAACCTCAAAAATAGAGCTTTAAATGAGTCAAATCGTGGACTAATCAACACCCCAACTTAAAATTTTTCTTCTCCTCAAGTAAAACTCAAGTTCAGCTGTTCAAAAGGGTTGTCTCAAATACTGGTACACAAGGCTCAATCATGAATGCACACAATAAAATTCAAGATACACATGCAATCATCATATGTGCACTCAAAGGCTCAAGTTGTAACAAACCATTATCGAAGATTTTCAAGCTCATAATACCTACTTCAAATGAAAGTTCAAGCTCAACCAAAGTGATCAAATGCCCTCAAAATCCAATGGTTCAATATTAACACACACTGCTATATAATTTAATGTTTCAGAATAAATTTCAACGCTCAAGCTCACAAATATGAAAAGAATGCATGATCTAATCCGTATGTTTGCATTTATTTACCAATTGACTTTCATTTCGTCTTACTGTAGATAAAAAAAAGTCCTTTTAGGTTTGTAATGGTACTGAGTGCATAGGTATTATCATTTAGGCTCAGTGACTTTTATCCTCATAAGATGTGGGGGTCATAACACTTCCTTTCCCCTTCATTCATTCTCTTCTCATGTTCTCATAAGTCATCCCTTTATTCACATTCCTTGGGTAGTAAAGAAAACACCATTTATTTTTGTATTTTTGTACTTCATTTCAAAGCTTGATCTTTTTTGTTCTTTTCTTCTCTTTTTCTCTTACTTTTTTTATTGGGGACGCTCCATTTTTATTAACACCGTGGGTAAATGGATACTATTTCTTGTAACGACCAAGAAAATGATTGGATAAACTAGAGCCTTGACGATTGGATTAGTCAGACCTTAGGTGAATGGTTGGACTATTTTAGAAAATAAATTTATCAAGGAAGAAGCCTAGAGTTGTATAAAACACCTACATTAGCAATATATGGTGTTGGAAATCATGTTCTTGGTGGAACTTTAAACCATGAGTATGCCCAATGGGATTGGAGAGACTACCAATGACTCCCCACCTCGCCTAGTGGACTGCCCACCTAGTGAACCTACTATAAAAATAGACGATCTCAATGTGAACTTTGGGAGTTGCCTAGTGAACTTGTCAAGTTCAAGGTTCCATAGAGTGAAATAGGTGCAAGCTCGCCAACCAGTCAGTGTAGCACCCTTATCTGCCTCCAATCGCCCATTGGACATCCCCCTTGAGTGATCCACTGTAACAAAGGGCGGAACAAGTGTGCATTAGGCGAATCGCCCAGTGCATTTAGCGAGTCCAACTGTCCCAAGGGCAAAATCAGTCGGTCAAGGGAAGATATTTAAATTACAACATATAGGGTAAACTTAAAATGAAATATCTCTTGGATCAAAAGAAATTAGGTGGGACTTTACCTATCCAATTAAAGGTCTCTGAGTCTTCTTTTTTTAACGCCACTGAATTTGCTCAATTTCAATCTCGAGTAAGAGGTTATTCCCAAAATAGTGAAGTAGTGTAAATTTTTCGATCTTGCTTGTCAATTGGTCGGAACCAAGGGCCATTGGGAAAGTTACCAAGTGCCCTTGGCGAGGCAAGGTGTCTCAAAGGGCGGTCTGCAATATGGGGAAGGTAAGTTTTTAGGTTTTAAGTTGGATTCTCTAGGTAGTTTTCAAAAATTTACCCTAAACTATTCCATTTTTTCCTTAGAAACTATGTAACATCTTTAAGTCTTAATTACTTCATTCTAAGTCATTCGAAGCAAAAATCAAAAGAAAGTCTTCTTCTCTCTATATTTATCGCTCTAGCTCAAGGAAGAAGAAGAAGTGGTAAAAGCTAGGGTTTGGTGATTTCAAGGTGTTTCTTCCTCAAATCTCTTGGAGAATCTTAGTAAAGGTATGGTGGTTTTGATCCTTGTCTAATCTTCCATTCAAGGAGCCAAATCCATAGTGATTTCAGAGTATGAAATCAAGGGTTTTACTCAATCTCATGGGTTCTTCCACCAATCGAGTTTTAAATGGTTTTTAATGACATATATTGATAATGTTGATGTTCAATTTAAGATTAATGATGAAAATACTCCATGAACCCTTGATTATCTTTAAAGGTGTTGCTTGAGGGTTACTTATGTTGATTGTTAAAGGTAAAGGTTAATGTGTGATTTTTATTAAATATGAAATGATGATTTGTATGTTGGTTATTATTTGATGTTATTACTCTTAAACTTTCATGAAGTTTTATTAAACTGGAAACAAAGGCATGATTCTTAAATACATGTTCGTTTAAACATGTTTTTGCATGGCTATTATACTTCGTACTTAATTGTGCTTACCCTATTCATCTTTTATGTTTTACTACATGTGTAGGTTGCGGTAATTGAGTTATTTGTAGTTTGATATTGGAATAGACATCTTTGAAGACATCTTTGGTATGTCCTCATAGATCGAGGACAAATACTTTTCATGTTTTGTGTTCTTTTACAATTTAAGACTATTGTTAAGACTTCATTTGTAAAAGGTCGTAACCTATCTTGTATTATGTTTTGTCTAAGGTGTGCATGTGAGACGTTACTTTTCTGGTGCTTTATGTATTACTTTCGATGGTGTAAGAAAAGTTTGTAATTCCATACTCTTTTTATTATTTATGCGATGGATGGATGCTATGAGGCCTGTATAAGACCCCTCCGGGGTCAAGTACTCCATGTTACGAACAAGGGGTTCTATCGGGTAGTGATAAACATTGTATTAGAGCACAAGGAATTTTTAGGGTTGATGTCTTACATGCCACATCTAGTAGAGTCTTTTTCATCGGCGTGAGTTGCGACACATCCATGAGCGAGAGGCTACAGGACGTTAGAAGTTCCACTTTCTTCCTTACTATTGTGTAATTTCATAGAGATTTATTCCATAAGATATCTCTCTTATTTCCTTGTCTGGTGGTCTTCTAGATGAGACTACTTGAAGGCCTAATGCTTCATGGATTCTAGTGAGAAAAAGGTAAGTGGAGATGCTATTGTGGTAATGTGACTAAGTAAGAGTTGTTATATTTGAATGAAATCCTTTGATTTGTACTAATGTCTTTATGGTTATGTATATTTTTGGTAGAAAGTCATGACTAATATTTGAGGATTGATGACGGAGTTTGATAAATAGTTAGGGTTGAAAGATGCCTGGAGTTATGTTGTGAGTAGATAATCTTTTGTGGTTAGAGGTGAAGATTAATCAATGACTTGTTCCAACCATAAAATGTAATTCAATGATGTTTAAAATAGTTTTTATATAGTTTATCCCAAGAGGGGGATGATGCGCTTAGTTAGAATAGTCGGTGAGCGTTGTTGATGTTCATAGGTTTGTATGAGTTTCCACATTATGAGAGGTGTGGGTTTAAGAATTTTGAGACCTTGATTATACTTTTCAAGTCTCCTATTAAGATTTTTGATATAAAAATTTGCTAAGAAGTTTATCTAGAGAAAGACACCATTATGTGATGGTTTGCTACGACTTATAGTGTTTGATGAGATCCTTGTAATTTTTGTCATGTTATCCTCAGTATGAGTATGAGTTTTTCCTTAAGTGGGGGATGGTATGTTGTTCATAAGGTTGCAAAGCTTTCAAATATACTTGTCACTCTTTTCTATTCCTATTCAAGCTTGAAACCAAGAGTTCCTTGTAACTAGTTTCATCTTTCGGAGTCATCAAGTGTTAATGAGATTTCCATGGCTTCTCTATGATATGCATGTTTAAATTAAATTCCTGTCTAAATGAGAAAACCAATTTTTCATAGTTGTGTTCTTCATGTTTATATGCACTTTATTTAGTTCCTTAACTATTCCATGAGGTTATATGTTGAACATTCCTCCATATGTTATTGAAAGAGTTGCATAATTTGCCTAATATTGTAGTAATGAGCATAATGTGATTTTGAGAAGGAAGTTCCAATAATATGAAAAATGTGATGTTTTGATTGCATATGAGTTTTTAGATGTAGTTCCTACTTTCTTATGTTGTATTGATCTTATTGATGTCATTTTGATATTTCCTCCTTTGTTTATGTGTTAATATTGATGTTTCATTCATGATTTATGGGCTTCTCGTCTCGAGTCGTTCTCCCTAGATATGTTTAAAGTGTCATTCAATGACAAATGTTCCCAAGTTGGGGATTATGTAACAACCCAGAAAATTATAGGATGAACTACAGCCATGACGATTGGGTTAGTGTGACCTTAGGTGGATGAGTTGAATGTTTTAGAATATAAATGGATCAAGGAAGCATCCTAGGGTGCTAACAAGGACCTAGACTATCAAGATATGCAGAAAGAAATCATGTTCTTGGTGAGCCTTTTGGTGATAAGTGATGTCTCGTGATATCACGACATTTCTAATGCATTTCACTTAAGGGTTGTGTGTGTCTAAAGACCTCTTGTAGTGATTTAACAAATTTTGAGTTTTGTTTTACAGGAAAGATGTTCAGGTGAAAATATAAGAAAAAAACTGAAAATAATGCAGAACTAGACCTACAGAGGCAATCGACGGTACGTCGTTCAATCGACTGTCCGTCGTTCAATCGACGGACCATAGGTGGTGATCATAGATGTGAAGATCATGAAATTGAAGGAAAATCAAGGAAATCCAACTATGTGTAGAATCACGAGAGGCAATGATGGTTCGTCGATTGATCGACGTACCGTACTGGTAAAACATCGATTGATCAACCGACCGTGCTGGTGAACTATTGTTTGGTTCATCGAAGGTTCCGGTACCTTAATTTGGAAGATTCTATATATGGAGCTACGAAGGAGCATTGAAGGCTGATAGATGGATCAACGGACCGTTATGGTTGTCCATCGTTTGATTTAGGGAAAGTGCAATTGGGAGCGTGAAAATTTTTCTATGTTCTTACTAATGGGTGGTCGGTAAGTTCGTCGATTGAATCCGCATACCTTAAAACAACATTATTCATTTGAATTTCTTTTCAATTAAGACTTTGTTTTATATATACGAAAAAGGGCCTAAAATACCCTCAAAGTATTGGAGATGGTACAAAATTACCCTCCATCCACCTATTGGCTTCAAAATACCTTCCCACCCACCTATTGTGTCCAAAATACCCTTGTCATCCACCTTTTGGTATAAAATTGACCACTTATTTAACGGTTTCAATTTAAAATATTGAAATATCTTTTTTAATACGTGGCACTCAACTAATTGTTATAATTTAACTTATTAGTATAATTTATAAATCAATTCACTACCCACCCACTACTAATTGAACCCCTCTAAACAAATGAACCCGTCACATTATTAATGCAACAACATAATAGCTATTGCCAATTGAGTGTTTTAAAAAAATTTGAGGCAAAAATTTCTAAAGAAGTAAAAAGTGTCTAAATAAAAATTATCGATAAACTTAAAAGTCTAACTATGTTCATCTTAATTATTCTTACGTCTCAATTATGTGATGATACTTCATAGGTAACTTTTTTTTTCAAAATAATATATAAAAGGTCTTAAAACAAATCATAAATATTTATAAAATTATATTTATAAAAAGTGCATGAATTATTTCGCGATCTATTACTCCTTTACCTTTAATGATAAATTTCTAATTCAATCTTTAAAGATAGTGCCCTCCTAAATAAGAGGCTCAACCTAAATTTAATTGGGTCTTCGATTCGGACTCGAATAATTTTTTATGTCATTTTAAAGAATCTATAATTTCATCATGTTTTAGTAGTGTTTATGATTATTTTGATATTATAATTGGATTATTAATTGGGTGAGGTTTAGTTATAAATGAGTGGGTAGTGGGTTTGGTTTATAAATAATATTAATGAGTTAACTTATAACCAATAGTTAAACGCCAAGTATTTTAAAAAATATTAAAAGAGTTTAATTTTAAAACAATTAAAAAAGTGGTCAATTTTGAACCCAAAGGTGGATGACAAGGGTATTTTTGAGCCAATAGGTGGATGAAAAGAGAATTTTTGAGCCAATATGTTAATGAAGGGTAATTTTGTACAATTTTCAATACTTCAAGGGTATTTTAGGCCCTTTTCCATTACATATATAGAGTATTAAAACATTGCTATTGGGATTAAATACGATTACTTTCGTTCTACTTTGTGTATTGGAGATTGATTTTTAAACATTTGCAATTAATTGATTCTCAGACTTGATATTGATGTTTTTGATTGAAATATCAAGTGTTATTTGTAGGTTTGTTCTTCTTCTTAAGTAAGTTCATGATTTCTTCATCTAAAACTATGAATTGTGATCTTGCTAACATGGCTAACTAAATCAACAACTAGGGTTGTGGGAACCATGGGTAATTAACAAAGTAATACAAGTAATTAAGCAATTTTTAATACTATAGTTCCATGTATTGATAATTCATTCATTTAGAAGTTTTTTTAACAATGACCTACATTAGAACTCGCCTTGTTGTTACTTGCCGGACCAAGGAGGTAATTAATAAGAAAAACATTATCAACATAGATTTAGTGTGACACTAGCAAGTAGGCTAGTGTCGTTTGGTGCGAAGTAATAACTAATCCATAATCGTTTATGATGTCTTATATGAGGTAATGGTAACGGTTTTTAAATTAGACACATGTAGCCAGACCAAGTGCGGGTTGAAATTTTATCGATGTCGGAACAAAGATTTAGAGACATCTAATTGATCACTTTTCATGTAATATACTGGGAAAGAATAGCTAATGCTAAGTATACTGCGTTATGAACCTGTGGGGACACATATACTAATTACTTTCTCCTCTTGATAATAATCGAAGTCCACTTTTGTTTACTTTTTAACTACACTATTAAATAATTTTCTTTTACAAAACACCCTTTACTTATTTTTTGTGGAATGACATTGTCTAAACACATTTAATTGTGGGTTAAATTTAAGTCTAATCCATTTTGCTCGCGTGATCCACCCCAGCCTACTAGTTGGGTTATTTACTTAATAACGATTGTTTATACTTCTTTAAGGAGGTGAAATTTGAGAATATCAAATTTTAGCGCCGCTGCCGGGGAAATTGGCTTTTAGATTAAGTTTAACTACATTATTGAACTTTAGTCAACTATTTCCTAATTTTACTTTTTTTTTTGTTTTTTTCTCAGTTCTAGCTCTAGCATATACTAAGTAAACAGAGCCAAGTGGAACCAATCACTCCATATGATCCAAAATTGAATCAAACTTTGTGAAGGGTGGAAAATCAAGGGGTCCCACCAAACCCAACTAGAGGAAATGTAAGTGATGGAGCTGGACACTAGCCTCCCATACAAGTTTTGGAACACAACCAGGCATAGTTGAGAATCATTTAGGTATTGCCTTGGGGGTGCAACTGCCAGCATCCCCACAACGTCAGGATTACTATAAGGGCAATGTGAACATTGCACACTCTGACGGACCTCATGTCTTACCGCCTCTAACCCCTGGGCACACATTTTTTGGGATGAGTATCTTGATTTAGATGCTCACCGTGAGGGGTTTGTTTTCAGTACTGCCATAAGAAGACCTACATGTGCATATAGCCAAGCAGAGGTCAATGTACAAAAGTTGTGTGGGTAGACAAGACTTGGATATGAATGTCATCGGGCTGCGAGTGTTTCCTTTATTACTGATAGGAGATGCTGCTTTATCTTTCACTAAGCTACGTTAAAAATCTATCTGTGCTTGGGACCAATTGAGAGATGTGTTCCTAGCAAGGTACTATCTAGTGTCCAAGAAGCTCAACCACAAAGATAAGGTGAATAATTTGTGGCATTACCTGGAGAGTGGGTGAGTAGCTCTTGGGACAGATTTACTGAATTCGTGAGGGGTGTCCTGAATAACAGCATTGATGATGAGTCATTGAAGGAGTACTTCAATAGAGGTCAAGATTATAACAACAAAAAAGTGCTCGATGCTATTGCAGATTGATGCTATGGTGAATGCACATATACTAAGATTGCAGATAAGTTATATAAAATATCTCACAACAATAAATCTTGGAGCACTAGAAAGTCGGACACTTGGCGAAACACCTTTGCTGTATAGGCTGCAAAAAACCCAACCACATATGAGATTCGTAAAAAGATGGCGCAGATGAGAACTGAGTTTGAGTTAGTCTTGAAGCATGTGAGCGAAAGCGCAAAAAAGGTAAATGTAGTAAATTATTTGACTAGAATGCCACTACCGACAGAAGAGTTTTATTATGAACAGGATGCAAATCCGTGAATGATCAGGCGGGGGATTTTTGACCAAAGGCCCAAGGTTCCAATCATGATAATTACCGCAAAGTACAAGGAAAACAAGGTCAGAACTATGGTAACTATAACAGAGAGGGTCAATAAGTTTGAGATGGGAATTACAATCGCGACAACAACTTCAACTAGAACGATTATGGTAACAAAAATGAATGAGGTGAGTTATATGGCCTCTCTCAAAAATGGGAAGTTATTCCCAGAGAATACGGAGTTAGTATGGCATAGGTTGAGTATATGCTATAGAAGATGATGAGAAGATTTAATGCAATTGATGAAAATGTTAAGAAGATGAGAGGTGAATTATCAGGCATTGGACAAAAGGTGGATGCACATGCGATCTCGATAAAACATGTTAAATTACTACTGAACAAGTTTTCCACCTACACCAACCTGAAACTTTCCGAAGAAATACAATCCAAAACCCAAAGAATTATGGGCATTGGATGGCAGTCACTACTCGAGGAGGTAAGCATACCATTATTCCACCTATGTTGTATGTAGTAGAAGAGGACGCTAGAAAAGATGATGATGTAACATAATATTGTGGAGAGTTGGTAAATGCAACAAAAAAGAAGCAGAATTATCTCATAAAGTGGTCCTCATCCCTAGACCTCCACCACCATTTCCACAAAGATTAGTGAAGAAAATGAATGATCGTAAATATAGTCGATTCATCAGTACGTTGAATCTGCTCTCTATCAATTTTCCATTGATAGAATCTTTCGAAAAAATGACCGGGTGTGCTAAGTTTATGAAGGATATGGTGACAAAGAATAGATCAATGATTTTTAAAGATTATGACAATGTACAACATTGTAGTGCTATTTCTACGAGGTCTCTTGTGCACAAGAACCAGGATACAAGTGTTTTCACTATTCCACGTACTAAAGGGTTGCTATACTTTGACCAGGCTTTGTATGATCTTGGTGCGCGTATAAATCTTATGCTAATGTCCATTTATAAAAAGTTAGGCTTGGGAGACACAAAGACTACTATGATGCGATTAATGATGGCTGATCGAAATGTAAATAGGTGTGTCACGACCTGAGAGTATACTCTAGAATAATTAGTATTCTCAAATCTTGGCACAACGTACTTGACCGATCGGAGTTCTTATAAAAGCCCTTTGAAATCTTTCATTGCATATATGTATGAAAAGTAGTGCAGAATTAAAACTTATCACACGAATAGAATAATACTTCAAAATATCTTTCATAGAATATCATAGGAAAAGGCTAAGTCTCATAGTCGCCATCATAGACACACGAGTATCTTGAGTCATGGTCCATACATAAGCAAATAATAATATCTAAGTCTATTACAATGTCTTTAACAAAGAAAACTAAACATAGAAATGTCCTCGAACCAATTGAGGACATACCACTATTTTGCTTGAATGTATATTAATGTCAAAGCTTCACTTCAATGACTCCTGTCAAATGCTGCCTACACCTTTAGATATAAGACAAAATATCTGGAATTAGTACATTTGAATGCACTAAGTATGGTGACGTGCAATTAAAATCATGCTAAAAAGGACACTTGTAAAAAACATGCTCTGTTTGAAGAAAACTTCATAACACAAGTATAATGAACCACTCTAAGTCAATATAAACATACATGGTCACATTTCACAATATCACATCAATATAAATTCAAATTTATAAGCATGAGACCCTCATACAAAAAATTATCCTGAGACCCAGTTCGATAAGTTATGAAGTGGCCGCCCAAACAACCCCTTCACACATACTAAGTGATCCTCAAGACTACCTAATATAAAATTATTTCATAATCAATATTTAACTTACAACCTAAGGTAACTCTAAGATTAAGTTTACTAAAACATCAAGAGACGGACCATGCACCCTATTCCAGCCTACTTAAGCAACCCTCAAAGCAACCCTAAATAAGGATCCTTTTCTTAAACTTTGATTAATTTAAGTCATATTCATTTATTGGGTCCATCAAAACATATTAATTAAAACAAGGAATTCAGGTTATGGTCATGGAGAATACCTAGGGAACCTACATACTAGCACCATCAAAGCCTACACGTGCTATGTCAAGATAGCTTCCCATTCCACAATCTAAATGGCGTATAACTTATCCAATACAAAAATTTATCCCATATGATGAGTCTAGGCATTATCCTACATAGACCATACTAGCTAGGCATGGAATGTGGAGTCTACCCTACTCCGATGGAGGGTGTTCTACATTTCAAGGGTAGAACTAGGACACATACCATGTGGGAACATGGTTAAGGAATATCAAGGTTTGTTTTGCACTCTATCTCATTCTAATGTAGAGCTATTACCACAAGCATATTCACTCGGTTCTAGCCATGTTCTAATAGAGTAAATTCATTCACATAAGGGCATATGAAAAGATACCATCTCTTAGTCATTACCTAATCATGATACACCTACCAAAGATGGGTCCTCTAGGGCTGCCACTTAATGGTCAATAAAGATAGCTCATTGACATTCTTAGAAATGGAATCATGTTGTTCTGCCCAACTTATCACTAAGTCCACCATTCACACAATAAGGAAACCATCACGAATTTGAACTTCAAGGATATTATAACATTATTCCTATGAAGGTTCCAAATATTAGTCATGCTTATAACAGAACCATCTTAGGTCTACCGATCCTAGACTTTCATTGAACATATTTCTATACACATCAAAGAAAAAGGTGCTTACGCCTACTAAGTCAAGATATCAATATTTACATACTAGCATGTATCAAGTAGAGGAACATAGTCTACAATACAAGACACACACTTGATTATCATGTCAACTATATAACAATATTCAAGTACAATTTAGGAACAACCAAGTCTACATAGCAAGATATACTAACAATACAACTAGTGACATCACCCTAGTCTAGCATGATCACCTATATTCAAGTATGAGAAAATATGCTTTCACATCATTCATACACATAAACCACATAAGCCTTCACATTAATCACATATATAAGTAATGACATGATAACTTCACAATTTATAAAGTAACAACTATAACATCTCCAATCCATAGCCAATTCAACAAATACAATCCATAAGGGATCTTACCAGTAGCTATAATTACAAATTCAACATAATAATCACAATATATAATGATAAAAAATAATTAAATATGAAATTCATCAATGTATTACAGCCTATATACAATTCTAAAATGCTTCCTACATAATTCGATAGGCCAAAGTAAATTACCCAAGAATTTTAAAACAATAGAGACATGATTAAATCACCCATAAAATAGTCAAAATAAAGATTTCATGTTTTGGATTCGTTCATAGGATTTTTAATCTAAAATCATCAAATTAACATCAATTCAATCATAAATCATTGATTCAAAATGCATTATGCAAGAACCCATGGCTAGATAAAAATAGAAGAATTCATATTTTGATAGATCTTGGAAATCACTTTTGAAGTTTGGCTCCTTGAAAAAAGAGATCGAAGGATGAAACACCATACCATGATTGATGATTAGCCATGAAATTTAGAGAGAATTGATTGAGAAATAAAGCTCCAAGTTCCCACCTTACATCAAGGTCCAATGGAGTTCTTTTTTGGGGTTTGGGTTTTAATTTTTTAATAATGAACTACTCTTGGGTTTTAGACTTATTAAAATACATAAAGTACCAAGAAGTACTTTAAGTAACCACCCAAATAATTTTTAGAAGAATAGGTGAAATCCCCACTCTACCTTTGCCTTCGCGAGACGCCTGCACAAAATTTACAGGTGTCAAACGACGGATCAACCCACGCCTCGTAGACCCATTTACAGACCATCCTGCTGGTCCGTGGTTTGGGTCAGAGGCTCATCAAATTGGATCACACGATCCTCACACTAAGTGTAGATATACGATCCAATCGACAGGTCGATGATTGACCTAAGGGGCGTAGATTCCCTCCGTAGGTGGAGACTATTTTGGTAGTCTTTACCCACAAGTTGAGCCCTCCTCAAGGACCCTTAGGTTGGTTCTTGGGGAGTCGTGCTGAGAAGTTTCTAAATAAAATACATTTGTATACATATTAATTACGTCTCAAATCAATTTTAAACAAAACAAACACGTAAAACATGCAAAGGCACACTAAAACACACAAGCACGATTCAAGGCAAAACTTTCGAATGACTTGGACGTTCTTGGATATTTGACCTCCAAACTCCACAAAACTTTTGATATTGCCTCAAAACACCATTTTAAATTATTTTACGTCTTTAAAACCACATGCAAAATGGTTTAGGATCTATCGTCACCTAATTAATTTTATAGATGTTAAAAGGCTCATAGGTATACTCCATCAAGTGCTTGTGAAAGTGGAGTCGTTCATCTTTCCAGCCGATTTTCTGATCCTTGATTGTGAGGTTGATTTTAAGGATCCCATTGTTCTAGGTACACCATTCCTAGCCACAGGGCTTGCACTTGTTCATATGGAGAAAGGGGGGATGAAATTTAGGTTGAACAATGAGGAAGCAACTTCCAATATTTGTAGGTCCATGAAGCGGAGTGGTGAGCTCCAAAAGGTATATGCTATATCATATATAGTTGAGAGTGTATTGAAGGTATATTGAAGTACAACTTGAATAGAGATTAGGTGTTGAGGCACTAGCAGTGGTCATCATTAATTTTGATGGTGATTGTATTGAAGAGTATGATGCTTTGGTGGCTGCACTTGAACGAAACAAATATTTGTCAAAGACGAAGAGATTCGATATGGATATAAAAAATATCAAGTCTCTATATGTGAGACCATCAATTATGGAGTCTTACAAATTAGAGCTTAAGTATCTACCACCTCATCTGAGGTATGTATGCTTGAGTAAAGATGACACGTTGTTGGTGATTAATGCAATAGAGTTGAACGTGCAACAAAGTAGAGTGCTTAGTGGCGGTGTTGAAGAGGTTCAAGCTAGCCATTGGTTGGACTATTGCTGATATTCGTGGGATCCATGCTTGTATTTATGACAAAATCCAACTCATGCAAGATCTCAAACAAATTATTGAGAACCAAAGAAGGTTGAATACACCTATACAAGATTTAGTGAAAAAGGAGATCATCAAGTGGTTCGATGCTAGAGTCACTTATCTTATTACAAATGACAGTTGGGTGTGTCTTGTTTAGTGAATGCCTAAAAAAGGTGGGATGACTATGGTACCTAAGGAAAGGAACGAGCTTGTCCCGATAAGGAGTTTGCATGAACTACCAAAATTTAAATGCTTGGAATGAAAAATACCATTTCCCTATGCCCTTCATGGATTATATATTAGACACACTTGCAAAAACGGGCTGGAAATGTTTTCTTGATGGCTATTTGGGATATAAGCAGATCTCAATTTCACCAGAAGATAAAAAAAAAAGGCCATATTCACTTGTCCTTATGGAACCTTCACATTCAAAAGGATGTTTTTAGGGTTTTGTAATTCATCAGCCACCTTCAAGCGTTGTATGGTGTTGATATTTTCTTGTATGGTGGAGGACACTGTTGAGGTGTTCATGGATGATTTTTCTGTGATTGGTGACTCTTTTGGTGATAGCTCAAAAAATTTAGCTGAAGTGCTTAAGAGATGTGATGAGTGCGATTTGGTGCTAAATTTGGAGAATTGTCACTTAATGGTGAAAGGAAGCATATTGTTGGGCCATCGAATCTCAGAGAAGGGAATAGAGGTTGAGCGGGACAAAGTTGACGTAATAGAAAAGATTTTTCTACCCATATATGTCAAGGGTGTGAGAGTTTTCTTGGGCATGCTGTGTTTAATCAAAGGTTTATTAAGGATTTTTCAAAAATTGCACATCCTTAATGCAAATTTCTCGAGAAAGAATGTAAGGTTTATTTCAATGAATCCTGTCTGAAAGTATTTGGAGATTTGAAAGGGAAAATTGTTTGCGGCGCCCACTAAAATTTCAAAAATTAGAGTGAGACATTTGAGGTGATGCGTGATGCGAGTGGGTCTTAACTTGGTCTGTTTTTGGGACAGAGAAGGGATAAAATGCTTCACCTATATACTATGGGATTACATCACTGAATGACGTTCAAAACAACTACATCGTAACTTAATAGAAACTTTTAGCGGTGGTGTTTGCATTCGATAAATTTTGCTCCTATTTGCTTGGCAAGAGGGTTATAGTGCATACTAATCATTCTGCTTTCAGGTATTTGATAGCGAAGAAGGATGTTAATCCAAGGTTGATCAAATAGGTCTTGCTGCTGCAGGAGTTTAATTTTCAGGTGAAAGATTGAAGGGTACTTAGAATCAAGTGGCTGACCACTTGTCTAGATTGGATGACGAAGCTATGCATGAATTGGGAGAAAAGGTTGAAATTGATGACGCATTCCCAAATGAACATATTTTGGCTTCCTCCTCGAATCTGATCCCATGGTTTGCAAACTTTACAAATTATCGAGCAAGGATTTGTTTCCATCAGATTTGGCCTTCCACAAGAGAAAGAGGTTCATGCATTATGTGAAAAAGTTCTTTTAGGATAAGCTTTACTTATATCGAAGTTGTGCAGATGGGGTTATTCGTCGTTATGTACCTGGGGTTTAGATATTGCGTGTTCTGGATGTGTGTCATTCCTCGCTTGTGGGTGGTGACCATAGTGATATCCGAACTGGGCATAAAATTGATGTGGCGGTACTACTACCCCACTATCCACTAGGATGCTCATGAGTTTGCCAGATCATGTATTGGTACAAACGAGAAGGAGGAATTTCCAAGAGGCAAGATCTATCCTTGAATCCATTCTGGTGATTGAGAAATTTGTTTTATGGGGCATTGACTTAATGGGCGGTTGACTATGTGTCGAAATGGGTAAAAGAAATTGCCCTCCCAACAATGAAGGGAAGAGTGTCACCATATTCCAAAAGAAAACATCTTCTCCAGATTTGGTAAAAAGAGGGTCATTATTAGCGATTGCAGCTCGCACTTTTGTAATATTTTTTCAAAGGGCTGCTGGAAATATATGGTGTTCTATACAATGTAGCTAATCCTTACCACCCACAGAAAAATGGTGAAGTTTAGGTGTCCAATCCGGAGATCAAACAGATTCTGGCAAAAAATGTGAATGCCAATAAAAGGATTGGTCAAGGAGACTAGATTATGCTCTTTAGGACTACAAAATAGCATACAAGACCCCCATAGGTATGTCTTCATACTAACTTGTTTATGGGAATGCTTTTCACTTACAGGTCAACCTAAAGCACAAGGCGATGAAGAGACTGAACTTTTATTTGATCAGAGTGTCAGAACAAATACTAAATGATTTCAATGAACTTGATGACTTTCTCCTAAAAGCATATGAAATTTAAGCCATCTAGAAAGAGAATCTGAAAAGTATGATGACCAAAGAATTGAAAAGCAAGAATTTTCAGTTGATGATTTGTTGCTTCTATTTAACTCTAGGTTGCACTTATTTCTGGAAAAACTCAAGTCCAATTGGACAGGGCCATTCCTCATCACTAAAGTGTTCCGACATGGAGCGATTGAGCTTGACAATAAGGAAGGGGAGTTCATAGTCGATGGACAAAGGATAAAGATCTTCTTGGGGCATGCAGAGTATATTCACGAAGTAATTGAAGCCTACCATGTTGATGAAGTTTAAAAATCATATTATAATAATAAGAACAACATTCAACAAATTGGAAACACATAATATAACATTTAAACCAAAAATCATATCTTAGAGATCAGTTAACATTGAACTCATTCACTGTTAAAGTGAATAATTTCACTTTATAGTGAAGAGGGTTATTATTCGCTTAAGACACCCTTTACCATGTAATCTTCTCACTTAAAACTATCTTATGATTTACTTAACTCACAAAGAGAGACCACCCGTACACCCTCTCTAGATGTGCCCAAACGATCCTTAAGATTGCTTATATTAAGTCACACTTCAAGACATCAAACATATCAACATATAAATACTATAAAATTTCCTCATCAAAGGATATCAAAAGATTTACTTAAGTAGATCAAGAAGATAACGTCCATGATTGACCACTTCAAGACTACCTAAATAATCTTTAAGACTTCCTATGTTCAGATCATGTCCACATAATAAACATCTTCCCTAATTTGAGTCATTCTTAAGACTCATCTACGTAAGATACGAAGTGATCATTCCTTTGCCCCCTTAACACCTTAACTAGACAACCCTTAACTCAATCCTTTTGCACACCTCATAACATAAGTCATTAGTTCATCAAGACTCATACATCACATAAAGGACATTCAAGTAATGGCCTTGGACAAGACCTAGGGACTCTAACTAACACTTTCAAAGCCTATTGTGAAATGTCTAGATAGTGTCCCACACCAGCCCCTAAACTTCATAGAACCTCTCTAGTACTAGTAAGTATCCCACACGATGATAATAGGCCATAACCGACATAGACCATAATAGATAGACATGGAATCCGGAGTTCTAACATACTCCGATGAGGGTGTTCTACTTGCCAAGGGTAGAACTAGGAAACATCCCATGTAGGCACATAGTTAAGGAGTATGAAGGGATTTTATGTACTCTAATCTCATTCTCAAGTAGAGGTACATTGTATTGTAGCCTCATTGTCAAGTAGAGCTACTTCCCATTACATAATCACTCGGTTCTATCCTTTGTTCTCAAAGATTAATTGACATTAAAGGATCACTTGAAGAGGCTTGCTTATCTAGTTCATAACCCAATCACATTCACCCTACCAAGGAAGTGCACTAGGGCTACCTTCCAATGGAGACTAAGATAGCACATTATGACTTTACTAAGGATTAATATGAAGTTTTTCTAGCCAATTAACCTTAAGTCCATCATTTCTTTACATGAAGGATACCACTATATCTCTCGACTTCAACATTCATAACATAACCTTGACCACGTACATGACCTTCTTAATATCTTTTAAGGTCTCACATATATTTCATTCATAAATGACAAGGGTGCACTAATACTACCTAGTAAAGACATCTCATAACCTCATAAGAGTCATTTATATATCAAGCAAGGGACACAAGTCTACTAAACAAGACACCACATTATTTCACTTTACCACATATAGCATATCATTATTTAAAGCACTTAGGAATGACCCTTATCTTCCTAATGTAATCCTATACATTAAAATATCATTATCAATGTAACCATCATAACTCATATAGTCAAGTAGGAACAATCATGTATCAACATCTAAGACTACACATATAAGCTCATAGTCATAGTCTAACATGATCACCTACATAACATCAATAGATCACATAGACTTTCACATTGCTTAAAAAGTAGATAGATATCATCATACTTCAAATAATCAATGTACACAAAAAGTCACATTACTTCAAGTAGTGCCGACAAGGTCATGATCATCATATTGTATAAAGTAATGCCGACAAGGCCACATGAATTCACATAACACCACCACCATAAGTGGACCACACAAATAGAAACATAATTGAAGTATAAATAACATCAAAATAAGAGAAATTGGGCAGCTTACCCCTTCAACATCCTCAACACCACAACTTGATGCTATATCATCGAATTCAATTGCGTAAGGCCCTTACCAATTACCATAAACAATAATTCAATGTAGAAACTATGATAATCAATGAAAATAGGTCAATTCAATAGATATTGAACAATATAATATAACCTAAAACACAGTTCTTACATCATTAGAAAGCCCATAGAAATTTATACTAGAATTCAACAACATTAGGTTAATATCAAGTAATCCATAACTTAGTAAAAATCTAGGGTTCATCCAATTCATCGTTTCATAGGTAGTTTTGAATAAAATAATCAATAAAATATCAATTAAATCATTATAAAGTATTTCAAAATAATTAATGCAAGATCCCATGGTAGAATTATTCAAATGGACTATTAAACTTCAGAAACTTTTGAAAACATCTTGAGAATTGGGGTTCCATGATGAGGAGAGTTTCAAGGATCAATATACATACCTTGATGAAGATAATTCTTCACTCTTATGTAGAATTTCAACTAAAAACGTCACCTCCAAGCTGTTCCTTGACATTGAACTGTAATAGAGATTTTGGTATTTCTTAAGGGATTTTTGGAATTTGATTTTGAAGAATGAAGTCTTCAATGTGTTTAACACTTATATACACATTTAAAATACCCAATATACCCTTTAGGAACAGAAAAATTATATTTTTATGTGGGGTGAATTTACAAATTCACCCCTTGCTTGGCAATGAAACTGCACGCAGGGACATGACCACCGACGGTGGACAGTTTATGGATCGTTTATCTACAAACAAACCATCCTGCCTATCCGTTGATTGGTTAAGAGACTTTCCAAGGTCCTCCTTCCTCCTAATACTAAGTCTCCACCAATGTCACCCATCGATGGGGCGTTAATTGGCCCACGATCCATCGATTCCCCGTCATTTGGGGTTGCCTGGGATAGTCTTGACATTGAGTTTGGGTCCTTCCACAAGGAACCTTGGATGGTCCTTGGGGATAATTTTCCAGACGTTTCAAACCCAAATACGATCTTCTATGAGTTTAACACCTCTCACATATATTTCATAGAAAATGTATGCGTAAAACTCGACGAAACATGCCTAGACATAGAATGTCATTTCAAGGCACATCTTTTGAACATCATGGACGTTCTTGGACGTTTAACCTCCAAATTAAACAAAACTCGACACACTGCATATACATGCTATAATAACTCATTTATATACCTTAAAACCTCATGAATCACATAATAGCACATAAAACCATATATGAGGCACATAGGTGATTTAGTTGTCGAACATCTTAGTCGTCACATGACTTTTGATTTTTAATGTACCTAATACTTTAGCTACTGCCTCGATACCATATATTAGACCTATTTAGGACCTTATACCATCAATACCAACATTTTAGGATGTAGTTCACCCAAGTCATTTTTGGGGTCTTACAATCTACCCCACTTGGACAACATTCGTCCTGGAATGACACTTGCCACTCTACGAACACTTCCAAGAATAGGGATTTAAATAGAAGCTAATAACCAAACCATACAACACATAATAAATAAGAAAACATCAATTTCACATAGTCAAGAGATTCACAACAAAAAATAAAATAGAATAGAATTGTATAACTCATTATTTTACAAAACTCAGAAGCTTCACTCCAAATAGTTAAAACTCATTTTATAATCAATATCAAGCCTATATACATTAGTTATAACCATATTACAACAATTTTAGACCAAAGAATCAAATAGTAATTTTTCACAAAATTTTCCAGTGAACTCTTCAAGCATACAATGATTTTACCCAATTTTTCAAAAATTAAAATTTTAGGCAATTCATGATATAAACATGCTAATATGCAAAGTAACATCATACGAAGATATATTAAAAAATATTCATAACTTCATAGAATATAAAATGCAAGAAAATAATGAAATTCAGTTTCAATAAAACTTCTAATCATCATGCACATGCAACATGCTTTTTTATCATTTTATCTCATTTACCAACCATACTCCCCCACTTAAAAGGAACTCATATTACAACAAAGAAGAAAAGAGAACTTACCAGCATCATCATCAATTCATTCTTATCAGGTTTTGATCTTCTTGCCCGGAGTGCATAGAAATGCCTATTTACTGGTGCATCTTCATTTTGGGCACTTGGAGAAACATGCTAAGTCTCCCTTCCTCTAGCCGAAATGGTGGGAAAATCTCTCACCTTATTATCATCCGTACCACAACCATAGCAACCACTAGTACTAGCTAGACACTTCCCATAGTGTCTCTACCCACAAGTGACACATGAAGGATTTTCATTCTGAGAACCACCTCCTTTCTAAAATTTCAAATTAGCACTCCTAGTCACTTCTTTAGTTTTAGCCCTCTTCTTAACCCTAGTTTGCTCATGACAACTAGAACCATGCCTTTTTAAGTTTCTAGCCATCCTCCTATGTTTAGACTCTTGAATTACTCTTGCATACACCATGACATCGCCATACGATATTCTTCCCTTAGTAATTCGGCTACACCGATCACGAAATGACTCATTTAATCCCTTGGATTTTCCAAAAGATTGGGAGCATATTTCGACAACTTAGAGAACTTCAAAGAGTATTCCTCAACACTCATATTACCTTGCTTGAGATTGATAAACTCCTCTGCCTTAACTTCCCTCATCTCACGGGGAAAGTAATCACAAAGAAAAACTTCCTTAAATTCTTCCCATTCAATAGGACCCGAATCATACGGCCAATTTCCTTTCGATTGGGTGTAACACACTTGAGCCACATCTTTCAATTGATACGAAGCCAACTCCGCTTTCTCCCTGGATGTTACTCCCATAACATGCACTATTATGTACACCTCATCTATTGACTCTTGGGGGTCCTCTCCTACCTTAGAGCCAAGTAATATAGGAGAAATTATCCTCACAAAATATCTCAACCTAGTAATCATAGTGCTCTCCACAACCCTAGGCATGATACTCAAATTAGCTTGCATAGTCACTGCTCGGGCTATGGCAACCAAAGTCCCGCTAATCTCCCAATTAGACATCTCCAGAACCTCAATACCTTCTTGCACATTAGGAATAGGATGACCTTCGGCACCTTTACCATCTTGAAGAACTTGCTCCACTTGATGAGGAACCTCCTCATTCATCCCCTCCTATTCCAACCTTCTAGTGGCCATCCTTATAGTATTGATCTCCTAGAAACAAAACAAAACACATTAAGAAGGATACTCATAACATTTACTCTCGACACAAGAGTAGAAAAGAAGGGAAAAGCTAATGTCCTATAGCCTCTCACCCATATATGTGTCGCGACTCACACCAATGGTCAAGACTCTACTAGACGTGACTTGATGAGACTCCTTGATTCCAAATGCTACTTTAATAAACATATGCTCTGATACCAAACTTGTAACATTTCTAAATCATACCCTAGAAGATAGGATACAATCTCGGAGTGTATCCGGGGTACTCGACCTCTCGTAGGTCTTATACAATCCCTTTCATATCAGTCATCGGATAAACATAGTGAAAAGTAGTGCGGAATTAAAACATATCACAAAACATAATATAGTCTTCAAAATCTCTTTCATATAAAAGTAATAGGAAATACTAAGTCTCAATATCATCATCTTAAGGCACAAAAATACTTGGGACACGACCCATACTTCAAAATACGAATACAGAAATACTTAGTCTATTACAAAACATTGAATGGAAACATAAAAGACATATATGTCCTCGAGTCAACTGAGGACATAATTCAACTTCTCTTGAACAATATTCTATGTCCAAGTCTTCACTCCTCAAAGCTCCTCACCGACCAAGAACTATATAGATAGATACAAACACATGTACAAAGTATGACATTATGCATAAAAATCATGAAAACGGAATTCTATTGGAAATATGCATATTTTCATTGAAAATTCATATTATAATCATAAGAACAACATTTAACAACTTGGAAAAACATAAGATAATATTTAAACCAAAAATATTATTTTAGAGATAACTTTATAGTGAACTCATTCACTGTTACAGTGAATTATTTCACTGTACAGTAAAGATGCTTATTATTCACTTAAGACACCCTTTAGCATGTTATCTTCTCACTTAAAGCTATCGTAAGATTCACTTAAGTCACACAAAGAGTGACCACCCATTCACCTATGTAGATGTGCCTAAATTACCCTTAAGAATACTTATAATGAGTCACATACACACTTCAAGTCATCAAACATATCAACATATAGACACTATGACATTTCCTAATCAAAGGATCTCGAAAGACTTACTTATGTAGATCAAGAAGATAACGTCCATGACTAAACTCTTGAAGACTACCTAAATAATCCTTGAGACTTCCTAAGTTCGGATCTTGTCCATATTAATCAACGTTTTTCCTAATTAGAGTCATTCTTAAGACTCATCTAGGTAAGATATGAAGTGACCATTCCTATACCCCCTTCACACCTTAAATAGAAAACCCTTAACTACTATAGATAGGTAATCAATCCTTTTACATACTTCATAACATAAGTCATTAGTTCATTAGTTCATAAAGACTTATATATCACATAAAGGACATTCAAGTAATGGTCTTGGATAAGATCTAAGGACTCTAACTAACACCTTCAAAGTCCCATGCCACCACCTAAACTTCATAGAACTTCTCTAGTACTAGTAAATATCCCACATGATGAGAATATGCAATAATCGACATAGACCATGATAGCTAGACATGGAATCCGGGTTCGAACCTACTTCAATGAGGGTGTTTTATTTGCCATGGGTAAAACTAGGACACATCCCATGTAGGCATATGGTTAAGAAGTATAAAGGGCTTTTATATACGCTAGTCTCATTATCAGGTAGAGCTACTTCCCATTACATAATCACTCGGTGCTAACCTTGGTTCTTATAGAGTAATTGACATAAAAGGTTCACATGAAGAGGGTTCCTTATCTCGTTCATAAGCCCATCATATTCACCCTACCAAGGAGCTCCATTAGTCATAACCCATTACTATGATTGCACGTGCAATGATCAAGTGAAGTACCATAACTCCAACAACCAAGTACCCAATAATGGATCACAAGAAATGTCTAACTTTATATAACATAGAATCATAAGAAGTCATCATTATATTTAGAAATATAGACAAATAACATATCCATACGTGAAATCAACATCAAATAGGTCATCAACATGTAAAGCCAACATATGCGTATCTTTTACTTTATAAGAATACAAGAATAACCTCCTAGGACTTCCCTAAAGACCAAGTAGTGCAATGTGTAGGTAGATTCCCATACCCTACCTAAACTACGTCAAACCCCTTAAGTCACCCTAGTTAGTATTCACTTCATTAAATTCTTTTACCTTTGAAAACAATTGCCTTAACTGACATAGACCACATAATCTTAATGAGGAGTCCGGTCTCAAGAAACCCTACACCAAAAGATGGTGGTCTACTTGCCAAGTTAGTACAAAAACGTGAACATAACTTTGTAGGTGGATCCACTAGATAGTATTCCTATGGAGTCAACATACTTAAGGAACTAGGAGATATGTCTTGAACTCTCTACATGCTTATTAGCTATTGGAGCCCTCATCTCATGAGAACACTTGGTAAATATCCCTTTTATAAGGAGTTAACACCTCTCATTGTAAGATTCACTCGGTGCTAAGCTAATGTCCCTTTTTAAATGACTTTAAGCCTTTAATAATCATCATAACTTAGTATAGGTGATAGGATACTAAGCCCTTGTATATTAAGAACATTAGCTCATTAAGAGTAGCGTAAGAAATTTCTTTCAATAATAGCCTCACATGTGATATCAACAAATTATTATAATCGTATCATGGTGAGACACATAGGTGATTTTCAAGCATCCTTATATAACCATTACTTAAGCATAATCTTATATTCCATATAATCAAGACATTTTAGTTACAATCATCATACCATCACCTACATAATCAAATAACAGTCAATACTTCAATTAAATACCATCATCATCTAACAACTATATACATCCATATATAGACTTAATAACATCATATAATAGTAATTAAAACAAGAACTAAGTCAATTGAATCATCTCTATTCATTTCAACATCAGCTCATGACGTAGGATTAGGGAAATAGGGTCAAGTCATGATCTCTTATATAGAAGTAGGTATAGCATGAAGAACAAATCTAATCACAAATAATCAATCATGTTATATTTATAATGATCAAAGAAACCAAGAACAATACAATTGAAAGATCAATTTCGGATTAGGAATGAAACCTATGTTTTTATCATATTTTGGAAATCAATTTTAAAGAACCCTCTGGAGAAAGGAGTCCCAGAGGTGAAGAGATTCCATACGTTATTTAATTTTAAATATTGATGGAGAAAAAGTAGGAATGTTTCAGACCGTATCCCTTTGACCTTGGTCTTCAATGGAGTCTTTTTTGGGGAGAGAGAAAGTAGAGAGAAGGAAGATGACTTTAGTTAGCTCTGTTAGTTTAATTAGGTTTAGGTCTTTGCTTAGTCCCTTAATTAACTTAATTATAAACGTTTAACCCTAAATTAACAACCTAATCAACTAACTTAATTAAATGATTTCATAGGTAAGTCGACGCCTGCTTATGCCCACTATACTAAACGTTCCTAGATAAGTTCAGAAAATTGACTTTTGTAAATTTTTAGAAAATCTCATAGTGTTGTAAGACCGATGCCATCGATTCCCCATCAACCAAGCGACGCCCCACCGTTTATCTCGTTGATAGCCACTATCATTTGACTGCTTTTGGTCATTTTGGAAGGGTCCTCGGGGAGTCGTTCCTGGAAGTTTACACCCTGAAAACCTTATAATACATATTCAACACCTTTTTACCAAATTTTATTAAATTTTGACTCCTAAAATCCCATAAAACATGCCAAGGCCTACTAACCTCTATTTAACTATTCACTGGACGTCATTGACGTTCCTTGACATTTTGACTCTAAAACTTATTAAATGAGTTATATACATTATTTTATGTCTCATAGCAATGTTACTAGTATTTGTTCAACATGTGAGGATCTAGCTTATGTCTTAGACTTCTGGAGTTTTACATTATCTCCCCTTAAGCATGGTAACATGAATAACCCGGATGAACCGAAGATATTTCACTAGATAGTATAAACTCATAGGCAAACTTTTCAACCATTTGCAAAACCACATATGGACCCACATACCGGGGACTTTTCTTCCCTTTATTCCAAATCTCATCACACCTTTCATAGGCGAGATCTTCAAATACGCCATATCACCCACTTTTAATTCGAGGTCTCTTCTCCTATTGTCGACATAATAATTTGCCAAATATAGGTTGTTTTCAACCTATCCCTTATAACCCGGACCTTCTCCAAAACTTCATAGACTAATTTGGGACCAAGGAGTGAATACTCACAAAAATCAAACCACCTAACCGGTGACCTACATCTCCTATCATAAAGTGCTTCAAATGGAGCCATTGAAATACTCGAATGGTAGTTATTATTATAGGATAGCTCAATCAACGACAAGTAATTATCCCAATTCCCTTTAAAGTCTATCGCACAAGCTCTTAACATTTAATAAGGGTTTGAATAGTACAGTCCATTTGACCTTCCGTTTAGGGATGAAAAGTGCTGCGAAGCTTCACTATAGTACCAAACCCTTTTTGAAAAGCCCTCTAAAAGCGAGAAGTGAATTGAGTGCCTCTATCTAATATGATGGACAAGGGGATTCCATGAAGACTCACAATCTCATCAATGTAGATCCTTGCATAATCCTCCTCCTTATAAGTAGACTTAACAGGAATAAAGTGAGCGGATTTAGTCAATCTATGCACTATCACCCAAATTGAGTCATTTTGCCTCCAAGTTCGAGGAAACCCAACAACAAAGTCCATTTTAATTTCCTCCCACTTCTAAGTAGGAACACCCATTTATTTAACTAGACCACTAGGCTTTTGATGCTTGACTTTCACTTGTTGCCAATTATTAAACTTGGATACAAACTCAGCCATGCCCTTTTTTAGGCCATCCCACCAATGTATATCTCTACTATCACTAAATATTTTGGTGGAACCTGGATGGATGAAATATCTTGAACTATGAGATTCCTTTAACACCCTATTACTCAAATCATCAACATTTGGTACACATGATCTGTTACGGTAACATAGCCCACCATCTCCCCTTGGAAGAACGACTCATTAAACTTACTAAGTACCGATTTCTTCAACTCCATCAATAGCGAATCAAGATGTTGTTTGAACTTCACCTCCACCACTAAGGATGACTCGGAGTTGTTATGAACTACAAAACCACCATTTGGGGAATCTTCCAACCGAACACCTAATCTTGACAACCTATGAACATCTTTCACTAGATATTTCTTCTATTATTCTACATGACACATATTACCCATGGTCATATGACTTAAAGCATCCGCCACCACATTAGCTTTGCCAGGGTGGTAGAGAACACTGATGTCGTAATCTTTCAATAATTCCAACCATCTTTTTTGACGGAGATTTAACTTATTTAGAGTAAACACATATTGAAGACTCTTATGGTCGGTATACAATATCTACATTGACACCATCAAGTAATGCCTACACTTTATGAAAGCAAACAATATGGACGCTAATTCAAGATCTTGAGTTGGATAATTCTTCTCATGTGCAATGAGTTGTCTAGAGGCATTGGCTATAACCCTCCCTTATTTCATAAGAAAACACCCCAAACTCACTAGGGAAGCATCATAGTATACCACAAAATCCTTGGTACCCTCCGGTAAAGTCAAAACTTGAGTGGCGCTAAGACTATCTTTAAAAATTTTGAAGCTTCTTTCACATGTCTCTAACGACTCAAATTTCATACTGTTTTGGGTCACGGTAGTCAAAGAAGAATAAATGGACGCAAAACCATGTACAAACCTCCTATAGTACCCGGCTAAACCCAAGAAACTTCTAATGTCGGTTAGAGTCAATCGTCTAGGCTGATTCTTAACCGCCTCAATTTTCTTTGGATTAACCTCTATACCGTCAATAAAGATGATATGACCAAGAAATAGCATCAATCTCAACCAAAATTTACACTTGCTATACTTGGAAAATAGTTGATGTTCGTTGAGAATTTGTAATACCACTCAAAAATTACCCATATGATCTCCTTAATTTTTTGAATACAACAAGATATTGTCATTGAAGACATTAACAATTTTATCTAGGTAGTTTCGAACACCCTATTCATTATGTTAATAAAAGTTGGCGAAGCATTTGTGAGATTAAACGATATCAGTAAGAACTCAAAGTGACCATATCTAGTTCGAAATTTTGTTTTAGTTACATCCTCACGTCTCACCCTAAGATGGTTATACCCCGATCTCAAGTCAATCTTTGAAAAGTAGCTCTTCCCTTGGAGTTGATCAAACAAGTTATCAATCCAAGCGAGAGGATACTTGTTCTTAATAGTGACATTATTGAGTTGGCGATAATCAACACACATCCTGGGGGACCCATCATTTTTCTTAACAAACAAAACTAGAGCCCCCCATGGTGTAATACTACGTTGAATAAACCCGTTATGTAACAAGTCTCACTCTTTCAATTCCGTTTGAGCCATTCGGTAAGGAGGGATTGAAATGGGATTCATATTCGGTAATAAGTCAATACTAAAGTCAATTTTGCCATTCGGGAGGAATTAAATAAAAGTAATCAAGAAAGACTTCAAGAAATTCCCTCCCTGCAAGAACCGACTAAATATGAGTAATGTCGGACTCGAGATCTTTGACTCTTACAATATGGTAAATACACCCTTTAGAGTTCATTTTACAAGCTTTAAGATAAGAAATTATACGACCTCTATGAACTGAGTTACCACTTTCCACTCTAAGACGAGTTCATTAGGAATGTTGAACTTAACAACTATTGTTTGTAAATCTATGGAAACAAAAAAATCATGCAACCAATCCTTTCCCAAAACAACTTCAAAACTAAACATATAAAGTTCTACCAAGTCCACCCAAGTAACTTTATTGGGAAAAGATATAGGACAACTTCTAAAGACTCTTTTAAGCAAAACGGAACCACCCATCGATCCTATAACAAAAAATGGTTCAATGAAGATATCAAGTAGAATATCAAGCATTCCAGCTACAAGAGGGGTTAGAAATGACATTGTAGCACCGATATCAATTAAATCATTAACATCATTAGAGAAGACTTGTAACATGCTAGTGACCACATTGGGGGACTTTTCTTGTTCACCTCTAGCGAGGAGAGCATAAAGTGCTTCTTCTTTGGAGGTTCGAAACTAGGACCACTTTATTTCACTTGACCACTTCCCTTCTCTTGACCCCTCATAGGGTAATGCTTAACCTTGTGACCCTCTTTTCCATAACAAAAACAATTACTCGGTCCCAAATAGACACTCACCTTAATTCCTCTTACCACACTTGGAACAAGTTGGTTTATCACATGGTGAATTTTCTTTTCTAGTCTTTTGGGACATAGGGTTAGAAACCCTATCTTTGTTAGTTTTGGGAACGTTGAAAGGAACTTGGTTAGAAACCCTATTTTAGAACATAGGCTTGTCTTGAATCTCAAGCCAACCCTCGGAAGTACCCTCTTCATAAGCCATGTCCCTCTTATACTCTCTATTCTTCCTCTTAAGTCAATTTTCGTCAACTTGATGAGCATCAACCATCAACCTAGAAATATCCATATTGTCATTGAGTATCGCCGAACAAAACTCTTCAACCAAATGCTTGGACACACCCGTCACAAAGTGACTCATCTCATCCCCTTGGTTAGACACCAAGGAAGAAGCATACGGGGACAATTTGGTGAATTTCATGGAGTACTCTTACACACTCTGAACTCCTTGACAAAGGTTGATGAATTCCTCCACTAAGGCCTCCATTTTGTCCCTAGGAAATAAGATATCAAGAAAATCCCTTTTAAACACCTCACAAGTGATAGGACCTGCTCTCAAGGCCATATTTTCTCTCAAATGGGTGTATCATATTTAAGCCACATCCTTTAGTTGATAGAAAGCTAGCTCAGAATTTTCATTCAAAGACAACTCTATAACATATAGAATCTTGTAGACCTCATCAATAAAGTCTTGGGATCTTTATTCACTTTCAACTCAAAGAACATAGAAGGGTTCATCTTAGTGAAGTCTCTCAAACGGAGAGCCATTGTACTAGATTTTTTTTGAAAATGAGGTCCAACATCCCTATTTGCTTGAGCCTCCATGGCTTGAACTTAAGGGGCTACTACTTGTGCTTGGGTGGTCATAGATTGAGCCAAAGTAAAAAATGTCGACCTGTTCATCATACGTAGAGGAATGTCCGGAGCTTGTTCTAGAGGAGGCAATTGGTTGTCTTATGTAGGGACTTGGTTGCCTTCGCAAGGAACTCTCGCATTAGCAAAATATTCATCAACTCTTCTTGCGGTTGCACGTCTCATAGTCATATCCAATATCAAAAAGAAAAGGATTAGAAGAAAAAGTACACGACACGACTTTCAAGATTACTAATAAGTAAGGATTCCTAAACATCATACAACCTCTCATTTAACATCATGGCATGCTTCACACCTATGAAAAAGAATATACATAAATATGGTTCAATAAGACATAAATCCTAAGATTTCTTTAGCCTCATTCTCTAATGCCAAGGTTTCCACAATTGGGGAGCACCCCCAAGAAGTAGCCGACATCGTCGTCCTTGGAGAGGGGTAAGACTAACCTCTTAACCTTCTGTAACAACCTGTTTAGTCATTTTGAGTAACAGATTTTTATTTGGTGAAACTGGCTGAATACGACGGACACCACGACGGACCGTCGTGGGCACGACGGACCGTCGAGGGTGTCCCGTTCCAAAACACTTGGAATTATGAATGTGAGTGTTGAAACTGAGTCTCTGAACTCTGTGACGGACCTGCAGGACGGACCGTCACAGTCACGACGGACCGTCGTGAGCCCCGTTTCAAAACACTTAAACTCTTGAGAATTTGGTGCTGGGAGCAACTCTCTGTCCGTCGTGACGGAAGTCCAGGACGGACCGTCGTATGCACGACGGACCGTCACAGGTTCCGTAATCCCAGTCGGGGTCAGAATTCTGGTTAATTTTAAAGGGGTGTTTTGGACTATTCCGGCTTTAATTTATAAAGTTAGTGGGTTAATGTTATTAGTTCAATTCCTTGGGGGTTGAAAGACTAAATTTGAGTAACTTGGTGGGTTGGTTTCATTACTTTTGAAACTTGAAATCTTGTGATTTAGGGTAAGAAGAGAGGAAGGTTGGAGGAAGAAAGAGAAAGAGAAAGAGAAGATAAAAGAGGCGCTTGAGAGAGAAGGAGCAAGGATTTCTTGAAGACTTCTTGCTTGAACACAAATCCTTGGTGAAGGTAGGTTATGGTTTATGCTAATTGTAGTAAACTCTCAATAGTAAATGATATGTATTGGGTATTCTTGTAAATCCTTCTATATGCTTAATTGTATGATTGTATGAGTATGATTATATGTTTGTGATGAAATAAGCAT